>OX365958.1:14949572-15549572 GCA_947247005.1 Spisula solida
GTGTGTCACGTACGCCAAGTTTGGCAAACTATTGGTGGTGTGCGTGTATTGGCGTAATTAAACAAAATGGCGGACAGAGGCAAACAAAAGAATGTGAATAGTAAAACCCGTGCATCCGTACATATTTCGAACTGAGAACGAAAAAAACGGGTATTTATTGTTTGCCGCAAACGAAGCGTATAACACATAAGTATAGAGATAAAACCCGTGATTTTGAAACATGTTTGCAGGTAGGTAGCTTTCCTTGAACGTAGGGCAGAAATATACGAAACAAACCTAAATGTATCCGGATCATTTCGGGTTTTTTTCCTCTGTGATAGGTATCGAAAGTAATATGGTATTAGTTAAGGTATCCGATACGTACTGCCTATGGATGATATTATTTATTTATTATTTTATTTATTTATTTTATTATACCATACTTATATAGCACTTTTATCATTTAATTACACGTTCAAAAGTGCTGTACAATTACATTTAAGACATGGTTAAAACAATTTTACATAGATAAATGCATGCAAACATTAAAAATGTATATATACATGTAAACATAATACAAATAACACAGAGAACCCCCCCCCCCCTCAATTACCCCCCCCCCCTAAATTGGGTGTTTCAAGAGCAGCGTAATTAACATACCACTGCCACGAGAAACTAACTCCAAAGGAATAGTGATACTTCCTTTAAGGAGACAGGAAACCCCCGACACTATTTACTACTGTATTAGTGTTTCAAGAACAGCGTCACATACCACTGCTTCAAGAAACCGTCTCCAAAGGTATAAATGTACTACCTTTTAGGAGATACTTAAGAAGTCAAACTAATAATCAGCCATAATATGCTTTAGTAAAACAGTGTGTTTTAAGCGCTTTCTTGAATGATGGTAGTGTTTTACTATCTCTGAGTGTTGTTGGCAGTGCATTCCAATGTATAAACGGTGCTATTTATATCAGAAATATACGAAACAAACGTAAGTAGTGTCATTTCCATAGTATCGTTAGTAAACTCTGAATTACAGACGCGTGACACTGAATTATTGATCAAACGGATTGATTAACCTTCACCTTCACCACCTTCTCGGAATTCATATAGTTTATGTCTCATTACTGTCAGATTAAAATGTCTAGATGCATCCTATTCACACACAATTGGAATGAAAATGGAATAATAGCCTTAAGTTCAGGGGTGTCAACAGAGCCAAATTCAAAATCCTGAAAATAATATGCTACCGACCATTTTTTCAAAACTAATGGCCTTCAACCACATTGTTTCGATATTTAACTCAGTTTTCATTGAATAAAATCCTTCAGAGTAGATTAAATTGACCATAACTTTGCCATTTTATGAGATATTTTCATCAAATAACTTTTATTTTGGTCAGAATCATAGCTCTTTCAAGATAGATAAATCCGGAATTCCGGAATAATCAGGAATATTGACACCCCTGTAAGTTACAATAAGCAGTTTTATTGCACTTTCACATGGACGTACACAATATTAACGGTACGGTTCAAGGGTTACGTCGCTGAAGCGCGAATTATTCGGTTGTTGAATAATAACAATACAATTTGATTGGGGATAATATTGGGCAGCTCTTTGCTTGATATTAATTGTACATGCATAAGTTATCTGCATTGAAGAAGAAGAAATCTCAAATAAGCATTTGAATGCTCAGACAAGTATCCCACTCATGTGTACACACCTGTATAGCTGCGTAGACGCCTAACGATAGAGAGAACCCTGACCATGACGTATTAATACTGATGAATATATATATATATATATATATATATACACATATAGTCAACATAAAATAGTTGCAATAGCTATTGTCTTGCTTAATTCTCGGCAATATTTTAAACACCAACTGACCGCACTAACTGACTAAGGGTAACTTTTGGAATGAGACACTATCTATACTCTTTATATAACTATACAATCACAGTCGACATATTCGACCTAAAGTGCTAATAAACGTATACACTGTCGACATTTGCATGAGAGTCCTTGTAATGTCAGAATACGTCTTTTGTCGTAATACACTTAAATGTCAAGAAGAAACATTCTAGTATACTAGTATATGTACACGAGAAAAAAGAATTTGATATAAAATCGTAACGCCGCGTCAGTCAAGTACATAAGTCGTGTATTTTGACCTCATTATTAGAGGTTCTTTATACTGTCAGGAAACTTCCGATTTAATTTGCTTTGCTTAGGTCTACACAGCCACTTGACTTGAAGTTACTGCTATTGACATAATTGCAATACTTAATTGCATTGACATTCAATCTTTCAGTTTTGTGAGTATGATGGAAACGGTTCTTACATTCTTTGTTATTTAAGTCTTGTTGACTTGATTTGATTAAATACTTTGTTGTAGACAAAAATACTTTTATACTGTATGACATTGACATAGAGGATGAGTCAGTGTACAGCAATAACGAGTCTATCGCATATACTATTTAATGGCAAGTAATAAAGGTTTAATGTAAATGAATACATCGTCATAGCTCGCTGTGATATGCTCAGTTTTCGATCACGGGGTTAGGCTGAATCAAGAACCTGAATAGATAGGGCACAGTAAGAGGATTCGCATGATTTTGGTATCACAAAAAGATAATATTAAGTCAGACAGGGAAGTAAGCGCTCAACTTAACCAGCCGAGCACAGAGAACATAACAAACATACAAGGCACGATGCCAAAACTGTACCAACCGAGCACAGAAAACATGAAACACATACAAGACAAGTAAAAGAGCTGGCCAAGTCTAAGCTGTCGAAAAGTAATCGAAAAGCAGAAAAAACAAGTTAGGTGAAAATGGAGATATGGAAATCTGATACTCGTAAACAAATGCTACGAATTATGATGGGAATATTTTGTCCGACACTTTCGGTATTAGTTTTAGGTATACCCACGTGACCGTACACAAATAATGGTTGAAACAGACGCGATACCAGATGCAATTTCTAAATAATGTTACATGTAGTTAACTGTTATTTAAGGTTCACGCCGCTAAGCTCTAGGTAATGCCTGAAGCAATAAATGGGCATAACACGCACTGTACAGTTGTGACTAAACAAATAAAGGCAAATCACGCGGCCAAATAGTGTTCAGTTGCCTTGCTGTTTTACAGAGTACAGTTTGCAAGCTCGTTTAGCGAACTATCTTTCAGGAAAACGATGTTGAACAGTCACATAAGTCAATCCTTATAACCAGGAATAGACCAAAAATAGACATCCATGAGATTACAGACAGCGAACCAACTCTATTTATTACGGCCACGCAATGCTACAGTAACGTTGAAAATTTTCTAGATTAAATGAAACCCTATAATTATGAGCATCAAGCAAATGCGAAGTTCGAGACGAGGAAATCGGTAAACTAGATAAAAGACCCTTTTGCCTTGTCTGACTACAAATGGTGTGTCTATTACTCGCAGTACTTAACGGTGAACATTTACCCGTTACCAATTACAACACAAAATAGTCCTAAAGGGACATGCCTTGTTTGTCAGTGTAAAGATAATAAACTGTTATCGTTTGCATCGTGGTAACGCACTAGGCTGTCAATCCAGAGGTTGTGGGTTCAATCCCTGGCATCGAAATTGACATTTCTGAAATATTTATAATATTTCCCGCTATATCTGGCCGTGTGGTCTGTAAAGTATCTGCAATTGCCAGGAAGCTGTGTATCGGTGCCATACACCGGACACATTAAAGAACCAGACTGTCTATTCGAAATAAGAGCTAGGCGCACTTCTGCAGCGCCGGACATGTCTGTATCTAATGGCTCTCTCTCCCTTCAGGGGCTTTCTCTCAGTCTGTCCTTCTGGTCAGATCATGCTGTATTTGCACTGGTAGAGGATGCACCTGCGCCCTTGTGGCTGCAACACAATGATGTAAAGTGCCTTTGAACGTGCGTTCGCATGAAAAGGGCGCTATATAAATCTGGTTTATTTATGTATTTTTAAACTATTTCTTTAAAAACATATGTAACTATGTATTTGCGCCAAGATGTATGACGCCGTTTTGTTTCGCCAAACGACGTCATCGTGATGCTAGTATTTCTACGTTACGCCAGTAACTTTTTTATTATATTTAGAATATAACATGCATTATGAGCCAATGAAAACGCAAAATTTTGGCCGTTAAATGGAAATTTTATCTCTTCACAGACTTGACGTCATGCGTTGGCGCTAATTTCTATCGGCCAATCAGAATGCAGAATGTCATATTCTAAGTCAGTTAGAACATATTAAGTAAATTTTAATGACTAAAAAGGACTCGCTTCGCTCCGCTCGCTCCGCCCGCACCGCCCATCTTTAATCATCAAAATTTATTTAATATGGTCTAACTATTACTGAAACTATATTGAAGCGAATTATTAAATATCAAGAAATGTGTTACTGCCTGTCATTCTGAAATAAATTATAACTAGATCCATAACAATTAATACAAATGTGGTTGGACTGAAATCGCTCTATAAAGTATTAAATGTTGTACAATTGTGTCTCCGAAATCTCTAACAAAGTTGTAATAATTTAATATATCGGCGTTTGGCTTATGTCATATTAGTCAATTACTGTGCGATGTTTAGACGGAAGTAACGTCAATTATAACGAATAAGAATCGTCGCCATATGTGATTAATTTTCTGCAGCGGCGTATATACATGATCCTAATTGAAATGGATATAACCTTTACCGCATTAATTACCTCCGAAACTACATGTAATAACTCATCTGACTAGAAGAAACACACACACACATAATTTAAAAAACATGTTTTTTGCCTTTGCATCTGTAAGGTATAACATAATGTAGGCTGAGAAATGTGGCCCTGGTCAAAAGGACGAATATTCAGCTGATAAGTGTTTTAGTTTTGACTTGTTATAGTTGTGTAGAAAAATTAATAGAAATTCGGATAGGGATGACAGCACTCAACTTAACAAGCCGAGTACAGAAACCATAAAAACATCGCATACCACAATTGCACGGCACAATGCCCAACATATAACTGATCGAGACAATGACATGCGTGATGGCCAAAACAGTGGAAATGCAGTTCAATGCACCGTAATAATCTATACCATTATTCCACAGAAGAATTTCACGTATGTTTGTTGAAATTTACTATGTCTGTTAATGCTACTCAGTCAAGTTCAGTAACGATTTGTAATATATGACACGCAGTTAAAAGCTCACCCTGCGCTACATAATATAGTAACTTTTGACTAGCAGATCTAATTGGTTGCCAAATTCCATAGTTAATGTATGTGTGGCTTCAGGGAGGTTTGCATGATATTGACTACTCAGTTTGTTCGTAAAGCACACGAATCCGACATAAGTTGAAATAATTCTAAAAGAATACCAATACCCCTTAAATTATATTAAAGGTATCAGCTTGTTAATTATAGATATACTGAATATTATAAATGAAACCGGTTGAGGAAATAAAGATGAAATAACACATAATACTTGCTGTCAACTTCTTTATTATTATCAATTTACCCGTAGTGAAAACGTTATTCAACATTGATCATACATAATTTTATATACATAATTATATTGGATGGTAAAATGTAGATTAAACATGCACAAATAACCATAGACATTATATAACTTGGGTGAGTGTTAATCTGTCTTGTAAAAGTCGTCATCTGAGAACCATAGAGTTCGATCGCATACCATTGGTCAGATGCGATCTATGTTATTGTAGCCTTGTCCTTTTCGGGAGTGTCTGTATTTTTAGACATCAGCAGATTAATTTTGTTTTCTATCCATTGTTTGTGTATTCCTAATGAGCAGAATGTTATTTCTGAATTTTAACCAATGTATTGCGCCTATCAAGTCAGGTGCTTATGTATAACAAGAAATATCTTTACAAAAGACATACAGCGTTGAGTTTAATGACAGTCTGCAATTGTTACATGTATTTGTTCAATTAATTTATAATTAAGTTGACTGCACACTTAATATACGAAATAAAGAATGGTCAATGACATTTGTGCAGTTTAACCTAGAGACGTGCATTTTCACGCTATTGTATTATTCTCATTAAAAAACTAAAGTGCGCACCCTAAGTTTATCTGAATAATCAAATATTATGTTTTGTGTTGATTTTGAAGTACATAATCTATTGATTCAAGAAGTTTGATGAAAGCTTAAGATAAAATATGGTCACAGATATTGCTAATTATGCGTGTTGTTTTACAAGATACAAAATAATGTTAATTTATTCAGTATCAGATAGTTCATGTGATCAAACATTTATTTACAACAAACTAATTATTTGCATTTTATTTTGTGTTTAGAAGTTTAAAACCAATTCAAAACAATAGAGTACTTTTAACACAGAAACATCCCTTGTTTACATTTCTTGACCGACCTTCAGATAACAAGGGAGTTCACATACTATTTATAGAACAGGTCCTAATATAACCTGTAGCAGACTGTACTGATGAAGTAAACTTCATAGTTGTGAATTCCTCCATGTAAAGCAAGAGGTCACGTCAAAGGCCAGTATAGTACTATAAGTTTAGCACAAGAGAACAGTACAACAATTTTAATCGAGCATAACCTTTTGTGAAAAGATTACAATATCTTATTCTATCAAATAGTGGAATTTCATTCACCCCTGAGAAATTTATAAAGATTTCATTGGTTGTTAAAGTAGGTCAACATCCAAGCCAGACAGCTAACGCTGAAAAATGACTGAACATTAAGTAAACTAGTAAATACAATCTTAAATTGTAATCTCAAATAACAGAACTCTTGGAGTAATTAATCATTTTTGACATACGTATTCAGTTGCTCTGCTGTACGAATGTCACAACGTTTAAAAAAATGGTAACATATATTTTTATTATTAAGTACTTTAAAATTCGGATGACATCAATATAATTCGATTAAAGGTTATTCACTTTGTTGTGACCATACAATGCTTTATTTGAAAGTACTAAAATATACCAAACTTAACAGTGATATTAATTGCAACACATGAGTATGAACAAGGCGAAATATTTCTGCAAGTCTGCCGTTAGTTTTAGAATGACCTAAACCTTTTAGGGAGATTTGTTCAGACTTGAAAGACCGGACAGTAAAAAAACCCACAAGAACGCTTATGACTTAAGTGTCTAAGACCTTTTCAAAACACTAGCATTTCATGGTAAACATTCTCGATCGTATGTTCGATGTAAGATCCGGAAAATTGCATGCGATTCTCACAAACGATTTACGTGCGTGTTACAGGAATGTACTCATCACCATTGTCATTATAAACAGTGTATTTTATAGCCCTATGAGGAGCTCCAACAGCGTGTAAAATAGGGTGACGCCATTGACGTCACTTTGTGCGCCGGGTCAGCGTTAGTGACACTTGTAACTCTTGAACCATGCTTTTGTTTGTGTTAATAATTGTACGGTATGTAGACAAAGGGTTCCGCATTCCGATGGTGTATTTTTTATTTGTATTGTGTTACTATGCGGATTTTAGGACAAAAGTCCTGTTTATCTTTTAATGCCCCTCGTAATAATATGTATCTTTCATTTGAACTTTATCAATACAACACATACCAATTTTTGTTAGAATTCGTCAAGACACAAAACCAAATTGAATATAGACCAATGAATAATCGAACTTGAATTACGCGAAATCAAGAAAATACATACATAACACTATTATGGTTATTAGCCGACGACGTGTCTTAACGATACATTTATCTCCATTCTAGTTTATGTTGATTGCTGAACATTTATAGATGTTCGACATAATGTACGTGCTACCAAATGACAAAAAAACGACTCAAATACTTGCTGTTAACGTACAGGTACAAAACATAATTTACTTTAAGTTTTACGATTTTGGGTTGCATTTTGACAGAATTAGTAGTATTGGCAAAGCCTTAGACTCGATGTCCTTGTCGAAAAGAAATTAAACGCTGCATAGTGGTTTTAGCAGCTGGTGGTAGATGATTACGCAAGTCAGCTATATGTATAAGTATATAAGTGCAACTTGTTCATTCATTAAATATCGTCGGTATTGTAAATGTGCACGTATAAATAAATCACTAAAAATAAGAATGTTATGATGTTTGCATATTGGTTTACCAATTGCTTCCGACTTTTAGGAGGTAATATTAAGTCAGACAGGGAAGGCAACACTCAGCTTGACCAGCCGAGCACAGAAGACATAAAAAAACACACAAGGTACAATGCCCAACCGAACAAGTCGAGCACAGAAAACATAAAAGGCACAATGCCCAACTAAACAAGTTATAATCCTCCCATGTCCATGCTGTCGAAATTATAAATTAACCAGTTTCAGCAATCAAATAGCTGAATGCCCAAGACACTGAAATTGATTTAGCTTCTAGATCTATCTATATTCATTAAAGTGCTATTACGCGTGACGATGGTGGTAACAGATTCCGTCTCATCAACAATTTTTTAATGTATTTTCTTGTCAATATCATTTACCTTTTTAACATCTTTACACTATTCATTTCTGAATAGCGTCTGAAAAACTAGACATCAGATAAATGTGTTTTCAATACCAGTGTAGTAATACCACGTGGTTTTTTACTACAGTTCCAAGTAGAAATTTGTAAACATTGGAACACAAATGAAGCCATAAGTATTTTATTTCTTCATCGATTTCTATGAAATCTACGCCACGCTAAGGGGAACATTATTAGCTTTCCGTGAAATATAAAATCTTTTTCAGCGGATGTGCCGTTTTGTCCATTACCCTGAGAAACCGTGCAACGTGTAGGTTTCACAGGGTAATGGAAAAATCGGTAAAGCTGCTGAAAAAAATCTTATATTTCATGGGAAGCAAATACTTCCCCCCTTAGCGTGGCGTATATTTCATAGAAATCAATGAAGAAATAAAATACTTATGGCTATTCTATTTTCCAATGTTTGCAAATTTCTTCTTGTAACTGTAGTCAAAAGTCACGTGGTATTGCTACACTGAATACGTTTAGATCGCGCTACAATGGACGTGAATTGAAATTAGAATAGTTCAATTACTTATGACAACAAACTACTTCATTCGTCAATTAGTTTATCCGTAGATACTGAAGTTGAATCAATAACGCAGCGAACCAGAGATGCCGATACTTGAATAACTGAAAACAACCCAACATTAAACACGCTACATTTATCAAATTGTTATAAAAACTACTATTTTGTATTGAGTACAGTGAGGCTATTTTCCAAAACCACTTAAATACCTATGCTAGTAGTGTTTCTGACAGGTTCAGAAAGGCGTATACGACGACATTAAAACGTCAAGTCAATGAACTAGACATTTATAAATGGTATGTTCTATTTTCAGGACGCCGTGTGTACGATTGAAGAACAACAGATGGTGTTGTCGCAGATGCAAGCATTGTGCATGATCAAAATGAATGAAACAGGAATGGACTTTAACGTCACAGGTATGGTGCTTATGGTACATGTGTGTCTGTTAATGAAGTCATTATACGAGCAGTCTGTTTCAGAAAAAGTCTGACGCAAACAAGAACCAAACGACCAGGTCACTATCGCATGCAATGTTTTTAAGATAATTTGTTTTAACGTGTTTTTCTCCAAACATGGTTGGACTTAAGCATACTGAAGCTATCCCTACAGGTCATTTTCATGGATTGTGTGACGAAGCGATATGATTAATTTTATCTGAACATATTTTTTTTTAAATTGGTTTATCTATTTTGTGATCATATTGGCTAAAGCTTTTATAGGAATCATTGTAATGAAATTACAAAATATTCTCTAGTTCACATTTTTGCTAGATAAAACATGAACAATAAAAATAAAAATTGAAACTATTTAGTAAAATCAGTTCTTTCTGCTAGTTTTGTCACGTATACTAATGCAACATACAGATACAATTATTTTCAGCTGCAATACATTATTGTTCTTATTAAGGATGGTTAAGCGAATGTGATCCAAAAATGATTAATCACATCCACTGATCGCTCTGGTCGAATCTGTTCGGCCTAGTAAGACCACATGAACCTGTAATATCATTATATATACATTCATACAGTTATTTCTTGTTTTCTCAAAATATCGATTTTGGACCCAAAACACTATTAGAGTTTTATATAAAAATATCAGGTTCCTGTGGTAAGACCAAGTGGAAGATGCCGTCAGTATATGTTATATCGAGATCGAGTCAATTCTGCTGAACAGATAGTTTTTGATAATTACACCTGCCATGTTATATATTCATCTATCAATGTTCGATGCAGTAATTTGTTAAAGCTTTTAAATTCCTCATACCTACCTTACGTGGTTTATTCTCGAGCTGTAATTGAGACGTAAAATAGTGCATAGTGAAATGTATTTTTTCCGGTATTTTGTCAGATTTCTAAGAGGAAAGTAATTATACAAAAAAAGTAAAAATATCAGAACAAAGATGCATACAAGACCACGTACACATTTAACGCTAACAATATAATCATAACACATACATGAAGCACATAATTATGGACAGAATGCTAATTGTCTTAACTTGTAAACTAGATATTATAGCGTCGTTATCTGAAATCCCTCGTAAATATCAACTTAATTAATACATGCATAACAATTTATTGTTTTCTTTGTGAGTGTTGGGATTAGTCGTATCAATTTGATTACAGATAGTAGAATACGTTGACAAAGATTATATTAAGTCAGATAGGGAAGGCAGCACTCAACTTAACCAGCCGAACACAGAAAACATTAAAAACACACAAAGCACAATGCCCAACTGAACCAACCGAGCACAGGAAACATAAAACACATAAAGACATAATGCCCAACTAAACAAGCACAGATCCGCCCAAGTCCAAGCTGTCGAAAAGTATAATAAATTATTACTAACTGAATGACCCAGTTTCCACAGCAAAATGACTATAATAATGCCTAGTTTTAGCTGTCAGAAATCTTAAAACGAAGAAGTGCCCAACACACTACCGACCAAGAAAATTAAACATCCCTTGTCCCAACTGTTTAAAAGCTGAATAGAAAATATTCAGCTAACAAAAGGAGGAATGCCTACGCTGAATGACCTAGTTACAACAGTAAAACTGCTGAACTACATAGTTTTAGCTGCCTTTAGTCTCAAAAGTTAATTAACAGTATTAAAAGTCGGGTTACAAAAGAAGTTAAATTTTGTTCTTCAGTAATTGGTACAAATGAATATACTGGTACGTTACATGTATATGTATTATTTAGAACAATTGAATTAATAAGTTATAAATAAAATTTGGAAGACATTATTACGTTAATTAAATACTTATAATACTTATAATTGATATCATTAAATCAAACAAAGAAAAAAAATAAAGCAATGTAATAAGGACATGGTTACATTCGAAGCAAAGCTGCATGTCGCATGTTTTACTCGCATTTTAGAAAGGTTTCAAATTCAGATAATAGGAAACTTGTTCAATTTTATCAGTACATTGTGCGGGTATTGTCTTGATTTGTGCATAAAAACATACGTTCTGCGAATGTTGGCTAATATATCTTTGTACATTTTATTGCTTATGCCACATTCTTTCAAGTGACGTATTGATAATGTTTTTATCTCCGTTTCTATTATCAAAACTATGCGAACACTAAGCCATTTGCTATAATTTTGCAGTTGGTGTATTTCAGGAATGCGCACTGTTTGACTTTTGCCATGAAATATATTTGCAATACATGAGCCTCCGACCGGTCGGCTTACGTAGCAACTTTTTGTAAAGTTTATGTTTATTATTTACATTATGAAGAGGTGAAACAAATGTCAGTGTTCCGTAAGTGTCCTCTAAACAATAATCACGAACAAAGTCTGTACTACCAGTATTTAATATATAAGAGGTAGAGTGTAACATAACTGATGTCCCATGCCAACTAAATATAAAAAAACACAAAGTACACCGATAATGAAATATGTCACTACCTAGTGTAGCCTTTGTCTGGCGGTATCGTCGTTTCCCCATGTAATACGTCTGTTCTGAGATCAGACAACCACAGTACAGTCGTAGAGACGTATAATCCTGTTTTGTTAGATCATATACAGTTATATTTGAGACACTGTCTCCGCTGTAATATAAGTTCTAACTTAACTGCACTTTATGTTCGATTTGTGCATGTATCACCGCACAATACGAACACTATCATTTATAGCATAACGTTATGTACATGTACATGAACAGAATAATGTAAATCTATGCACATGGATACCATGGTTAGAAATGTTTGTTAGTACAAGTAATGGATAATGGACATTTTCAATATTTATTTTAGTACAAAAATAATGACATGATCGTGAAATGATTTGGTATCACTGATTCCATCTCGTAGTCGTTTCTTTAACACATACGGTAAGATAAATACAACTTTAGTTCTGCCATGTACTTAGAGTATTTTTGTAATCTGATTATCGCGTAAGACAATGGATTTGCTTACATATTATCATAAAAACATCATAAGTAAATACAGAGGGTATTAATGGGGAGATAACTCGTTCACGTCTACCATAACGTAATACTATCAAGCAATTATCAAATTAAGACGAAAAACAAACCCTGTTGAGAGAATGATGTTTGTCATAAAACGCTTACAGTCACTAATTTGTACATCTTATTTTATATGTATTTATATATGCATCCATACACTGTGACGTCTTTTATGGAAATATAATAGATCTATATCGGCTGCGTGATCGCATGCATAAAATGAGTTTTGTAGACATAAAATGATTTATAGCTTCATAAAGACAGCAGGTTATACTAGCCGTTCGACAAATAATCACTTATTGATGTAAATATTAGAGATGCCGTTCCCTGCATAACATAAATAATACGTCAGTCTATATTTAATTGAAATGTCAAGAATATGCTGGCATTAATCATTATTTATCGAGAAGCAGGGTGGATCCATCATTCAAAAAAGATGTACGCGATGGGGTGTCATGTCCGATGCTCATATTATGCTCATTTGTTCGTCCTTGTACTATCTTCGACGTACAACGGACAAAGGCTTATTAAAACATGCGATCCAACTGATTACAAGAACGCATAGCTATGACACTAGGCACGAAATAATAAAATCATATATATTTGATTTAGTTGAAATGCTTCTGGAACTGAGGATATTTCTGTATCACGCACTACCCCCTTAAACTAAAGTGACCTCTTCTGGGGGCCTCGCCCATATGGATTTCCGTTGGGGAGGATAAATAAAAACTATATAAAATTGTAATTGTTTAATTGTGTCTCCGGCTACGACCTCGAAAAATAAGACAACCTCGCCTCTGCGATATCTTTCTTTAACTAATCGAAAACTCTGGCAGACATGATTTCTTATTCCGCGGAAGAAGCTTGTTTATACGCTAATTAATAGAGGCCGAGAACCAAGTTGATATGTCAGGACTATACTTGCAAGGATACACTAGCAAAGTTGCCTGCTTTGTAAAGTAATCCTGACGCGTCATTTAACCCTACGTAGACGCTGTGGTGTTCAAATATGTCAGTTAAGTGTGTGGTTACCATCTGTCGTGTTATGTATAGACGAACGATGTATATGGAACCTTTTAGGCAATTTCTTTCGCAGATATTTTAACCATCTGCATTCACTTTACATAAATATCTACACGTCTTTGCCGTTTTGAAATATCCACAGGAATTTGAAATTCTATCCATAAAATATCATATCAGTCGATCCATTCAAAATCCCTCTATACCATTAATATTATTATTTATTTCGTTAGCACTGGCTGTGTGATTTAGTTTTGGAGGGGAAATGTGTTGTGATGCTTTAGTATAATAAATGTAAAGAGCGATTTTGATTAGATCGACTGCTATGATATTGTATGGATATAATTTCAAAATCCTGTTGAATAACATGGCTGCCAAAAGTCAGCTTTAAATAACGATGTCTAAACAACTTTCGCCAATTTTGCATTATTATAATTTTTTTATATACGCTTTTTATACACTTTCATGTAATTGATGATACGAATATATCTTTCAGAAATTAAGTACGATATTAGGCAAACACTCGAGTATTGATATACAACTTTCTCCCTCCCAGTTACGGGATATTGCTGCAAAGGATTAGAGTGCATTAAAAACGCAACATCACCATTTCCTTGTCGTTGCAGGAGTAAATAGTAATTGCACTAACTTAGAAAGTAAACACTTTATCAATAACATCCATAACTGAGCAACTACCATGTAATTTATGGCATCCTAATCGATCATATTTAACTGAAATACATTTTCACAGAACAGCCATCTCATTAAGACATTTTAATGATTATATCCATTGCATGGTTGTTATACCCTGGTCAAATGGCACCATGTGCATGATGGGAAATGTTTTTAAAAAGGCATAAATGCAAATGAACAAAACATGTTTCAGAAGACTGTCGCCAAAGGGAAGGGCGGAGTGTGCCATTGCCTAAACGCTCACAAATAGATCATTTGAAATTAAAACAAATAGTAACAAGAAAGACAACTCTGTACTGATACAGCTTATTCACAAATGAAGTGCATAAACAGAACACACTAAAAGGAAAACGGCAGACCACAATGTCATGCCACATTCACACACACACGCACACACGCACACACGCACACACGCACGCACGCACGCACGCACGCACGCACGCACGCACGCACGCACGCACGCACGCACGCACGCACGCACGCACGCACGCACGCACGCACGCACGCACGCACGCACGCACGCACGCACGCACGCACGCACGCACACACACACACACACACATGAGCAAGAAAGAATATACAGCTACTACATGTAAGTGCCTCCCTATTGACAATTTGGTTCCATAAAAGTGAGAGTGCCACTACACCACCAACATCATAAACCGGAAGCTTGGACCTAACTGTCTACATAAAGATACTAACACATCGGACCGGGGAGGTGTGAGCACGAAGGGAACACAAAAGAACAGTGTGTTCGAGTATACATTAAAAAATTAAAAAAGGGATTCATGCATTAGACTTACCTAAATTAAGGCTGCTTCGTATCTTTCAAAATTGCTTGTACACTATATGTATGTTGTAGATTGTCCCTGTGATGTGTTATGTCCAGTTGTTATTTTCCTCTTTACCAGGCTCTCGTTCCGTTTTAGTTTGACTGACTGAGGCGTCAGACTTTCGGGACGGGATGCCGTGTTTTAAGTTGGGTATTGTTCTTGTGTGTTTTAAATGTTTTCTGTGCTCGACTGGTTAAGTTGAGTACTGCCTTCCCAGTCTGACTTAATATAATCTTTGTTTTACCTAAATTTAGACTTCATGCTAACGTGAACAAAACGCAATCATGCCTTTGTTTCTACACACCCGAACGCTTAACATGCTTTATTCTACAATAAAACACAGGTAGATGTACCCATTAATTATTTCTTAATACGTTTACATTAAATATACTATTATCTAATAATCACAACGATACGCAATGCAATGATCTCCCGATAGATCGCGTGACAAAACTAAGCGAATGGTCGGTTTTGAAGCATGCACTTAATTTTATATGGTTTAATGCGTCATATCTTTTTTTAGTTATCGTAAAATAATCGGTTTGAGCAACGGTGATTGTTTATTGCTATCATGGGATTATTGCATAAAAATATTATTATCATTGTAGTTATTGTCAATAAATAGTTGTACAATTGTTTCATAGTAATTGGACATTTAAAATTGTTATACGTTTTTTAACTCTTATTCTTAATAATTGACTTGATCGTCTTTTGAATGAAAAACAGCAGTGTGTCAAAAACAGAAAAACAATCGGACAGGGAAGGCAGCACTCACCTTTAACATAAAAGAACAACTCAGACTACAATTATACTGCTTTAAATCCAACAGATTAGCGCTGTCGACAGGGCACCACACTACTGTCTTGACGATATGAAAACGACAACTGGGTTTGGTAGTTGTCCACTACAATCACGTTTCTTACATGTAGATAACCTACATGTAAGGAACGTAAGTTGCCTGCGCAAGAACATTACCAGTACAACTTGTTCAGTCAACTTAACATCGTATAGGAGTGAATATCAAAATGTGGGAAATATAAATTATGATATCCAACCTGTGCACTGGGTTTTGTAGTTTTGCTCCAGTGGTTAAAGCGCGCCTATACAACTTTTAAAAAAACATGCCGATGATCCAACGCATGTGGAGATGTTGGATACAGTCCATGACAACTAGTTACTATAATAGGTTGATCGGCGATTTTGGAGAAAATGTGTTAAAATCAAATAACCAACAACCTATATGTTTACATTATACTTCACCGTGTCATATGTTTTCTAGTTCCTATGTATGTACAACACGTATACTTATAGAGAGGAGTATGTGGCTATACAAATCGTCCGGTATGAATGCTGCGGTCATAGCACTTGTATTTACCAGATTACAGATTTTCGATTCAACTACTGAAATAACAAACATCGTGCCAAAGGCCAATTATATCCCTAATACCGATCCCCGGAACAGAGAGAAAATTAATGCATTTTGGTGGTGCAAATAACAAAGTCATTAGAAAAAATACGTGAAAATCATGGTTTGCCCTCAGAAACATTTTTTGTAATTTTCGTAATCACATACAAGATTGTATACGCTACACATTGTCAGGTATTTCTCCTGTATTGAGAATATCAATGAAGCAAAAAGGTCAATTGATGTTATTACATTGGCATCATGCCATGGTGTGACATGTTAACAGATATGACAACACGAGAGTCGACACGAAAAGAGTGCTTTGCCAAGCTCGTTACATGACACTGAACGCTTTTCCGAGTGCTAGTATGCGATAAACATCGCAATGTTCTATAGTTTGAGACACCATTGCATGTCACCCGTCTCCCTAAAAGAACATCACCGACAGCTACATTTTCTATGACGAATTTGACTGTCTCCGTAAACGAAAACATCAGGTCGGCAATATGTCAAATACAAAATGCGCTCTAGGAGACTGTGGCTGATTCACCACCACTCTAGATGTAGAATATAATTATATTCCATTTACTGACTTTCAACATAAGTACACAGTATGTATGTGACCCTTTTGTCGATATGCATTATTTATTCGTATTGTTGGGATACATTGGCAAATAACTTGTCTATATCATAAAACTCACAATCACTAACTGCTCAGATAGACATAGTATATATATATATTATAAACATCTAGAGATCGCTCTGATTGAATCTGTTCTGCCTCGTAAGACCACATGATGAACGTGATTTATCAATATATATATATCGCTGACTTAAAATGAAAAGGTCGTAAATAAGACTCTTGTATATTTAAAATCTTCATCACAAGACGCTTCTTATCAGACTACTGTTGATAGGAACAGGTCATGTAGACCAAATTGAAGAAAACTAAATTGTTCTTTCATTCGTATATATAAAGTGTAGTATTCAGACAGTGTTTTCTTGTTTTCTTAAAATATCAATTTTGTACGTAAGACCTTCTCATTCTAAAACAGCGATATGTCCCATAACTCTATATATGTATAGTTGCATATCAAAATATCAGGTGGACGATGCCGTCAGTATCTGTTATATCGCGATCGAGTCAATTCTGCTGACAAGACAGTTTTTGATAATTACACCTGGCATGTTATATACTCATCTATCAATGTTCGACCCAGTTATTTTCGGTAAAGCTTTTAAATTCCTCATACATTTCGTGATTTATACTCGAGCTGTAATTGAAATGTTAAATAGTGAATAGTGAAATGTATTTTTCCGGTATTTTGTCAGATTCTCTGAGGAAAAAAATTATACAAAAAGAGGTAAAAAATCAGAACAAGGATGCTTACAATATCACGTACACATTTAACGCTATATAACAAGGATTTATAATCACAACATATACATGAATCACGTAAAATGGACATAATGCTAATTGTCTTCACTTGGAATTAGATATTATAGCGTCGGTATCTGGAATCACACGTAAAATAAACGTTATCAATATAACAATATATTACTATAAAATAATTACTTTTCGAGGGAGTTTAATTTTCGTTGATTTTGTTGTTGAACTCGACCATAAAATCTTATCCCCACGATAAATCGACCTCTCAAATACAAACATGGGTTTACCCTTTCATGTTTTGTAATCCATGAATTTACGACTCAGCAAAAATGCATTGTTGTCAAATCCACGAAATTTTATATCCACGAAAAGATGTGATTTTACAGTATTTTTTGTGAGTGTGGGGATAAGTCGTATGAATTTCATTACGCTTAATAGCATACGTAGTAGTCGCGTTTATTGTCAAAAGAAGTAAATTGTTCTTCTTCACTAGTTGGTACAAATGAATATACTGGTGCGTTATATGTAGTGTTTAGAGAATCTGATAAATTAGTGATACAAAAAATTGGAAGAAAGAATTATGTTACTTAATAGCTTAATTATATGATACAAATATTATTAAATCAAACAAAGAAAACACATAAAGCAATGTAATAAGGACCAGGTAACATTCGAAGCAAATCAGCAGGCCGTGTGTTTTACTCGCATATCCAAAACAATTAAACTTCAGATATTAGGTCTATCAGTACATTGTACGGGTAGTGTCTTGCTTTGTGCATCAGCAAACATAAGTTCTACCAATTGGTGGCTAATATCTTTGTACATTTAATTGCTTTTTGCCACATTCTTTCAAGTGACTTATTGATAATGATTTTATCTCCGGTTTTTTTATCAAAACTGTGCGAACAAAATGTCAGTTGCTATTATTTTGCAGTTTGGTGTATTTCAGGAATGCGTACTGTTTGACTTTTGCAATGAGATGTTGCAATATATGAGCCTCCGACCAGTCGTCTTATTAACGTAGCAACTTTTTGTAAAGTTTATGTTTATTATTCACATTATGAAGATCGGAAACAATTGTCAGTGTTTCGTAAGTGTCCTCTAAACACTAATCAGGAACACATTCTGAAATCTATTTACTGAATTGTATTAATAAATGTTTAACATATATGAGATGTAAAGTGTAACATAACCGATCTCCCATGCCAAATATAAATAAACACAAAGTACACCGATCATGAAATATGTCACTACCTAGTGTAGCCTTTGTCTGGCGGTATCGTTGTGTCCCATAGCAATACTTCTGTTCTGAGATTAGACAACCATAGTACAGTCGTAGAGACGTATAATCCTGTTTTGTTAGATCATATTCAGTTATATTTGAGACACTGTCTCCGCTGTAATATAAGTTCTAACAGAACTGCACTTTATGTCCGATTTGTGCATGTATCACCGCACAATACAAACAATATCATTTATAGCATACCGTTATGTACATGAACAAAATAATGCAAATCTATGCACATGGATACCATGGTTAAAAATGTTTGTTAGTACAAGTAATGGATAATGGGCATTTTCAATATTCATTTTAGTACAAAAATAATGACATGATCGTGAAATGATTTGGTATTACTGATTCCATCTCGTAGTCGTTTCTTTAACAAACACGGTAAGATAAATACAACTTTAGTTCTGCCATGTACTTGGAGTTTTTTTGTAATCTGATTATCGCGTAAGACAATGGATTTGCTTACATATTATCATAAAAAACAAGTAAATAACCGATAAAAGCAGAGTATTCCAAATACATTAATTTGTAGTTTAAGGTGGTATTAATGGGGAGATAACTCGTTCACGTCTACCATAACGTAATACTATCTAGCAATTATCAAATTAAGACGAAAAACAAACCCTGTTGAGAGAATGATGTTTGTCATAAAACGCTTACAGTCACTAATTTGTACATCTTATTTTATATGTATTTATATATGCATCCATACACTGTGACGTCTTTTATGGAAATATAATAGATCTATATCGGCTGCGTGATCGCATGCATAAAATGAGTTTTGTAGACATAAAATGATTTATAGCTTCATAAAGACAGCAGGTTATACTAGCCGTTCGACGAATACATCACTTATTGATGTAAATATTAGAGATGCCGTTCCCTGCATAACATAAATAATACGTCAGTCTATACTTAATTGAAATGTCAAGAATATGCTGGCATTAATCATTATTTGTCGAGAAGCAGGGTGGATCCATCATTCAAAAAAGATGTATGCTCATTTGTTCGTCCTTGTACTATCTCCGACTAATATAATCTTTGTTTTACCTAAATTTAGACTTCAGGCTAACGTGAACAAAATGCACTCATGCTCCAATTACTATACACCCGAACGCTTAACATGCTTTATTCTACAATACAACACAGGTAGATGTACCCATTCATTATTTCTTTATACGTAAATACTACATATATATACTATTATATAATAATCATAACGATATGTAATGCAATGATCTCCCGATATATCGCGTGACAAAACTAAGCGAATGGTCGCTTTTGTTGCATGCACTTAATTTGATATGGTTTAATGCGTCACATCTCTTTTAATTTATCGTAAAATAATCGGTTTGAGCAACGGTGATTGTTTATTGCTACATGACTTTGTACCATGGGATTATTGCAAAAACATTATTATCATTGTAGTTATTGTCAATGAAAAGTTGTACAATTAATTTTATAGTAATTGGACATTTAAAATTGTTATACGTTTTAAAACTCTTATTCTTAATAATTGACTTGATTGTCTTTTGAGTGAAAAAAAACAGCAGTGTGCCAAAAATAGACAGGGAAGGCAGCACTCACCTTAAACATAAAAGAAACACTCAGACTACAATTACACTGCTTTAAATCCAACCGATTAGCGCTGTCGACAGGACACCACACTATTATCTTGACGATATGAGAATGACAACTGGGTTTAGTAGTTGTACACTACAATCACGTTTCTTACATGTAGATAACCTATATGTAAGGAACGTAAGTTACCTGCGCAAGAACATTACCAGTACAACTTGTTAAGTCAACTTTACATCGTATAGGAGTGAATATCAAAATGTGGGAAATATAAATCCTGTGCACTGGGTTTTGTAGTTTTGCTCAAGTGGTTAAAGCGCGCCTATACAACTTTTAAAAAACATGCCGATGATCCAACGCATGTGGAGATGTTGGATACAGTCCATGACAACTGGTTACTATAATAGGTTGATCGGCGACCGCATATAAGTGAAATATTATTGGAGAAAATGTGTTAAAATCGAATAACCAACAACCTACATGTTTACATTATACTTCACCGTGTCATATGTTTTCTAGTTCCTATGTATGTACAACACGTAACTATACTTATAGACAGGAGTATGTGGCTATACAAATCGTCCGGTATGAATGCTGCGGTCATAGCACTTGTATTTACCAGATTCCAGATTTTCGATTCAACTACTGAAATAACAAACATCGTGCCAAAGGCCAATTATATCCCTATTACCGATCCCCGGAACAGAGAGAAAATTAATGCATTTTGGTTGTGTAAATAACAATGTCATTAGAAAAAAATACGTGAAAATCATGGCTTGTCCTCAGAAACCATTTTTGTAATTTTCGTAATCACATACAAGGTTGTATACGCTACACATTGTCAGGATTTTCTCCTGTATTGAGATTATCAATGAAGCAAAAAGATCAATTGATGTTATTACATTGGCATCATGTCATGGTGTGACATGTTAACAGATATGACAATACGAGAGTCGACACGAGAGTGCTTTGCCAAGCTCGTTACATGGCGCTGAACGCGTTTCTGGGTGTTAGTATGAGATAAACATCGAAATGTTCTATAGTTGGAGGCACCATTGCATGTCATCCGTTATTCTTAAAGAGCACCACCGTCAGCTAAATGAGGAAATTATAATGATTATGTGTCCATGAATTGGCGTTCTTCTAAAAATGCGAAACATCGCCTTTATTTACCACTCACCTTTCTGCTAAAACATGGCCGTTATATAAGTAACTCCACCCGGATCTAACCCCGAGTCGCCAGACTAGACGGCAAGCGAAGCGCGCAAACCACCGAGCTACGAAGGCACCCACAGCATTGCAAGCATAATAAGAATATGAAGATACTTACTTATATATTGTCATTTTTATAAAACCCTGACATAGTGAGTGCGCAATAATTCAATTTATTTTTCGCCAGCATCAAATTTTGCATACATTACGTGTTTAATTATATATAACAATCGATGCTATCTCTTATGTTCGGCCGGAGGAATCGTCAAGCGCCCGTAAGATTTAAAAACAATAGTGACAGGGTGTCGGGTTGATACTTTGGGACACCGCCAGACTGATTGCTCTGTCCGGTACAAGACAAGCATACCGACATCAATTATGATATAAGTGTCTGCAACACGTGATGAATTGTTTCACAGATCAGTAATCACCGATCATCCGCAGATCATGTGATCCGTAGAGCCTTTCTGTAAACGGTGGTGGATGTCTTGGAAAAAGGCGTCGGGTTAGCCATAACTAAGCGAGTTTGTCCGCAGTGATATTGCAGGTACATAATTCTATTGGATTATAAAGATATGACATTAACGTAAAATCTCCCTAGGGAACTATGATGTTTGTCATAAAAAGCATACAGTCACTAATTCGTACATCTTATTTTATATGTATTTATATATGTATCCATACCTAACACGGTGACGTCTTTGATGGATATATAATAGATGTATATCGGCTGCGTGATCGCATGCATAAAATGAGATTTGTAGATATAAAATGATTTATAGCTTCATAAAGACAGCAGATTATACTAGCCGTTCGACAAAGACATCACTTATTGATGTAAATATTAGAGATAAATAATAAGTCAGTCCATACCTAATTGAAATGTCAAGAATATGCTACCATTATATCATTTATTTGTCTGGTAGCGGAGTGGATCCATCATTTATAAAATATGTACGCGATTTGGTGTCTTGGCCGATGCTCATATTGTTCAGTTCGGCCATTAGTTCGTCCTTGTACTAACTTCGACGCACAACGGACAAATATTTATTAAAACATGCGATACAACTAATTACAAGAATGCGCAGCTATGGCACTAGATATTCAATAATAATATCATATATATTTGATTCAGTTGAAATGTGTGTCCTTGTTTACATAAACAACGCAACAGGTTTACATTGAGCAACAAAATATTACTAATTTGTATATCGAATTGTGTCTTTTGTATGCACGGACGTTATATACACCCCTTCGTCACACCCAAGACGAAATACAAAAAGAAATATAATGCCTCGTAATTAAGTATCTATGCACTTGCTACCGTCTGACTACTCATTCACATACAATTCGCTAGTTTAATTCTAGGAATAGAATGTATGCGTGGATTGTATTCAATTTGGTAGAATTGCGCTGGGTGATCATTACATTTTGTAAAAGCAATAGACCGTGTTAGTATTAAAAAGTTTACTTTTATGCACAATAAACATGCATTACAATCAATGTGACTGTCAATGATATAATATACAAAGACAACGCTTATATGCCTTCTTTAGTCGGGGGCTACGCCCTCATCAATATAAAACAACCTTTATTAAATCGAACAGACATGATTGTCTCGCGAAAAATGGATTTATTCCGCGGAAAACAGGCTATATGGTAATACATAAAGGTCGAGAACCACATTAAGATGTCCGGATGGATTATACTTTCAGGTATACACTAGCAAAGTGGCCTACGTAGACACTGGAATTCAAACATGCCAGTTAAGTGTTTGGTTACCATTTCTTTTGGTATGTACGGATGGTGGATGTATATGAAACCTTTCAGACGTGTCTACCAGGAACTATCATTAGTTTAAACCACTTCATTGCCAGCTATATTTACCCATTTACATTCACTTTACATAAATATATACACGTCTTTGCCTGGTCGAATAACCACAGGAATTTGAAATTATATCCATAAAAGATCATAACAGTCGATCATTCGCTCTATACCATAAATATTATTATTAATTGTGTTAGCACTGACTACGGGATTAAATTGTGGAGAGGGGAAATGTGTTGCGTTCCTTCAGTAGAATAAATTTTTGATTAGATCGACTGCTATGATATTTAATGGAGATAATTTCAAATTCCTGTGGAATAACACAGGCTGCCTAATGTCAGATTTGATTAACAATGGCTGAGTAAATTTCACCAATTCCGCATTATTATACGCATTCATATACGCTTTTTATACGCTTGAGAAAGCATGTAGTTAATGATACGAATATATCTTCCAGCAATTAAGTACGACATTAGGCTAACACTCGAGTATTGATATACTACTGGATCTTTTTTGTCGAAGCTAAAGGGCAAGTTAATCAGACTATTATATGGGCACAATTACTCATCAACTTAACCATAATTTGACAAGCTTGCGGTTGACCAACACGCCTCATTACCACAGAATCTTAAGGAGATCAAAATACATGTAGAGAAGATCTGGATAAAATTGAATCCTAAAAATAATTTCCCATTTTTGCGCACTGTAGGCTATACTCGTACTTCTTATCACCAAGTTCACAATACATACGACAGGCACCTTCTAGTTCAAAATCTTAAATCTTTGCCAACAACTTTCACCCAGAATGGATATTGCTGCAAAGGATTAGAGTACATTAAAACATGGCATCACCATTTTCTTGTCGTTGCAGGAGTAAATAGTAATTACACTAACTTAGAAAGTGAACGCTTTATCAATAACAGCCATAACTGAGCAACTACCATGTAATTTATGGCATCCTAATCGATCATATTTAACTCAAATACATTTTTACAGAACAGCCATCTCATTAAGACATTTTTAATGATTATATTTATTGCATGGTTGTTAAATCATGGTCAAATGGCACCATGTGCATGATGGGAAATGTTTTTAAAAAGGCATAAATGCAAATGAAAAACGCATGCTTCAGAAGACTGTCGCCAAAGGGTGCGGCGGAGTGTGCCATTGCCTAAACGCTCGCAAAGAGATCATTTGAAATTAAAACAGATACTAACAAATCAAACAAGAAAGACAACCCTCTACTGATACAGCTTATTCACATATGAAGGGTAAAAACAGAACACACTAAAAGGAAAATGGCCGACCACAATGTCATGCCACATTCACACACACATACAAAAAAGAGCAAGAAAGAATGTACAGCTACTACATGTAAGTGCATCACCTTTGACAATTTGGTTCCATAAAAGTGAGAGTACCACTACACCACCAACAACATAAACCGGAAGCTTGGACATGGCTGTAAACAAAAATATACTAACACGTCAGACCAGGGAGGTGTGAGCACGCAGGGAACAACAAAGAACATTGTGTACGAGTATACATTTAAAAGAAAGGGAATTCATGCATTAGACTAACATAAATTTAGACTTCAGGCTAACGTGAACATAACACACTCATGGTCAAATTACTATACACCCGAACGCTTAACATGCTTTATATTACGCGGTGATTATTCATTCTACGGGCCGATTATTAGTCTAGGACAAATAATTAATTTACTGCGAGTTGAAACCAAATGTCTATGGCTTTTAATGCGTTTAATGTGTATACATTGACGTCATGAACGTCGACATATTTTCGGCATATAATCATTCATAAAAAGGTAAATGTTTACGTCATGACGTTATTGTTTGGCTTAAAACACGTCAGGCAGACATGATACGGATTTGGATTTGTTGTATTCCACTGTGTGATTTGGCCTGTATTCGTGACAATACAGTCTTACTGTGTTAGTTATATAATAAAGTATTATATAACAATCATAACGATACGCAATGCCATGATCTCACGATATATCGCGGAAAAAACTAAGAGAAAGGTCGGTTTTGAAGCATGCATTTATTTGATATGGTTTAATGCGTCATACTTTTTTCTGTAAAATAATCGGTTTGAGCAACGGTGATTTTTTATTGTTATCATGCGATTATCTCATAAAAAATATTGCTAGTTGTAGTTATTGCCCATGAATAATTATATTTCACGGTTAATTGATATTTAATAGTTATTGGATATTTATTTTAATTCGTTTTGTAACTCTTTTTCTTAATAAGTTTGAGTGAAAACAGCATTGTGCCAAAGATAGAACTAATCGTACTGGAAAGGCTGCACTTAACTGAAACAGTTGAGCACAGACAACATAAAAAACAACAAATACTACAATTACACGGAACAAAACCCACCCGATAAATGCTGTCGACAAGGTAGCATACTTTTTTCTGGGTAATATGGGATCGGAAACTCGGTCGGAAAGCCGTTCATTACAATCACGTTTCTTACATGTAGATAAACTATAAGTTGCTTGCCCAAGGCCCGTACCAGTACAACCAATTACGTCAGCTATCCATCGTATCGGAGTAAATATCAAAATGTTGAAAATGTAGATTCATATCCAGCCTGTACACATTATCAGTTTGACGACAGTGGTTAAAGGGCTCCCATATTTTTACAAATAAATGTTGATATTCCAACTCGTGTGGAGTCGTTGGATACAGTCCAGGTGAACTTGTTACTATCATGGGTGAAACAGCAACCGCATATAACTGAATCATTTTTTTTTTTTGGAAAATGTGTTAAACTCGAATAGCCAATTACCGACATGTGTACATTATACTATTTCGTGTCACTTATTTTCTAGAACCTATGCATGTAAATCAAGTATACTAGTAGAGAGAGTGTGGCTATACTGATCCTGCGGTTGTAACACTTGACATTACCAGATTCCAGATTTTTGATTCAACTAGCAAAATAACAAACATCGTGCCAAAGGCCAATTATATCCCAATTACCGATCCCGGATAAGAGAGACATGCGTTTTGTTGGTGGGAATAACAAAGTAATTAGAAAGAATACGTACAAATCATGGCTTGCCCTCAGAAACCATTTTTGTAATTTTCGTTATCACATACAAGGTTGTATACGCTACACATCGTCAGGATTTTCTCCTGTATTGAGAATATCAATGAAGCAAAAAGATCAATTGATGCTATAACATTGGCATCATGTCATGGTGTGACATGTTAACAGATATGACAACACGAGAGTCGACACGAAACAGTGATTTGCCATTCTCGTTACATCGCACTTAATGCCTTTTTGAGTGCCAGTATGCGATAAACATCGCAATGTTCTATAGTTGGAGGCACCATTGCATGTCACCTGTCTTCCTAAAAGAACATCACCGTTAGCTAAATAAGGAATCTATATTGATTATGTTTTCATATTTAACTGGCGTTCTGCTAAAGATGCCAAGGATCGCCTTTATTTGCCAGTCACCTTTTTGCTGAAACATGGCGGTATATAAGTGCCTCCACCCGGATCTGAACCCGGGTCTGGCCAGACTAGAATGCAAGCGAACGAGCTACAGAGGCACCCAAAGCATTGACGTTTCATTCTTCAATGTGCTGCATTTATTGGTTTTCACTACATACTGCAACGGCATTGTTTGTATGAACATCATTGTATTTGACTATTTGTCGCATTGTGTCGTCATGCCTTTATCAAGACCGACATTATGTTAAATACAGTTTGCGCTTTGGGTCATAGTGGTTGGTTCAGCACCACTTGAGATGTAGACTATATATACACCAGTAACTGACTTTCAACACAATACTACAATATGAATCAGAATCAGTTTATTTAGACTTATACAGAAAAGAACATCGTCATACAAAACAAATTTTAACAATTATTCATGGTACGTACACTCTTACACAGTCACACTCCCTTTCACACGCACAAACACGCACTCACATACCCACACACACACAATGCCCCCACATACGCAGATCCACGCACACACACCTGCTCATACAAACACACGGTCACTCCACACACACACTCACTTGGAACAAAGCAAAGGATCATAATTATATACGTTTATATTTTTTAACAAATTTGGAGAATGTTGTTTATAACCAATGATTAAAGAAAATGAAGAAGGTATGTTGTTACAAATAAGGTGATCAAAATCTAATTTAATAAGTATAAATCTTATATTGCATGAGGTGACTGGATATTTATTGTTGGATTATGGCTATTCTACGTTTATGTATGTGATCGATTTGTCGTTATGCATTCTATTTTCGTACTGTTAGGATACATTAACACATTAATTGCCTATATTATTGAACTTACAATCATTAATTTTGCACAACACGTCATGGCCTTATTTGTTTAAAACAACCACCTTAAATGTACCCAGACACGCAGTTAAACTATGTAATACTATATTGTATACAAACCTATCATCCCCTTTATTCACAGTAACTCGAAACTGGAAGGTACGAAAACTTGCCAATCAGTGAAAGGAAATGTCCGTTTTGTAATTCCGTAGAGGATGAATGTCATGTATTTTAGATTATAATTTGTATAATGATATTAGGGTGAAGATGCTGGCAAAAACAATAGAATTCTGTGATACATTTGAAAATCTGCCAAATACTGATAAACTTGTCATTTTATTTACACATCCAGCTCTGATTAGGTTATGTGCCAAAACCTGCTACGATATTTTAAAACGTAGATCATTTTACCTTTGTAAATAATGTAACTTATTTAATTATTCATATTTCCTGTTTTACAGATCCTATGTAGCAATTGTTATTCAGTTTATTTTCGATCTGATCGAAGGTGATAAATTAATTTTTTTTAACTATACACATTAGTGTGATTTTGATTTTAAGTGTTTTATTTGATATATATTTTAGGGCAGTTTTTATAATTAGAATAACAATGGTTACATAGTTTTATATTGTAAATATTGTGAGTGTTTAATGAAATTGTGATAGTCTCATATAATTCTTTTAGATTGGCTTTGTACTGTGATATATGTTTTGTAAATTGTATAGTTTATGTGTACAGAGATGAGCCTTAAATAAAGATATATGTATATACAGTATATTGCGTTTGCGTACTGAAATGGTGTGAAACAATGTTGTCTAGTTTTATTACGCAATAACTAGCGATAAGCACCAACCCGATAGACATGTGTGTGCTTAAAAATTGAAGCACAGAATGAAGTGTTCATTTGTAATTGCGTCAATCATAAAAGCAATATTTAATGTAATAATGGTTATGATATCCGATCATTTTGTTTACCCCACAAAACGAATGTGGTGTATATGTGAGTAAGCAGCTTGCTGTATGAATAACTAACGTAAACGCTCCGCCCAAACTTAAAAGTCGAGGTCAAGGTCACTTGAGATGGAAAATCAGTTTTAGGACGATAACTTATTAATAAGAACTTTGGGAATATGATGAAAGTTGATGTATATGTAGTTCGTGTTAATACGCAACTCAATGTCAAAAGTGGGGCTATAAAATTGCTATAGTTTGTGTAAAGATTGAACAATGTGTGCCCAGTTGTACCTGGTTATTTAGCGTTGTTTCTGTGACAACGCAGATCTTTGCAGATTTTATATATATCGTCACAGACAGGCAATTCTTAATTTCTCTTATTTACATTGCTAAATCAAAAACAACACAATGAGACTTCACCATCATTCACACGCTCCCAAACATGTTTTATCAATATCTTCTCACTAGTTTAAATCTTCATCGTTTTATGTAACTCTTTATCAGAGTTGTGTCATTTACATGGAGTTTTCTGAATCAATGCGGTAACTTAAAATCTTTGCGCGGCGGTTTTATCTCTCATACAGATTCAAGATATACTATGCCCACGTGACCATGTTTTGTTCAAATTGATGAAAGCATTTTTTGGTACACAATGGCTGAAACTTCATTGTAATTAAAATGCAACTGAAAATCCCTCAATTACGCACACTACGTGACTACCTAGCACAATACTGTATGTGTTATTGTATTTATTGATGCTTTTTCACGTAACTATGCGACATCTTATAATCTAAGATGGCGGAGAGAATTATTTTATGCACTTAATTATCAATATAATAATAAACGGTTATCAATGGCTCTCTCGTGGAAATCAAGAGGCGTGTAATGTTTTCGAGGACCAGTCTAACACTGTGGAATCATGTTATTATACATGTATAAAGGACATGGTACATTTCATCAAACTATTAATCAAATCAAAATAATGCTTCAATGTCATGACCATTATACAGGACATACACTTGACAAGCTGCCAGTGTAGAACATGCTCCGCCCACATGTTTGTCCTAGCTTATCAAGCGGTTCCATTGGGTATGCAAACGTTCAATGTTTCCAATAGTTTACAGCATTTTACTATAATTCAATCATTTATTAACTTTCACTAATTTTCGATTGGCATTATTATGTAAACATCGATTGCCGTTTTATAGACATGAATGAAAAACACTTATACACGTATAATGGCTCATTGAGTCCAAAACGACATGACTTTCTATGACGTCACTAGTTTTTAGGACTGTGATGTTGCCACAGCCTCTGCGTTACCGTTTATAAAGTTTGCATTGACACAGTGACTGTAGACATAGTTTATATTCATACTAAGTGAATATCTACTGTGTTGTTATTTATATAATCAACATAATTCATTTTAATGTATTAAGCTATGAATATAGATTTGCTTACAGCACATGCATTTTTCAGAGTGTATATGATTATACCTGACACACAACTAAACATCTCAGAGACGGCCGTACTCTATAAAGAAAACAGTCATTTGTGTATCATCATTGTAAATTAAGCGCGAGTCCATTGTTTGTCAAACGTCTAGGGATGCCCAATATCATTCTGGTGATATTGGTACGAGGATAATTGTATAAATAATTACCCCAATACAATTATAGCCATTCTGGACATTACTAATCTGATGGGAAGCCATCTTTGGAAACCCATCCGAATTCAGCAAAAGTAAGGCTTCGCAACTTTCATGCATCAATGAGACGAAACGTCTATAATTAGCAGAATTTACAATCTTAATAAATACTTTCTTCTCAGAATTCGCCAAGCTAAGTTTGGAAGATCGTGTTATTTAGTCAGAATGCAGAATCCATTGAATCCGTATAACCTGAAATTAGACCATTCATTTTTGTATAGCTGGAAACTACAGTAAAATCTCGTTATCACGAGTGCCTATCGGGACAAGCCAAATGCTCGAGATAAGCCAGTTGCTCGACATATCCGAAGTCTATTAATTAATATACGACATAGAGCAAATTCGCCAGTACTTTGAAATTAACTCGACATAGGCCGGATTCTCGTAATAACGATGCTCGTCTTATCGAGGTTTTACTGTAGTTGTTTTAACCTTTTGACAGCTGAAACCTGGATCTTTGGTGTTTTGACAATTGAAACTTAGACTTTTAGCAGTTAAGTTCATTTTATCATTCAGTTGTTTGTTTTGGTATTGTGCCATGTAATTGTGGTATGGGATGTTTCATATGTTTTCTACGCTCGGCTGTTTAAGTTGAGTACCCCCATCCCTCGTCCGACAGACAACGCTTGTAACGGCACCTGAAGCCAAATGTTGTTTATATATTAAAGTACTCGTTGTTTTACAAAAGATAACTGATCACTCACAAAGCAATCTAAACACTCATTAACTGTTATAAACTAGATTGTTTAACATAACTGTAGCTAAGAGGAAAGTTACTGTAAAACGACTCTTCAAAAGCTGTTCCAATATGATAATTGAATTCATGACACATTGATACTGATTTTGTTATTGTGATAGTAATCCTGCCGACATTGTTCGAGTTATTCACAGAAAGTATACATTATATTGTAAAGCTGGCATTATGGTGGGTTGGTTCCAAGCGTTGTCCAAAAATGCCAATACTAAATGTTGAACGTGGTTTTCCAAAAAGTGCCAAAACAAAATGTTGAACGCGGTTGTCCAAAAATGCCAAATTAAACTGTTAAACGCGGTTGTACAAAAATGCCGAATCAAATTGTTGAACGTGGTTTTCCAAAAAGTACAAAAACAAAATGTAGAACGCGGTTGTCCAAAAATGCCAAATCGAACTGTTAAACGCGGTTGTACAAAAAATATGCCAAATCGAACTGTTAAACGCGGTTGTCCAAAAATGCCAAATCAAATTGTTAAACGCGGTTTACCGAAAATGCCAAAAACTATATGTTAAACGCGGTTGTCAAAAAATGTCAAAACAAAATGTTAAACAAGGTTGTCCATAAATGCAAAATCAAAATGTTAAACGCGGTGTTTTAAACATGCAAAATCAAAATTTTAAACGCGGTATCATTCATTTGAAAGAATTCCTACACGGTCTTGTCTGCTTAAAACATGTCAGAAACGTACCAAGTATGCATCGAAAGGTTTTACGCTGGTGCCAACATGGGACAAATGAATGTTAGAAGGGTTACTTTAAAAATTAAACAAAACAAATGTTGGGACGAGTCACTATACAACCTGGATAGTGTATGTGACATAACACTGAATCGAAAATCTAATTTTAACTGGCAGATTTAAAGGTGACATTTTACATACATTTTTGAAGCAGCATTCTTATTGCAAGTCATACTATTGTGTACCCTTGAGACTCTGTCGTAAATGACTCATTTTCCAAGAATAAATATTTGTTGATTAGATAGCAATTTACTGATGTTCTGATTTATGACTTCAAAATATGAGAGTAAGGAATGAATATAGCCTCTGGGTTTTTAAAGGTTGCGTATGGCTTGAGGATGACACTACATAATGTAACATCGTTTCATGACGCACACTGTCGCCGCCAACCTTTCGCACTTACAATTACAGAAATGCCTTCAATCCATTGACACGAAAATACCGTTTCAGTTGATAGTACATTAACTAAGTAATTCTTAGTTTAAACATAAATGCACTTGCAGGGCAAACAACATTTACTACACTTAACGACATTGAAAACGCAACATTTACACTTACATAGCCTGTATGTGTGCATGTATGGCCAATACATGTTTAATTTTGCTAAAATGTTCAACATATGTAGCTAGGATATGTGGGATGACAATCAAATTGGTTTCATGATAATCTGATCACACCCTTCACAACCACAATAAACAAATGATGACATAAACAAAATAGTAGTTTTTAAATGCATCTGCTTTGGGAGTGAGAGGTCTGAGGTTGCAAACTATTCCAAGTTTGTTTGGTGGTCGGTAACTCGCTCACCTGTTTAAAAATGTTCACGGGATACTTGCATGCTGACTGGCATTAAATGGAAGTCCTGTGTCATAAAAACATATCATTTGCTTTGTTAACATCAAAAAAGTGTTTTCATTAGTTACCAAGATACACCCACTGTACGTGTAATGAAATAGTTTTGTTTACCTTAGATATCGATTTGTTCAACTTGAAATGCCTACAGTCACACGTTCGGGCAACATTGCTTTATCGTGTGTTAGGCATTGTGTCGTGTAATTGTAGTGGTGTTTTTATGTTTTCTGTGCTCGGCTGTTTAAATTGAGGGCTGCCTGCCCCTTCCGGTTTTCTATGATCTTTTTGGACTATTGTGAATGTTGCATACATCACTGGCTTAGAATTAGAAGGTCGTAAATAGTACTTTTTTAAGACTCATGCATATTTGAAATCTGCATCATAAGAGATTCTAGCCTATTTTCATGAAAATCTGAAGCGTTCGTGTTGACCAAACTGAAGTTTAAAAAGCTTGTTTTTCAAAAAGTAAAGAGAAGTTTTCAGACAGTTCCGTCTTGTATTTTCTTACAATATTGATATTGTACTTACGACCTTCTAATTCTAAGCCACTGACATGCCTGTGCAATTGTAATTGTAATTGTCGTAGCCAGTGATGGAACTCGAGAACAGCAAATTAATATCCACTCAGATTTGATAAAGAATACGCGTAGGGATACGACCTTATTTATAAGGATTGTGGATAATGACTTGTAACATATAACAGTTATTTGTTCAGACTAAAACCATTTCGAAATCTTCATGTCCGAGTAATGTATTAATTGTGATTCTTGTTATCCAACCACGAATGAACAATGTGAATACGAGAAGGACAGAATATCATGTGCCACAATGAGTATATACGCGTACTATGAAAATGACTTTGGAAAGACCGTGGTTATTCTCAGATGCATTAAGTGTCTATCTGTTTACCAAATCTCTACAGTGTACGTTAATATAGGTGACATTAAGTGTTCTGGCCAAGAACTGTTCTGACCCACGAACACCTCTTTCTGTGAATTATACGAACCACAGGAATTTGAAATTGTATCCATAAATTACCAGAGCAGTCGGTCCATTCAAAATCGCTCTATACATTTATTATAATGACTAGGAACGCAACGCATTCGTCCCCACCTAAATGTATTCCCGTAGCCAGTGCTAACAAAATAAAAGATACAATCGATACAAATCGATGTCGAGACATTAAACAAATCCCAACCAGTACATGTGCAATTGCGTGCTTAATGGGACGAGAGCAGTTATAAACTTCATCATCCTGGGGTCGAACATATGTATTGCATTATCGGAACATCGACATAAATGAGCTACAATACCACTGACATTGATAAGCATGTGTGTCAACTAGTCTTGTTCATTGTACGGCAAGTATCGACATAATAAGACCTGGTTTCATAAAAAAACAAATCCGCTGTTTTGATGTAATTTGAAGCACAACACGCTGTAATGAGTACGCCGGTGTCGAACTGCTTTGTTACATATAGCTTAACACCGGTTTGTCTGCTGATAATCAATCGAAACATAGAACCTATTAGGAGCATTCCAAGTGTCGGTGCGTATTACAGAAGTGATCCGCTCATTATAAACATACTTAGTGCAATATTAAGGTCCACAAACTTGTAAACAATCAAAATATGCGTCGGCAAAATGCGGTTATTATGGATGAGTTGCACTAAAGCAGTAGATTGTCGGAGTTAAATGTAGTATTTTTGTATCTTCGAGTACTGCCTTCCTTGTTTGAGTCATTGCTATCTTCTGCTATAAAGTTTACCAACAACATTTATTTCAGCTTTTAATACTCTGTTTTACTTGTAGGTTAGAAGCCAATTCGAGACAGAAAATATAGTAAAATTGGACAGAGAATGCAACATTCAATTTAAACAGCCGAGCACAAAAATCAGAAAAAAACACAACATACCACAATTAAACGGTACAATGCCCAACACACAACTGAACAAAAAAATAGCTTAACCGCCGAAAGCTGACATAAATATATATACGCTGAAACCTTGACATTGAGCCTTTTTATTATTTTTTTCTACTTTTTAGGACTTCTGACAGCTACAACTAGGTATTTCAGCCATTTTACTGTTGGAACTAAGTCCTTCAACTTTGGCATCCAACTGTTTGATTGCTGAAACTGCGTTCATTTAGTAATTCGACATCTTGGACATGGGAGGATCATAACTTGTTTAGTTGGGTATTGTGCCTTGTATATTTTTATGTTTTCTGTGCTCGGCTGGTTAAACTGAGTGCTGCCTTCCCTGTATGACTTAATATATTAATCTTATTCTACTTTATAGGTAATTATACATGTCGTTATTATACATGTTTATTATGTTTCTATTTTCAGACAATGCCTCCTGTCCCATGGTGTGGGATAATATTATGTGTTGGCAGAATACTCCAGTTGGTACAGTAATCAATCAGTCGTGCCCCTCCTATATAAATGGATTAGGAGCAGGTTATAACATTACTACTATACGATTACATGTAGCGTAGTGCCCGCCAAAAATATGTATAAATAAATATTATGTGATTTCTTCATTTACTTGTCTTTAAAAACACTATTTGTAAAACAGTGAAACAACAATATTTTAAAGAAAAATGAATATTTTTGTTTATTAAACGTAAAGACCATACATAAATTGGTATTTAAATTCAAAACATCTTTATTTCTATCTCTTTTTTACTCATATAGTAACTGTAGTTTCAGAAACAAGTATAATAGTAACGGTCTTGTAAAAGGACACTGAATAATTTAACCAAGTTAAATTCAGCAACAATTGTTTACTGTATACTAATTTTTAATTGTATAATCCGTTTGTTCAGGTCTGCCTCTTAAATACGAACAACGCAATGTCATAACATTGTATACGGTATAAATATTTTAATTTTTTAAAACATTTTTTTGAGAAAAGAGCACTGAAAACCAAGATCTCTTTCACTAAGCAACATACCAGTTGTACATTATATCTATTAGAATAAGACATTAATAGGAGAATAAACAAGTGACTGACCTGAATAATAGTTTATATTTACAGCTAAAGATTTGTTCTTTCATTCTGGTTTAACACCTTTTCTCAACATTTCGCCTATTAGTAACCAATGTTCGCTGGTTGTTTACTAACCAGTACTAACTTACGTTTCCCCAAGAAGCCAGCACAATTCCTCACACGTCGAGGATAATTGATATTTTGTAAATTTGTTATGGAAGGTGTGCATGACCTGTCGTAACCAGGAATCAAACTCCTACATTCCAGAAACCCCCAAATAGTAACATCAACACCACTACCATTGACAATGGGTCTTTTTGTACGGAATGTGGTCTTACTATTGAGGTTGAATAAATGATGAAATCGTATTTTAAATTAGTATAAATAACTTCCACCAATTTCCATTATAATTTAAATCAAACCGCCATATCTGGAAATGTGCATGTCTAAAATGATAGTCTATTATTTGTACTAGTCTACATTTATAGTATCCCAACTTTAGTTCTGTTCTTTTTACACACAATAGCACAATCGTTCCCTTGCACTAATATGTTTATAATTCTAATGTATGATCTATAACCTATTGGAAAACTCTTTACTTACTTACTTACTTACTTACTGCCCGTTATGCCTCTGGCATGTAGTGCAGCAACAAAGGACCTCCACCGGAGCCTGTCTTTAGCCAACTTTTCCACTGTTCCCCAGGACTGTCCCATTATTTTAAGTTCTGCTTCGACGGAACGCCTCCGTGTAATCTTTGGTCTTCCCCGTTTTCGCTTGCCTTCAGGTGTCCAATGCAAGGCTACTCTCGTGATGGAGTTGTTTTCTTTTTTGATGACGTGTCCTAACCATTTCCTCTTTTGAACAGTACGGTGACTTTATCTTCTTGGTGGCATTGATGAAGTTGACTTTTGTTTGAGATAGTATTTGGCCAAAAGATTCTTGAAAATTCTCCTAAGACTTTTTGTATGAAATGATGATAGTTTCTGTAGATCGATTTCGGTCATTCTCCAGCACTCTGGTCCATATAAAAGGATTGATAGAACACAGCTCTGGTAAAGCTTGAGTTTGGTGTTTTACTATATTGCGATGATTTCCATATATTAGTTAGAGACATACAAATGTTGCTTGTTTTGCACAGTCTTGAATGGATGTCATATTCAGCCCCGCCATCGTTTCATAAGACACTACCAAAGTATGTGAAATTGCTTGTGTTTGGGAGGACATTTCCATCTATTTGTATAGGATGTGGGTTGTTGGTGTTTATTGTCATTACCTCTGTTTTCGTCTGGCTGGTGTAGAGGCCGACTTGTTTGGCTGATTGTGATAGGCGGTTCGTTTTCTCTTGCATATTGTAAGGAGTATAGGCGAGAAGGGCTGGTTCGTCGGCAAAATCTATGTCTTATCATGAACTTTGAAGTTGCCATCTAATACCCCTTGGTGTATCTTCTGTTGCTTTTCTCATCACCCAGTCTATAGACATGGTGAATTGAAGGGAAGGCATCACACAGCCCTGTCTTACACCTGTGTTACCTCGAAAAAGATGTTGCTGTTGTTCACGCAACAAGTGAAGTTCTTTTAAAACTTTTGTATGATTTCCGCGATTTTTTGAGGAATGACATATGCTCTTAAGATTTGCCACAGGCTCTCTCTGGGTATGCTCTCAAGAGCTTTTTAGAAATCGACACAGTTGACGTATAGTTGTCTATGCCATTCTGTGCACTGTTCAATGCTGTTACGTAGAGCAAATACATTTTGTATTTATTCTAAAACCGGATTGTTCTTGTCTTAATTGTTTGTCTATGGCATCTGATAATCTCTGTATGATGATCTTGCAGAGAATCTTACTGGGAATGGATAGTAGTGTAATACCACGCCAGTTGTTGCAATCACTTAGTGAGCCTTTTTGGAGAATTTTTATTATGTTGCCTTTAGTCAAGTCATCTGGGATTTCTTTTTTGTCCATATAGTTGGGAATAATTGTAAACATCTTTCAAATTGGTAAATCATTTCAAATAAAAAATGGTCATTAAAACAAACATCAACTCTTAACTAATTGAAAAGTTAGTCGCTATTTTTGTTACGGGAAATATCCCAAATTACAGTTATTACTAAATTAATGTATTTTCGTCGAAGCCGGAGGTTATTGGCCAAATAGAAAGGGATAAAACCGAATGACCTCATTACGACTGTATCAGTCGAATGCCAAACGAATGCATTTCCTGTAGTAGTTCAATGAAAACTTTCTGATTACAGATGGAGGCTATGCGTTTCGGGAGTGCTTACCAAATGGAACATGGTCCGATCCACGTTTACCACATGAACGGAATAGTATAAGTTGGTTAGGCTGGACGAACTATTCACTCTGTTACGATGGGAACAAATGCCCCGTGGTTACTCACACATTCGGCAATGGAGTCACTGCGCATGTACAGGTAAGGAGATTTGATCTTTGATTCGACATTATAATTTGAATGCGCATAATATATTGTCGTAGATGTTTGTGACCATACCGTTTGATCGCATGGTTACATAAATGAGACCACCCCTCGTGGTCTCAAGTTGTCATTATTGAGACCGAAGTCGTGGTCTCAGGGTGACATAATTCTGATTTCACCTCGTGGTCTCACGTTGACATATTCATAATTGTTAAATAACAACCTAAAATCTTAAGATAGATGGCTTTGTTCTATTTTAATACAAGAGGTGCCCCGAATATATTTGAACAGTCTATAACATCCGATATTTCATGCTGACAAGATAAAATCGAAATGTCTCTATCCAATCGTGTATAACAATGTGCTAAGCAAAACCATTTTTATTATTATTATACACTCGGTGTTTATTATACATGTACTTGCAATTTAGTAAGCTTCAAAAACAACAATTTTGTAGGGGCATTGTGTTTCAGCTTGTTTAGGACTGAATAATCTTATCGATGGTGTTTGCATTTCCGGTCTGCAATCAACGCTGTGATAGCCTCAAGGTAAAGTATATGGGTTCAGGATCGTTATATTTCGTCATTTACTATTCTGATGTAATATATTTCATATACTTGTTCTTGGTGTCTATTTTACCAGTAGAGCAAACAGCAGCAAATGACATGCAACAGGTCGCGAACATGCTTAACGCGTGACAACTTACTGGTAGTTAGCCTCGTAAACACTTCTCACACAGCAGTTTTTTTTATTTTACGGTAACTTTCTCAATGATGAAACATTGCCTCTTCAGAGGTGACAAAGTTATTACAATAACTGTTCCGTTGTAGCACATTCAGCGTTAAACACATGTGTTTCCCTTATGTTTGGTTTGTGGTGTTGAGCTTGTGAACACCGATTTTATTCACGTGTTTGTCATGCATAGTTTTCGTAATGAACTGATCGACAGTTTCGATAGATACTACTACCCCTGTTGAAATCCCTTTTGGTATTATCCAATACTAGTAACCAATGGGAATGGTTACGGAAAGCCACATCACATGTTGGCATTTTAAAACGATTTCGTAATTTTACTTATACCGATGAGAGCAATAAAACGCCAAATATGCTTACTGTCCTCGCAGAAATAGAATATCAATGCTCAACCAACACCTCCTTAGCGCTTTTGAGTGCTTGCATGTCCTTCAAAAGGCCAAACACCACACAATCTGCAAAAGTGTTGTATTTGGTTATAATCATATTGCAAACAAACAAAACAACGAGTGTACGTATATGCAAACTGACACATAATTTTACACGATGCAAAATAGATTTTTGATTTATATGATCGTGTTTGCATGAAACTGTTGGATGTTCAGATCTGTTCGAGCATAAGTTGGGCACTAGTTCTCGCGTATCTGAAGATTATATGTCCCTTTCCCCAAACTAGGATACTATACTATATATTTCCCCAAATTAGCTAATATTTCCCCGGAGTTTGGCTTAATTTCCTATTTTCACATATTAAGTAAATGAAAATTGTGTTCATAAATGAAAGAAGAATGGAGCCAATTGAAACAAACTAGAAAATTAAATATAATTTAACACTGAGTGAAATGTCCCATTTCAGCTCGTCCGCATGCTACCCCCTTTGTATCGACCCGGACCTCTTTTCCCCCAAAAGTAAATAAAATAAAACACTATATACATGTAGTCAGCGAGGTTTTCAATTAGAGACTCGGCAGCCGCGTGGCCGACCATTGTCTGGGCTCTTGGCTTACTTACATGTGTTTATGTTTGTTTTTATTTTACAATTTCAGCGTAATATGCAAGCATTTCGGATGATGTACATAGTCGGATATGTTCTTTCTTTGGTCAGCCTACTCTTTGCCGGGTTTGTTATGTTGTACTTCAGGTGCGTAATGTGTTCAATTATTGTTACAGTAGTGTCTCAACCTTTTAAAATTGCTAGTCAATTACGAGACTAATTTTAGGAGTACCTTTCTTTAGGGACAGCTTTTTATAATACTGATATATACTAGTATACACTATACAAACGATAACAACGTTTTACACACCTAACTGTTCAAATTCGGAATGAACCATGCGATAGACGCAAAACACCAACCTCCAATCCTAAGGTGACTACATCAACAATTTTGCTATGAGAGGTGGTAAGTCGTTAACGACCAAATACATCAATAAAATATGATGAAACATCTGACAGGGAAGCTGGCAACACTCACCCACAAAAGCTGAGCACGAAAGGCACATAAAGGCACACAGAAAACAGAAACAACGCATGGCACAAGCATAAATCACAATGTCTAACACGTAACTGAAAAAAAAATGAAATTAAACATAGCCCAAATTTAAAAATGTCTAACACATAACTGAACAAAAATGAAACTAAACAAAGTCCAAATTTAAGAATGCCTAACACCTAACTGAACTAAAAAGAAACTAAAAATAGTCAAGTTTTAAGAATGCCTAACACATAACTGAACAAAAATTACACTAAACACAGTCCAAATTTAAGAATGCCAAACACATATCTTCAACCAAAAATGAAACTAAACATAGTCCAAATTGAAGAATGCCTAACACATAACTTCAACCAAAAATGAAACTTAACATAGTCCAAATTCAAGAATGCCTAACACATAACTTCAACCAAAAATGAAACTAAACATAGTCCAAATTGAAGAATGCCTAACACATAACTTCAACCAAAAATGAAACTTAACATAGTCCAAATTCAAGAATGCCTGTAAATGGTATAATTCAGCAGCTGCAAAACAGATTTTTGATGGACAAACTAACATCCAGAAAAAAGGAAACGAATTAGCGACGTATTGTTGCTGATTTATGCCATGTCGTATTTTCGAGTTTTCTTTGCATCGTTGCATTTTCGCTTTGTTGTGGTGAAAAAGCGAAAAGATGATAGATGAAGGGCGACAGTACGACACCAAAAATGTGTCGTGTTTTTGCCTTATATCTGTCGTATCTTTGCGAAAAGGTAAAATACAAAGCTAAAAACGTCGACTTTTTCGCATTGCTACATTTACGCATTTCTGCTTTGTTGTGGCGAAATAGCAAAAATACGACATGGCATAAATCAGCCACCATAGCGACAAATGTCAAACAGTAAAGTGTTGCTAATGAGACCATGATTTCAATTATTTGAAACCATGGACATATTTACAATGTCAATCTAAGTCCAAGTGTCTAAAGTTTAAAACAAAAATCCTATTTACTATTGACTGGTCTTAATCATGGGTGGAACGGTACTGTATTTTGTCGTCTCTTAGTTGAACACAAAAATTCTCGGCGAATAAACAAACTGATCTTAGTTAAGCTGCTTCTAATGGACAACCATGCGTGCTAGGGAAATGAGATTTTGAAAAATTGTGTGACGAAATCACCATACGTCTCATACAATGTATAAGATTCAATTACATTGTTAATGATGTTAGCTGGTTATAAATACGCGGGTTGTCCCTGTAAACCATTAACGTTTGGTGGTTCTGTAAAAATCGAACGCATGACCTTAGAGAAGTTTCACTTAATAATATATCCTTTCCGCTACCACGATTTTTGGGGGGCTATGAGAAATTCATATGGTCCCTATACCCCGTCCCTGAGACACTATTGACTTACAGCACTGATAAAAACTCGATACATCCGGATGCTACACACCTTCCCGAAACTGAAAGTAGGAAAATGGTCCAGATTTCGACTAAAGGTCACCGGAAGTGACCATGTGACGGTGACCCTTGCGCGAAAAACTGTTTTTTTTTTGTTTTTTTTAGCTTAGTAGGCCTACTTTTTGGCCCCTTTAGGGCACTGATCCTGACCCCTATGTCTAGCCTCATATTCCTTCTATTGAAAAATGAAAACTTTTTGGCGCTATATGTTAATGCAATTCTACAGGGAATCGTACCGCAATGGCAGGTAGGACCAGTAATTTCAGTTTTGGAAAATCTACGTTCAAAGCCCTCTTTAAAGGGGTCCAGCGGGCCCAAAAACATGTGCACGGCCCTGGGCCCGTAATATCCTTTAGTCTGGGATGCCTGTGTACCCATGACAGCAAAATTGGGCATTTAGGTCGAAAACTACAGAAGGCCGAAATGGCCATCCCGGCGAGTCTGCATTAGTACGCTATGGTAGCGGAAAGGATATTAGATAACAACATGACTTTCAGTTGGTTCAGATGGGCATTGTGCTTTGTGTGTTTTTAATGTTTTCTGTGATCGGCTGGTTAAGATGAGTGCTGCCTTCCCTGTCTGACTTAATATAATATGTTTTTATGTTCTTTAATTTCCGTACAATATCCCATTACCTACAAAATTCTAATGATAAGATTGTCTTAACGGATACGTTATGTTATAACATATTTATATCCTATGTGACGTGTGTGCACTGTTTGAAACAAGTAGGATCTGGTATGCATACAAAGTCCCTTTGATCAGGTATGTCACTTGTATACAAAGATTACGATATTATAACATTCTATTGTTTTGTTTTTAAACATTTAAATTGGAGAAAGGGGCAGTGAAAACCAAAACCTTATTCACTAAAGGTGCATCTACACGGTAAGTCTTAGTGTATCAGTCGAAGATGTACACTTCACAAGATGTACATCTGCCATAACTACACGGTACACCATGACTTATAAATCACATGTTATTTATATCCAAACACTTGTTAACAATGGAGTCGGTTGAGGCAGACCTATTGATAGGACTGTGTGTAGTGCTGATAAGTATCATACTGTATGATATAATTCTATGAGCAGTTCCGTTTCTGTGTTACACTAAGCCATTTCTGTACTGTGGCCACTATACAATGAATGTGTCGTACATCTCCCGCAAATGTGTGGTAGAAGTGCACTACTCGTTACTACACGGTACATTTTGACTTATAGGTCAAGATGTATACACTAAAACTTACCGTGTAGACGCACCTTAAGCTAAATACAAAAACACATAATGTCTATTAAAATAATAAACTATTATGAGAAATTGTGAACAAGTGACCGACCTGATTATTAATTTGGCACGATAATTAAGCTAAGATCACAATAAGTATAGTACGGAGAATCTGACGCGATTCTCGACCTTCTGTTAGCATAATTTAACAGCTGATATATAGTCTATATCAATACTCCCAGTTGAACGTTTTCATAAGAGGGATAATGCATGAAGACCATCGAGGTGTAATACCAACAAAAATCCTTAGGACCGATATTGCACGATTTGCGCGCGGAACTTGTTATATTCAACGCAGGAACCCTGTAATATATTCATGCATAAAGGTCAGGATCAAGTCTAATTCTTCGTGCTATAATACATCGAATAGTGCTGTTTTATTGACCTTACAACAAATAAACAACTTTACGGTGACTGCACACTATAGATAAATTGGTTGGGATTATTATTCTATAGTTTCCAGCCACCGTGTAATTATGTAAATTGTAACCCGTCAGAAGATACACTATACGAGGGGTGATCAACAAATACGCGGAACAGTGTTGTAATATATTCGATTGTCATTGCAATTATATAATACATTCTAGATACTATTAGTTTAATAGTTTTATCATTTTAGTCTCATCCATGCATATACATGACAATACGTATAAATTATTACACAGGGACGGTGGGCATTAAGTCGATATTCGGCAACCTAGGTTAGGTATTGGCTAGAGGGCTTCAGCCCGAGTGTCAATACCGGTCTAGTATGCCAATATTGACTTAATGCGCAACGGCCCTGTTTTATAACCTTTTTATCGCATATGTCCAACTCCACTTATTTTTTCTAAACACGGAACAACAAAACAAGCTCAGATCAAACTTTTCCAGAGCTTTATAAACTGCGAAACAGTCAGAATCTTCAATTTGTATTCCAGCACGCTAATGACGTCACATGTTTGTGTACGTTACGTACGCGCGTGGCTTCCGAAATGACCGGATATAGCCTTGATACGGAGTTTTGGCACACCGGAAGAGGGCCAGATGTCGATATTTGGCACACTAGACACAACTATCAGTTCAAATTCAGCGCAATTTTGTTACTATATATAGTAACACATGCGATAAAATGGCATACTGCATGATACCAGTCGCCTAAAATGATTCTAAAAAACTAGATACATTTTACGTAAGCAATCTTTATGAAAATCAGTGATTACAAATACATAACTATAAAACTATTAAACTCAAGGAAATATCTGGCCGAAAAAAAACATACAAACAGTAACGTCACTATAGCTACAACCTGTTTTCTTCTGTACCACTTGCATCACACCGGAAGAAATGTATATGCCGCGCATGCGCACTAATCCCATTCGGACGAATATAACATCTCTTACGAGTCTTACGGGACACCGGCACTATAACATACTCATTCGTGGCACACTGCGTTTTATATAAGGCATCAATTTGAATTGAATGATTCTCAAAAAATAGCCATACAAAACTTTGCCTTAACATATATACGAGGGTTGTCCCAGTAAATCGTAGACTTTGTTGATAATATTTTTATTTGACGTCACATAACCATTATATTTGACAATTACCTTTATTAATTATATTTTTATAAAAATCATGCATGAAAATTAAAATTATATGTACTTAACTTATATAATCAGTGATTGTCGCACTCCATGTAAGCGTGGGCGGCGCAACCCGTTAAACGTGCCGTTATTTATTGAATGTCGATGTAGTTAACATGCTTTTTTTATGAATAAACGTCATTTGCACGCGAACCACGCACTTTTGAAATTCATCACTGAAATTCGAAATATTCTCAAAATGGCGACGTTAGGGGAGAGCAAGGCCCGCAGAACGGCTATTGAGTTTTGTGTACAGACAAAAATGACACCAATAGACACTTTCAAGAAGCATAGAATTACTGAGAGATATCGTGGCGTGTCTAGGGCACTTGTGTACAAGTGGCATGACAGGTTTAGTGATGGATGGACTGATACACTGCCTCGAGGAAGAACGCCATATAAAGACCTACATAATGTTAAGGCTGTACAGAACGTCATAGATAGCGAAGTTGAAGGCGTATTTACGAGGTTCGCGTTTTTAAGATCGAGCAGAAATCATGTGTGTGATACAAAAGTTCAATGGCTCATTAAACTGTGAATGGTTTAAGGAGGTGTATCAAAAGTGGGTTAAAAGACATCATTAGTGTATTGCTCACAACGGGGAGTAGAATAAACTGATCTGTGTAATGCGCCGCAAATACGTACCATATGTTGTTATAATGATTATTTTTTTCATTGTTAAATGTATTTTTATGAAATTATGTATACACATTCATAACATATTTATTTAATGTCTGTAAAAATTTAAGGCTTAAGCGTTAAATACTTTTTTGTTAAAAAGCAAAGTCTACGATTTACTGGGACAACCCTCGTACATTTACGTAATAATTAGCTGCTGGGGAACATTGATATTGATGACATACTTTGATGTTACTGGCGTCTTATTGTCCAGGCACCTGTTTTGTATGCAATTGCATATTTGTTAAATTTTGAAATATTGCCATTGGTATTCTGTGCGATTTCATTCAGAACAAGACTTTGCGGTGCCGATTTCTGTATCACACTCGTTTCCATACGACTTCGAAGCAAATAGCTTTAAAACGGAACTATCACATTAAAACATGTTTTTGAAATAATGGGTATAATTGTAACTCACCATTTATAATATCATAACATTACAAACGCACGAATGGTACGTCATCGTTTGCTACGTGTAACGTAGGAAAAAATGGGCTGCATGACGTAGAGTGATGTTGCCGTAGAAAAGCACGTTCGGTCTGACTTTGGTAAATAGTGATGATCAGCGGTAAATCACTTTTAAATAAATTTATCTTAATAATTAGAAAGTTTCATCGACTTGTAATGACGAATAAAGAAAAGACATCACTTAACCGCGTCTTTGTTGATCACAAAAGCATACCTCGAATAAAATGCAGTGTTGTACGGTTACTGCTGAAGAGTGTAATATAAGTGTAATATTGCACTGGACAGGATTGCAATAGCTGTGGCATGACACTGAGTGACATGACTAGATTCGCAGTGATTGTGACGTGTATTTAAAACGAAGATGTGCACATCATCCGTTTTGGATATATCGATAATCAGCGGCCGATATCATGACACATACATGATAACGACACTCCAACTCGGAGTATCTTTAAATACCAAGTCGTTTGGATCTATTTTAGGACAATACTTGATTGGCACATACTCATGTGGACTTACGCTTATTTTGTTTACAATAGACGTCAATGCTCACTTCTAGACGTTTTATTTGTCTTGTCAATGACATCGTAAAGTAATTACATATCGATTAGGAATGACAGAGGGCCATGCAGGAATCACATCATACATCCAATGAACTCTTTGTCCTGATTACTGTGAAATGAGTAATTTTTGCCGTTTAAATTTTTCGCGAATTTATGTTCTCAAGCAGTTCGCGAGGTTAACTGTTCGCTATTTATAAACATCAGAAAGAAGGTGACACTTTATATTGTTTTGCTGCCGTTGTTTATGTTCACAAAAAGATTATATTAAGTCAGACAGGGAAGGCAGCACTCAACTTAACCAGCCGAGCACCGAAAACATTAAAAACTCACAAAGCACTGAAAACACGGCATCCAGTCCCAAAAGTCTGCCGCCTCAGTCAGTCAAACTAACACGGAACGAGAGCCATGTGACGAGAAAACAACAACCGGACACCACACACCACAAGGACAATCTACAACATATATATAGTGTACATGCAATTTTTAAAGATACGAAGCAGCCTTGTGCTAAATATTCGCGAATTTACACCGACTTCGCGAATTTAACGAAAGTTAATCCCTCGCAAAAATGTCTACTTGATTCAGTAATTTGGTCTCAGATTTTAGGTGATATACCTTAAGCCAAACAGCGTAATGTCTTTTACTAGTTATAAGACTTGCTTATTGTTTCCCCCGGTTGTCTATCATATTAAACGTGTTGTAGATGTTTTCCTAAGACATTAACGATAGTTTAAAGCAACTGTTTTGACACTATCTATAATTCAATAATGGAAACGTCTTAATCTCGGTTCATTCTGCCGTAATTAACAATTTCATCAATGTAATTTCCGGGTAAGGCCATTAAGAGGCAATTAAGAAGCTGATGTTTTCGTATTTTCGGAACTCAATTATTGTCAAGCATACGTCAAGCACAGTATGGTAATTGGCTGTCGTCTGATCTTTTCATTTGGAATAAAAATGTTTGCAACTACGTGTAATTGGACTGACAGAGTAAAGTAGGAACTATTGAAACATTACATGTATAATTATACTATATCATATATTATATATACTAAATCACTCTATTTAGGAGATTTAGAGTACACGTGACGATAAATGACATCATAGATAAAACATCGAGTAATATCATGCCAGAATAGTTCAATTTCGGACATCAAAGTCAAATGAGCAAATCGATACAAACAAGACAATTGAAGAAGACAACACTCGATAGAAAAGGCACGCCACGAAAGGTGCAAAAGGGAACATACAAAACGAAAATCACAGACTGCAATCAAAAACTACAAGGACAACCAAAACAATGCTCAAACATACTTGGTCTGTTAAAATAACACGACATAAAAATAAATGTCTTGTATAAAAATACGTATACTGCAAGGACAATGTAAGTGTCATGTTTGTAATTAAAAAGATTGTCAGGATATTTCGTCGCCGGAGTGGAACGTTGCTCTATCTACCATTTTCAATATTTCGAGAAAATCGAGTTTAAAGATTCAGTTAGTGATATTTCTGTTATTGATCAAGATATGTGGACAATATTATACGCGACTATATTTAGCATTAAGAATAGATTTAGAATATCAAGTTAGATATTTTTTTAAAATGTTGTATGTGTTTATTTATTTATATTTTTGTGTTTGGAGATAGAGCAATTTTGACATAATCATTTATTATTTCTTAATGGTGATCTCCAAATACTGGAGATAGAGCAGTTCTTTATTGAAATTTATAGAGATGGAGCAATTCTTTATTGAAATTTATGGATATAGAGCAGTTCCTTATTGATTTATTAGATATATCGTTTACAGCTGAACTGCTCCAACTCCTGGAGTTGAAACAGTATAAGATTCAATAGTTGTTTTATTTTACGGAGATTATAAGAATCCATCATGAGCTTCTATGTAGGATAAGGATATCTCACCCGAGGGATCGGATTTTAACCAGGGACGAGGCTTGCCGAGTTCCTGGTTAAAATTCCGACCCCGAGGGTGAGATATCCTAATCCTACATCGACTGTCTCATGATGGATTATTTTTCTCCGACGTAATTTGAGAAAATGGGACTTTCTAACACTATTTAGCTTTCATGGCGTCAACATGACGTCATCATAACGTCATCATTACGTGCTCTCATTTAAAACAACCATTTATAATAACGTTTTATCACATGTTTGACGTCGCGGTAGCGTAATAAAGCCATTATTTATTTTTGATAATACACTAGTGTAATAAAGTTTTGACGTGACGTCATTCTAGGTATAGGCGACGTCGTCAAAGTTGCGCGTTTATTATAGTGAAAATGAGTAGCTATTTTATGTTACGGTCAGAAAAAGGCTAACATGTGATAAAAAGAACATTACATTTGTGACTTTCCACATTGAATTTATTAAACTCGTTGAATAAAATCGATAAAATGCTCGGCAGAGCCTCGCATTTTATTATTTTATTCAACTTGTTTAATAAATTCAATATGAAAAGACACTCATGTAATATCCTCTATATAAAGCGTACGCTGTTGTGTTATGCTCAGGAATATGCTTTTTAAATGGTATAGAGCCTATTGATGTTCGTCTTCATTAGCTTTATATCGCCATGAACTCGCCCCTAAATCCCGAAACAAACGTCGGAATTAAATCACGCGCTGGTCGCTCATGTAAGAAAGATGTTGCTAATGTAAGATAGAAGTTTCTTACATGAGCTGAAAACCTATCTTACACCAGTTAAAGTGGGAGAAAGAGCAAATCATTACTTGGTATCTTTGTTTGTGTTGAGCGGGTTTAGTATTATACAAGAGATTATTGTAGATCTCGACAAGACGATTTCAGTGATATGAAAATCTCATTTTTGTCAAAAATGGAGATAGAGCACTTCATTACTCAGGCGACGATTTATTCGGTTGAAATAAGAAAATAAAACGTATTGGATACATAATCAAACTACAGTAAAACCTCGTTATCTCGAGGACCCATCGGGACAAGCCAAATGCTCGAGTTAAGCCAGGTGCTCGAAATATCCGAAGTCAATGATGAATTGATGTTATGACTAATTGTAGCTGTGTTTATATGAAAATGAGTTTGAAATTTGCTCGAATTAGGCCGGTTGCTGGAGTAATCGCTGCTCGTATTACCGAGGTTTTACTGTATATGCATTCATGCTATTGTTTATAACATAAACGACAAACGATGTTCAATTTGCTAAATTGAATGCGTGTATTTACCCCGTTTAGTCGAGCTTCCTGTGTTTCTCCAATATAGGATTCAGTAAATGGAGTGTTAAAATATAAGTTTTTCCTCTGCCATTACTATCAATATGTTAAACTTGTGTATTTGTATGAATATAATTAACTTTATGCCACCTTTCGCTTTAATAAATTTATATAATGTACAAGTCATAAACATGTAGTACTACGTATATATGGGATTAAGTTCTACTGCCAATATTTCAGTCACGTGTACCCTACTAAGCCAATTGACTAAGTCATGTGACAAGTCTGTGAACCCCCTGATACACATGGTTTTTTGATTGCTGAAACAGGTTCATTTAGAATTTCGACAGCTTGGACATGGGAGGATTATAACTTGTTTAGTTGGGCATTGTGCCTTTTATGTTTTCTGTGCTCGGCTGGTTGAGCTGAGTGCTGCCTTCCCTATCTGACTTAACATTATATTTTTCCTGTAAGGGGTCTGCATGTGGCGATCTGTGTTTGAACAGATGTATAATATATAGTTTGACCGTCCAGTTGCATGGTGTCCGTCAATGGTTGTGTAAAGAATTCCAGTAATTTAGTTCAGAGTAGTAATTATTTTCAATAGCCTTCTATAATGCTAATAGGATAATGTAAGAAACATTGAGCCCGTTGCCTAACCTAACCGCTACCATATGCTCGATTGTTAGGCTAGGAAACGACTTGCTTCAAAAAAGCGCGACGTTGCGGACGAAGCGGTGAAATTATATGTTTCCGATGAGCGCTCGCGAATACCAGACCTGTGCGTAGCATAGCGCTATCGAGCGCTACCCAAAGGTCCGTTGCACAAGCAAGTGCCAATAAAGTGTTCAGAAACGGTATGCTGTTGGCAAGTCCTGCTAGCTGGTAGCATGTCGTTGCATAGACGTAGGAAAGGGGTCGGTCGATAGCGCTCGAATCGGCTTGGTAAGGCAACGGGCTCCATGATGTGTGTCATTCATTGTGAGATAGTATACAGGTTAACTTAATATATACTTTTATGTGGTTACGGGTGTAATGCTTGTTTCTGCCCATTGCGTGGATGGCTAAGCGCAGTCGCCGTTTCTGTGTGACTTAGAGTTGATTGTGCATGTGAGTTCCGATATTGTGTTGCTGATTATTACTAGACTAAGTATAGAGATTAAACACAAAGTCGGAATTTACAGAATGAAATATAGATATTAAATACTGTACCTGCACAGCCAACTCGAAGTCACACAGAAATAGGTTTGGGTCTTCTTAAAGAATGTACAATGTCAGCTGCACATGCATACAAACGCGGTATTTCAAGAAATATTTCTGCAGGTTTTCAGGTTTATAATCACGATAATAGCAAAAATAAAAAAGCATTGTTTTATTCTTCACATTAATAATTGCTTGTTATTCTCTTCTGGCCAAAAGCATTACTCCATATTGTTTCTGTTGTGTACCAAAGCTAGAACGGTACTGATAAAAGTTGCCACTTTTTCCCGCGTTATCTAAAACGTGAAACGAATAATACAACCCTGATTGCACATTATTTGCACACACGTGAAGTATCTCTCGAAACTTGTAGCAGGTGTGTTTTGTCTTGTTTTGAGGTTGTTTCCCAGAACACTTTGTATAGGGTTAATTATAGTTTGACAGGCTGAAATGCAAAAAAACAGCAGTCGTATACATTTGCATTGTATTAAAACAAACGCTTATAACCATGGTTCATATTGTCAGACTTACAAGTTTTATCAACGAACATTATAATTGAACAGCTCGTAAGAGATATATAAAATACAAAACGCAGGTGATGCGTCCGATCAATGTCAAATGTGCAATGCAATTAGTAGAAGCAATTTGTCAGTAAATGCATGTTGTGCGTGTCTGGTGTTCCAATTTGCAATCAAGTCTGGCACCTATCATGATTGCACGTACTTCGAGTATTTTCAGATCCGTCTGTAGCATGAATGAAGCGTGGCTTTTACTGTCTTAAATGAGGTTAGGTTTATTACAGAGGAAGTGTGGCACAAATACTTTGCGACTCCTATCATTTGATACCCAGTACCACAGCAGACATGTAAGCGCACGTTAAGCTAGCGGCTAACCAACCAGACTTATTTAGTTGGGCATTGTGCCTTGTATGTTGTTTTGTTTTTGTTTACTGTGCTCGGCTTGTTCAGGTGGGCATTGTGCCTAGTGTATTTTTATGTTTTATGCGCTCGGCTGGTTAAGCTGAGTGCTGCTTTCCCTGACGTGATAATTATTATATTGTATCAGTATACGTCCCATCGTGGTTGGAACTCCCGTCTCCCGACCCAGAAGCCGGGTTTCTTTACTAATGAGTCATTGGATATGACTTATATAAAAAATGTATGCATTGTTCCATTTACTTTACAGAAAATTGCATCTCCAGGCTCAGAAGCCATATGTCTTCACTAATGGGTCATTGGATATGAATAAGATAAAAAAAAACATTTACGCAGTGTTCCTTTTCATTTTACAGGAAATTGCATTGTGCTAGAAACTACATTCATCTGAACCTGTTTGTTGCATTCTTACTCCGGGCGTCGTTAAGTCTTGTACGTGAAAATGTTTGGGTACAACACCTGGGATTTCCTAAAGACGTTGACATAACAGTGAATGGTACCATCGATTTTACACCTGGACCGGTAAGATACATAACAAGTCAAATAGTGTTCTGCGGGCAGATGATTTAGTTGTATTGCTTAGGGTGTCTTTTTTTGCAGTTTGGATGCTGATCGAATTTATTCCGTTGTATGTTTAAATATATCTGTCCAAATAATTCAAATACATGACTTGTAATATCGGACAATTCCGATTAATCTAACACAACCAACTATAATATGTAACAGTAATTTTGAACTTTATCACAACATTGAAACAAATGTCACGATGAGATATAAATCGTATTCATTTTAAACAAACATATATCCTCTTATTATTTGGTTTTGTTATGTGCCGAGCGAATGATCAACAAAGAATTTGAAAAACATTTATCATGTATCAATATACCATGCTTCTGTTAATCTAGCAATGTGTTCTCTACGGGATGTACTCAATTGCCCACTATATTTATCATTGACCGGGAAGCGCTTTGCTTGTACAGCTGCAGACACATGCTGTTTAGATACATGGTCTCAATTGCCTAGCGCTCACAGTGAAATTTCGGACAGTTCTAATTTCTTCGGTAAATAAATTATTGCAATGCGACAAAGACCGATGTTATCCGCATGGAATAATGGAATTGGTCTGGTTCACGACATTCGTACAAAATGCTTCTTTTTTGGATTTTATTTTGGAATCGTAAACCATCTAGAACAGGTCACGTGCACCTCCATGGACGTTTTCACTTTGAGCATACCAATAGACCTGCGGCCCTCAGTCCGCATTTAATTATAGTACATGTATAACTCGTTTAATCTGGTCAGTCCCCTGTTTACATACTATTTTGTATATAAACATTGCAATTTTTCTTAATTATCTTTTATTTGTATAGATACTTTGTGTATTAGTATATGGCTTTGTGAATATGGAATTGATTTTCACTGTTTTTTCTCAAATTCAGATGTTAAAAACAATAGAAATGCAATGTAATGATATTACAATTTGTGTGTACAAGAGACAGACCTGAATAAACTTCTGATCTTTCAAGAGTCTAACAAGATTGTAAGCATTATGTTTGTTTCAAAGAAAGGTGATAAAGCTAAAAATGAGTAATTATACGAGGGTGCATGCAAGTCAAAAATCTAATTAAATCGCTATTCTGTACAGCACTCGATTATGCACAAGTATAATTGCATTTTATATTAAAACCGCCAACAGATGACTGCAAAATTAAAATTGTCTCGAAGACAAAGTTTAGCAAAAAAAATAGAAAAGTTTTGTTTTTAAATTATTATATATAACATAATGTCTCCAAACAGAATGAACGTAGAACAATAGTTGACACATTCACGTAATAAAGAAATAAGTATGTTACTCGATGGAAAGGCAATGCTAACAGAGACACACAAGTGTACTTACTGTAACAGTCTATCGAGTACATATATCCTAAGGACGTATAATCAAGATGTAAGTACGTTACACGATAGGAAGGCAATGTTAACAGGGACACAAAAGTGTAATAGTCTATAGTGTTTATATATCCGAAGGACGTAATGATAATCAAGATATAAGTATGTTACACAGTGGAAAGGCAATGCTTACAGGGACATGAGAGTGTAATAGTCTTTAGTGTTTGTACTACTTTGTCGACCAATCAACGGGCTTGATACACATCGTCTAAACCCTGAAGAACGTTCTATTTTTTCAAAATAAATGCGTCATCACCAAGAAGCACATGACTTATTGTAAGTTGAAGCCACTGCGCATGTGCAAATAGACCGTTCCACTTCGCGAAACCCGTGCAAGCAAAATTGTGCGATTCTAACCGTGGACTATGAACGGGTGGTATCAGTAAACCAATAATTCATACAACGCACTGTTTATTGAAGGACATCCCTTATTAAATGTCCTCGTTCATTTGGCCATTATACACGATATTCCCGCGCATAAGGAATGAATGGGGGCGTCTTAATCCATGGGAATTATGTAGAAATATTTTATTCCTTGTAGATCTACTGTATTGTGTATTTTTACATTTTATTAAAATATAAAATAAATTTTATGAGCTACTGAATATCGCATTTAATTTGTTTTTTTTTATTCTATTGGCGACCACTTTTCGGTGACTTTCTCGGACTGCGGGATCGTGACACAACTTTTAATACCCATTAGCCTAGTGAAATTAAAACTCTGCGAATACACGGACGATTACAGAAAGCGGAAAATCCGCTATAATACATAAGTCATGATAGGAAAAGTCCATTATTATGGTAAACTAAAATACTATGTTTGTTTTAGCTTTTCAGACAATGGTTTTATCGTTTTTGTTCACATAAACGACAACGCCACTAACAAAATATCATATCTAGACATGAGTACCTGTTCAGAAAATTGTTGTAATCGTTTGTGTACACATTAAATAAAAAGTCGCTCTTACGTCAACTTAACTTCATAGATAACCCTCTGCTATGAGAATATACTACTCGTACTAATATTCAAAACTGATATTAGAATAATAAGAGTTAAGCGTTAAGAGGTAATATTAGGTAAGCAATACAACTATTATTGATAGACTACGAACTTAGTTAACTTGATTCCTATATTAAGTGATTAATGTATTAAATTACTAAGTCGCTACATTCCATTTATTATTTAGATTCTGTATTCGGCGCTTATTGTGTTTTTTTCAATGAAAATCCATTAATCTTCATCTTGTTTATTAAAGACGAATTATTTTGGTTTTGATATGTCGTTGCCAGACAATCCCATTTACAAGTTAATGGAAACAAATACCGGTAACCTATTAAGACTAACTACTTATAAGTCGTTGTTCCATTTTGAGTAATTGTTTTACGATCGATATACTTGATGTGTGAATGTGGGAATGGATTTTCTGCACTAGAAAAACATACGTTGAGACGATTCAACAATTGTATTGTCAAGAATATTTTGGGAAAATATTACAATGCGCATCTGAAATTTATCTTACTAATCATATTGAGTGCAACTGGTTTAAGTGATGTTGAAATGAATAGAACATTATTACATGTGCTAGACAATCACTTCGGGCTGATTGGACGGATGTTACATACCCTATACACTGAACTTAGAACAATATCAGTAATTGTTTTGTCTGAAGCATGTCTAGTCATGTCGCTGGCTTAGAATTAGTAGATCGTAAGTACTACTTACGACCTTATAAGACGCATGCATATTTGAAATCTGCACCTCCAGGCGCTTCATATGAGCCTATTTACATGGAAATCGGAATGGGTCATGTTGACAAAACTGGAAGTTAAAATGCTTGTTTTTGGGAGGCGTTTAAGCCTCTCATTACTACCATTGCCCATTTCTTAATACAACTTTAGGCTGCTATGTGAATCCGCATTCAAGTAAGAAAACGAACATTAAACGTGTAAAGTCGGTTTAAGCTTTAGTAGCAGCAGCCAGATCGCCTCCCATCAGTACTCTCAGTGCTTTGATTCCATTAGTAACGAGTAGTTTTCAGACAGTTTTTTCGTTTTCTCAAAATATTGATTTTGTACGACCTTCTAATTCCAAGCCAGCGATGTCTAGTCTACCGATTGAAGGTTATTAAACATTGCAGTTTAATATAGCAATGTTACATGACGCCAGAGAAATAAAACGAACGTTCTTTGATACACTCGTATACAGTTTCTGCAATTAAACTTTTCCAGACGAAAACAAACTTGATACGGTTTCTTGTCATTTCCTTATGGACATTAAATGTCAACGGGACTTTTGTGTGACACATTATGTATGATAGTGGTGGTGTTACTTAAACCAGGAACTGCTACAGGCACACCATCACGAATTATGTGAATTCTATATTTCAATTTCCTGCGTCTGGTGTTCGGTGTTTTCTCACTAGACATAAATTTTGTTAAGACATTGAAGCACGTAGGCTATGGTTCTTAAAGGTATACTATGCCCATCTGATCAAGTTGGAATAAAAACAACATCCGCGATGGCCTAGTGGTAAAGCGTCCGCTTCCAGAGCGGGAAATCCCGGCATTGACTCCTGGCTGCGTCATACCAAAGACAAAATAAAAATGGTACCAGTTATTTCCTTGCCTGACGCTGAGCATTAAAGGGTAACTGGCGTCTCTTCTCTCATACCCTCGTGGCGATAGACAACATCAGGAATAAGGTGTTGATAGTGATTAATAAAAGTTGGAAAAACGTGTTTAACAATCGAGTATAAACTAAAACAACGTTAATCCTTTTCGTCATCACATTGGCTAAATCATTCGTAACTGGAAGCATTGAAATAAAATTGCAGCTGAAAATATCGCTCTGCTTCTCATTTCTACATGACAAAACTAGCATAATACTGTATTAATTTTGTTAAAGCACTGGATGCATTTTGTAGTTTATTGACGTACATACGCAATATTGAGATATACTTTCACCTGTAATTGTATCACAATGGCTCTAATTGCGTGTGTTTACCCATATATGTCTGTTGTTACTCATGTAACCTTGACGAAATAAATGTTGTATTGTATTGTATTGTATTGTATTGTATTGTATTGTATTGTATTGTGTTGTGTTGTGTTGTGTTGTGTTGTATTGTATTGTATTGTATTGTATTGTATTGTATTGTCATGTATTGTATTGTATTGTATTGTATTGCATTGTATTGTATTGTATTGTATTGTATTGTATTGTATTGTCATGTATTGTCATGTATTGTCATGTATTGTATTGTATTGTATTGTATTGTCATGTATTGTATTGTATTGTATTGTCATGTATTATATTGTCATGTATTGTATTGTATTGTATTGTCATGTATTGTCATGTATTGTATTGTATTGTATTGTATTGTATTGTATTGTATTGTATTGTATTGTATTGTAGTGTATTGTATTGTATTGTCATGTATTGTATTGTATTGTATTGCCATGTATTATATTGTCATGTATTGTATTGTATTGTATTGTCATGTATTGTCATGTATTGTCATGTATTGTCATGTATTGTCATGTATTGTATTGTATTGTATTGTATTGTATTGTATTGTATTGTATTGTATTGTATTGTATTGTATTGTATTGTATTGTATTGTATTGTATTGTTTAGTCAATGCGATCACAAAAAGGATACACAATGTTGCAACCTGTTCAGATTGGCTTAGTGTACCTTTAAATATTTCATAAAATCAAGCATCCAATACATGAGTATTCTTGGGTTCCATAACATAAATCATTTTCATGACCACTTCGTGGACTTTGATATAAAAACATCGATCTGAAGACGCTCATGATTGTGTGAATTTACAAACTGTTATGTGTTTTATTTCTTGATCAATTACACATTGTGGAGAGTGGTGGCCTGGAGGTAGGGTGCCAGAGTTGGGACTAACACGATCAAGATTCGATTCCCGTTTGTCCCAATGGTTAATTTAAATGAGCTTTTGCTATCAGTCGACTCGCAACTAAATCCTCGTGGGTGGGGGAGGTATTGTACAGTCGGTTGAGCATGACGCATAATTGGGTATTTACATACTCACGAACACAGATAAGCCATTAAAAGAGGTTGACCATTACACAATTATTTGATAGCCCTGCATAATTTGTAAGATGATCTTATCATCTTGGGTAACACAGTAGTCGAGTCGATAATGTTCTTCATCTATGTTTCAGCATTGGGAGTGTCGATTATTTTTTACGTTCTACCAATACGTATTGACGGCTAGTTATATGTGGATATTCATGGAGGCTGTGTACATCCACATGGTTATATTTGTAACCGTCTTCTCAGAGAAGATCCGCGTGATGTGGTACATGCTACTTGGATGGGGTAAGTACAAGATTACATCTAAAGCCTAGGTCCCACTGAGCATCTTTTGCCAGGGCTATGTACTTCCGATTAAAATTAATGAGCACTCAGGGCATCGGGAACAGGTTTATCGTAGTCTAGGGGAATTAAGATTCGGAAAGGAACGTCATGAGAGAGTTTGTGATATCGGAAGGAATTGTGATGAATCGAGTGGTATCAAAAGAAATCGGGAGAACATCGCCTCAGTGGGACCTAAATTAAAGACATTCGCGGTAGTTTCTTCTTTGAGAGACGGTGCAGACAATTTCAAAAATAGTCTTTGTTTAAACGTAGTGTGTGAACAAGTTAGAAACAGAAAAATACAAACACAATTATATGTCCCCAAACTTGTTTATAAATTACCTGCGCTCGAAACTAGTGTTTTTCTTCCATTTTGTTTATGCAAGGGCAGATAGCACCTAAACAAGCACAATAACCAATGATTATTTTACCATTTACCATTTTCTGGTTTGTATATGGTACACTGTCCATATACAGTGTGATTCGTACATTCCGTTCCAACTATATAGAACTATTTGTTTCTGTACAAGATATATGTGTATTATATATTATTTGAAAGCCTAATATCTAAGTTTTATCTAAAACAAACCATAGTGAAGATGTTGACACCATGGCGTCATAAATGATGTCATAAGCGGAGTGTGTGATTTTCACTTTCAAAGCATAACTTAAGGTAGTGTAATTTTGAGTGGCTCTGGTTTGAAAGACATTTTCAAAGTTATACTCCCCATAACGATGCAAATTCATTATGCCGGTTATAATTGACTAATCTAGATTGAAAGCACACATGGTAATGGTTTCCGCTATTTGAAAGTGTATTGATAGAATAATTATGGCAAGCTTTTAACCTAAGTTAAAACAGCATTGACGTCATCATCGTCGCAATTAAAACACTAACTGAAACATAAAATTGTATTAATAATAAATTAATGTTCCCTCCAAAACTGTTGACTAAACTTGACAACCATAGCTGAAGTGAATTTCATAAAAAATCAAATCACAATAAAAGAATTACGTTAACCTGGTGGCATATCAGATTGATGGAAACAATTTTTTGGTTCTCATGGGCTCTATATATGACGTCACGAACCACGTGACAATGAACTTCCCGGGGAAAAGGCAACGTAATGAGCATATCCATTACTTTATACAATAATTATTAATTTAAACCATTTTGTAATTTTTGTTATTAATGGTCTTGAACACCGTTGTAATGCATTGTTGAATTACATGTATTAAACTGCATCGGGTGCCATTTATTTTCGTTTCTCTTTCCAATTTGCAAAGTATAATGGGAATTGCTGTTTATTAGTTTCACACGCCCATTTTCACACGCCATTAGGAGTTAATAAATAAGTTTATACACTGGAATTCTAATAGCTGTTGGTTGTTAATTTAATTAGTTTTGAACATTCCATTCTAAACAGTCATTATGTACTCTTAACTACAATGCTTCTCCAAAGAAAACGCCATGTTTTTTGTAAGTTAACACCGATTCGGAAATAATCAAACTTAATAAAACATTGTATGAACCTACTATATCATCGTTAAAAAGCAGTATTTCGAATGTATTTAGTTTGCAAGAAACTCCATGTTTTATAAAGAAGTCAAACCCCGTCATCTGCTCGATATATAGAGGATCTTGCATGAGTGCTCATTACATACGAGTTTTATTAAACGAGTGGACAAAATGATATGACACGAGGCTTTGCCGAGTGTCATATTGTTTTTGTCGACGAGTTTAATAAAACTCGTATGTAATGAGCACGAATGTAGGATTCTATTTATCACATAACCTCAGCAAACGCTCATTATTGTTCAAAAGGGTGATGTACGCTGCATATGTTTCAGCCAAAATTCAGCGGTACAATGAGCGCGACGTCATGGCGACGTTGATATTATCCTGACGTCATTGACGGATCAATGCATGGATTGGCTAACGTCACGTCGAGCTAATTTAAATATTTATTGCACAGTCTGTGAGTGCCGAACGATATTTACGTAACGGCTTTACGGCACTCCTGGACCGCAAGTTATGTGATAACTAAAAATAGCAAATGCCGTGTCAAATTCCATGGCTATATATCACACTAACCACACCGAACGAACGTACATTTATACAATAGAGCTGGAGGTGACCAGGGTACTGTTTTATCAAAGCACTTACGGAAATCGTAAACTTACGTTCAAATTTAAATTCTATATAATCCTTAAACAACTTCAAATTGGAGACAGATATTGTTTACAGGTGTTCATTAACTAAATCTGTGTTAGTACTGCAGCTCCATTTACCACACTTTATATTTGTAAAAACATTATAACGAATTTAAATGTTATCGTAAATTTAAGATTTCCAGTAATGCTTTGATAAAACAGTTCCCAGGCCCCGATCTCCCGAAGCATCTCAATCTGAGCAAGATATCATCTCAAATATTGGAATGTGTCTTTATGTTGATTTTCATTGAGGCTTGACTCAAAATTAGTATCACTAAACAGAAATGTTGTGCTGAGTTTACTACTGAAATCCGTTACATTGTAAGTATACCATAGCAGTCGATCCATTCAAAATCGCTCTATACATAATATTGTATACAGTGTAGACGTACTACGTGATGCATGTATGTGACGTACTGTTTGGCTAAGAACGCAAGTAAATACAAGTCAGTACAAAGTTGACTACAATCGTAAATACTTTGACCGAATTTAACGAGACATCACGACGCTCACGCTGAGAACAAGTATTTCCATACAAATGCATATATTTTAACAAAATGTCACAGTTTTTGCCCCATAGTAAACTGCCTGGATACCATTTGTGTCGGTGTCGGGTAAAAGCTGTGAGCTCTTGTAGAAACATATTTAAATCTATAACGTTCTGAGTAAAGAGGGAATCAATCGGGAGATTATAATCGGGCAAACACATATCTGGATATCGACTTAACGAGGTTCAACTGTGGTGTACTTTTGGGCATTAAGCTTGTTTAAATTGGGTCATTCGTCTGGGTATTCAGCTTTTTGAACCTATGTAATTTAGCTAAAACTATGGCATTCAGCTTTTTATTACTGTAACTATTATTACTGGAATAAATTTATGTACAATATAGAGCAAATTCGCCGGGACTTTGAAATTTGCTCGAATTAGGCCGGTTGCTCGTATAATCGCTGCTCGTATTACCGAGGGTTTACTGTATTTAGCATTTTAGGATTTCAGACAGCTACAACTAGGTTGTGCAGCCTTTTTACTGTTGAAGATAAGTCATTCAGCAAGGGTATTCAGCTTTTTTGATTGCTGAAACTAGGTCATTCACTTTTTTGATTGCTGAAACTAAGTCATTCAGCTTTATGACAGCTGGGATGTGGGCAGTTCATGTTCTCGTTCGGACATTGTGCCGTTTAATAGTGGTATGTGATGATTTTTTTCTGTGCTCGGCTGATTAATTTGAGTGCTGCCTTGTCTGTCCGACTTTCTGTAATCTTTTTATATTTTCTTTTCTATTTCAGCTCTGCCGATACCATTTGTGCTATCATGGTCCATATCTCGAGTGTTTCTTGACAACGAGTAGTGAGTTTAAACATGTTTAATTTGTGTGACGTTTGCATTGACATTCGTCAAAAATGTGCCAATAATTGTCGAATTCGGCATTTGACTTTCGTTTCGACGTTTGATAAATCTTTGATAAATGGCATTTGACATTTACTTACACATTTGCAAAACACTCGACATTCGCTACAAAATTGGCGAATGACGAAATGATTGTTAAATGTCGGCCTATTGTTAGCAAATGTCGACATTGGTTTGATAATATCGAAAAGAATGTCAAGAATCGTAGTCAACTCAGTTGTTTTGAATAATGCAATGTCATGTACGATATATCTTGCAAACTTCTTATTTTTTATATCTGTTATTAACTTAATAGTCGCGTCGTGTACGTCACACGCGCTAAAGCTCTTCTAATAGTTACAGTCTACAATGTAAACCGATCCTGCAGCACATTAAGTTTTCGTGACTTTTAAAAACGTATCGACATGCTTTACAATTTAATAATGACATTACTGACATTGCCTTTTTTCATTTACCACAAAGTTAAAACTACGACCTTTTGCTTTTATATGTTCTTCCGGACACAAGGCTGTTATAGTAATTATGTTATGATTGAAAGTAGTTTAAATCAAATCTGGTATCATGGTATTATTGTACGGTTGGAAATTTTGTCTGGCGGCAGGATCTGCTGCGTCATCGATTTCTTCAAGACTGTACCATATTTTTACATTAGGAGTGACATTGCCACTGGCGAATACATTTGAAGTAAACCTAACCTTTTACTTCCTGCTAACGGGTTTGGATTAAACACATCCGAACAATTTATGTTTTTCTAATTTAGATTAAGGAACACACATTTCTAGTCAAATGATAAATCTGACGCCTGCCTTCGGCTTCAGGGAATTCATTATCTCCTTTTGGAAATTTGAAACCAGTATATCACATCTTGTTATCCTGTTTTATATAACTACTTGATGTATGGGAGTCTGAAACAAGGCATTCATTGCCATTTCGATTTCCTTTGCCAGTATAATATGCAAGGAATAAACAGAAAGAAACCGGAAGAAATTACGCCTGATTCAGAATTTATTATTTTTGGAAAATGAATTTAAACATATAGTAGGTAATGTAACTTATATGTAGTCGTGTAGTTGTGTCAGCTTTGCTGATTATCGGAACCATATCCTTACGACTAGGGTTATTTTACAGCTTGACCACCCGGACAGTTTATACCCCGTGCATTTATCGAACCCACACCCTCCCGTTCTCGAGTATGATTCTCTAACATCAACGCCACCGGGACAGTTATACCGCCGTGCAGTTATCGAATCACACCCTCCCGTTCTCGAGTATGATTCTCTAACATCAAGGCCACCGGGACAGTTATACCCCCATGCATCTATCAAATCAACATCCTCCCGTTCTCGAATATGGTTTTCTGACAACTTGGCCACTGGGACGGTTATACCCCCATGCATTTATCAAACCAACATCCTCCCGTTCTCGAATATGGTTTTCTGACAACTTGGCCACTGGGACGGTTATACCCCCATGCATTTATCAAACCAACATCCCTCGTTCTCGAGTAAGATTCTTCAAAAGCTTGGACACCGGGACATTTATACCCCGTGTTAGTTATCGAACCCACATCCTCCGGATCTCGAGTGTGGTTCTCTGACAACTTGGCCATCTGGACAGTTATACCTCCGGGCATCTATCGAACCCACAACATCCCGTTCTCGAGTATGTTTCCTTCTAACATTTTGGCCAACGAGACAGTTCTCCCCCCGTGCTAGTTATATTGAATTATCAGCGTCCGCATGAGAATGCAAGCATTAATTGCCATTTTTACAAACCAGTTTCCATTGATGTGACATGATTCAAAATAATGTATGATAATATAAAATGCATCAAACAGCCTTTAAGTTTGTTTGCTAGGATCATAGTTACAACCAGCTTGATTCCAATTGTTGGCAATAAAGTGTTTTATTGTATTGTTTTCAGTTGTTGGCAGTTTTCCAGGAAAAGCCCGGGGCTAAAATGGTTCCTGACAGTGCCAGTCTTGATTACAGTCGTGGTAACACTATTTAAATCAAATATTTTATTAAACACATCGACTGCCGTTGTATTTACAGGTCTTAAGTAAACGCGTAAAGTGATCTTATGTGAAGCCTTCAACATGTAATGAAAACGGTTTGGGTCGGACAATTGTTGATATAAACACATTAGACAGAGGACCTCTTGTTACATATCGCGGAATTGATTCAACTTTAAAAATTGTATTTTGTAGTCGTGGGGTTTAAGGATCACTAACATAGCATTGACGTCGTTACAAAATATATAAAAAAGTCACTGCGGTATACCGTACACCGGATATTGCACGTTAAATTTTAGTAATATCATTACTTTTCGCGACATTCGACTTGAAATGAGTGTAAGTTCAGCCATGATATTTTCAAAACGACTGATTTCTTCACGCATATAAAATGGTTTTAAGCATATTCAGACATTTATATAGTCATAGAAGACATCAAACTAAAGCAGGTATTTGTGCTTGATATTCCTCGAAATGTGCTGCTCACTCTTAAATGTTAATAGTGATGCTCCAACTGTGTTTGGAATGGTTGTATTACAAAGGCATACTTGCTTTTGAATTGAGCATTCTTTTTGTAATAAGCCAATATATGGTTAGTTAAAATTTCAGTAAACATGACGAAGTGCAAAAAAGTTACTTACAAAAACAGATACAAGTAACTGTACAGGGTATTGATTTTTACTGTACCGAGTATTGCAGAGTAAATAAAATGTATCTCGTTTGTGTACTGAGTATTGAACACAATTATGACTACATTACTCATTTACTCGCAATATCCGGTGTTCCGGTATACCGTAGTGAAAGTGGAATCAAAGTATAAGAGTTGCCCATGTGCTTCAATGAAAATACATGTAACAAAATATAGATGTTTAGTGAGGTGACTTAAAATAACTGTTATTGATGAAAACAATTTGTTTACTTTTGTGATTTTATATCATTGACGCAATTCTTTTTATAATTGTTATAGGAATACTGCATGTAGTATGTTCAACAAAATTAGTCAGATTATATCGCCTTTCTCGTTCTGTACCACTAATGATTAGTATAACAGGTATGGATATATTCTTACTATGTGTCATAACCATTGTGATTTAACGTTTCCGAGCAGTACAAAAAGAAGAACAATCGTATGAAAATGAAATTCATCATCAATTTTATTTAAGTGGCATGCGTTACGTGTTTGTTTAATACGTACGTCGAATCCATACATGTGCCGTAACTATTTACTTTTTATGTTAACAGATGAACTTCCTGTTCTTTGTTAACATTGTGAGGGTATTGTTGACGAAATTGAACACATTTCCGAATTCAGACACAAACAGATACAGGTAATAGTATGACTTAAATTTCGATTTATATGCTTTTATTTATCCTCGCAACCGGAAATCCACATGGGCGAGGCCGCCTGATGAGATTAGTCACTCAGTATTTGGGGGTTTTATTCACCGACAAAATACAAGAACGGAGTTTTTATTTCGATTCTAAATACGATAACATCCCGTACTATTTAGCTGCGCGCATTCCATTTTCACCCATTTGACATTGAACATAATTCCACGCTGAAATTGAATGGCTTATGAGCTGGTACAATTACCTCCCTCGTTAATTAAACGGACATTTGTAATTTTCTGAAGGAAATCACACCTTTTAAACATTGGAACAATTTTAATAACAAAAGTATATGGTATCTTTTTCATGAAATGAAAAATATAAATGAATTGATTATCAGAAGTTTTCATGAAACTTAGTTTCGAGAGTATATTTGAGTTTCTAAAAATAGATGCGTCATAGCTGTAACACTGGATACTTTAGCAACTCGCTACTCGCTAAAGTTTTTACTACAAAGTTTACGTGATGCGGGGGGTTAAATAGTAACAGCCAATTTGATAGGTATAATTTATTGCGGTAATAATACATGCCCTGGCTTGCTCTATGCGTATATGGATTAATCCGCGGATCGTGTTAGAATGATTGATATAATATAAGAAACTAGTAAATTCGAGGTGATAACACTATTAAGATTATGTTTTATGTAGCGATTCTAGATAGCGGAATTCATTGCATTCGCGAATATAACTTTAAAGAGGCGATCGCAAAGAAATGAACGCCTAAGTGTTAAGAAACGAACGTGCCTACGTGTAAAATGATAATTTGTTTTTCAGGACTTTGGCAAAGAGTGTGGTGGTGTTAATCCCCCTGTTTGGTGTCTATTTTATCCTGGTTGCAGTGCCTATAGAACATGTAGATGATAAAACGTCGTTCGTACTGTTGTGTATTGAAATGTTCTTCAATTCGTATCAAGTAAGCTATGCATAATTCTGCATCAGTATGTATCGAACAATCTATGTACAGATATTTGTCAAACATGATTACCCATATACAGTGTAGCAATACCAAGTGACTTTGACTTTACTAAAGGCTACAAATACAAGACGAAATTTGTTAACATTGGCAAACCCACAAAGACGTAAGTATTGGATTTCTATACTGATTTTTATGAGACATACACCACTCCAAGGGAAAACATGTAGGCATTACACGAAACGTAAGATCCCTATCAGCAGCATGACCGTTTTTTCAGCACCCTGTGAAAACTTGGAAAAGAATACGGCTTCAAACTGAATTCCTCTTCCCCTGCCTCTTTACAGTTACTGTATTTGAAGAGGAAGTGAAACTTATTTGCTTTCCCGAAATACAAAATATTTTTTCAGCTGCTTGGCCTTTTTTTCCAGCACTCTGTGGAACATGTATGTGATCGGACTACAGATTCAAGCATCTTCTGTTCAAGGTTCCACAGGGGGCTGGACAAAACGGCATAGGTCCTGTAAAAAATCTTCTATTGCGTGGAAAGTAAATAATGTTGGCGTATATTTTAAAGAAATATGTATAGAAAGAAAATACTTACTGCTATGTTTGTTTTCGAAGTGAAGCAACTTTCGTCTTGAATCTGTAGCCTAAAATCACATGATATTGTTTAGTTATGTTCACAACTAAAACAGGTATGACAGTAAATGAGATATGGACTTAACGCTCAGTCGATTTTTATTTCCAACCTGTCGCAGGTACTTTAACATTGAGTCGTTAAATTATATCGGTACATTTCGTACGGTACGAGCCAATTACAATAAATCGTTTGTGTACGGCTCTTCAAATTACAAAAGCCTAGGTCCCACTGAGGCATTCCACATCGGGGATGTTCTCCTGATTTCTTCCGATACCACTCGATTCGTCACAATTCCTTCCAATATCACAAACTGTCTCAAGGCTTCCACAAAGCTTCCCTAAGACCACGAGGAACATGTTCCCGATGTCCTGATAGCTCATTAATTTAAATTGAGAGTACATCACCGAGGCAAAATATGCTCATTGGGACCTATGAGTAACGGTCAAGCAGATGACCTACGACATGCAACAGAATAAGCCGACTAAATACGTGTGCTAAATGGGTTATAATAAAATGTATGTACTCAGGACTTTAAAGGTCTTGTTTTTGTTGCAGGGTCTCTTCATTGCTGTTTTGCTGTGCTTCATCAATGCTGAGGTATTGTTATTATTCAGAATTTATTAACAGTCCCGCACCTTACATACAGTAAAAAAACACGAACACAATTATATAAAACCGATTTCATTATGTAAACCTTAATCGAAGGAAATCTTTGTATCCTCTTCATGTGTATATAGGTTAAACTGTTAGATGTGTATGAATGTACATATTTCAGCATATAGAAGCTCAGATTGTATCCAAGATGAACAAAACGTAACTAGAAACCAACGCTCAAATGATAGAGACGTCGCCTGCCGACTGAATAGTTTAGCCTCCACTGTAAAATATCTGACCAAGCTAGATCCATATTTAAAATGTTACTGTAAGTTGCATTTACATGTATTTGAGACAGATGTGTATTGTAAGATTACAATTTACTGCCCCCGTCTTCTGAATATTGAAACACATATTTCATTATTTTCCTAATTTCAGGTAAGAGCAGAAATTAAGAAAAGCTGTAGTCGAATGTACCTGAGGCGTATGAGTAATGTGTCGAGGGCAAGCCAGCTTTGTCCAACACAAACATCACGTTCCATGAGTACGACGAGACTCTCGGATGCAAGCAGACACGCTGCATTGCGTAAATACCACACCGGGAGATCCTCCGTTACAGACATAGAGCAAACAATTCCATTTACAAACACTCTAGTAAACATGGAACCAAAAGACAGTGACACTGAATGTGATAAAAAAGACAACGAAGAGTCAGATGTTAAATGTGATAGCGCAAATGAAAGTCTTTTGGAGAATGGACATGTGCCCATCAACGAAGCAAAAGTAGAACTGAAGATAAATGTGGTGAATATTGAGCATAAATCAAGAGACGGTCTGAGCACTCACACAACATCATTGGGTATTCAAGCAGTTAAGAATGGATTGATGATAAGTGAGGAGAATATTCTAAACAATAATTTGAACACTGCAGGACGTAAGCCAACAGAAACTAACGACGACTTAGCGTTCGCCGATGACTCAGTGTGATATCGCTACACTTGCATGATCATTTTATGTTCTTTAGTGCAGTTTATCAAACACCTAGTTTATTCCTTTCCGCCTGGTTCGAGACTTACCCCGATTACAAATGACGTTCTGGTGGAATGAATATCATACAATCGACTTTTATATGCAGGAAGGAGGTCGGAATCATCTTTCAAAAGAACGCTGTCGGGATTCCGACAATAATATACTGGAATTGTGAATACTATTTTATAAATTGTACACTTGCATCTTATTGATGGAAGTATGTTGTATTGACGTCCCCCTTCCGAATTGGTGCCCTACAACACTAGCGTATTGGAATTATCTTACTATATTTTATGTTTTGTTTTCACATCATATTTTTGTTCATTAAAATAAATTGTCATTAAATATATAGATCGAAAGATGTTGTATGTGGTAAATTGACCTTATTTTATTGTTGTCGATGTTGAACTTTGAATTAACATCTTACTTATCAGTTGCTTATGTAATTATATGGTAACAAAACAAATATGACGTCACAGAACAAGTGCTGCGAACAATTATGATGTCCAAGAGAACGTGCAGTAATCAAATGTTACATTAGAGAACATGACTGTGTAGTTTATTGAAAAAATGAGCAACACACTGATGTCTTCATATTTCATTAAACATTGATTTTGATAACATAACATGAAAAGTGTTTTCACAAGCGATAATATGGCCACATTGCACAATGTCATATAATACGGTGGTAGTTCCGCTTTTTGGCCACAACAATGCGATAATGCAACAATTTAAAGATACGACAAAGTCGACTTTTTCGCATTGTTATATTTTCTCATTTTCGCTTTTGTGTGGCTAAAAAGCGAAAAATACGACATGGCATAAATCAGCCACCATACAATCATACCTTTACGAATTTGTATAGTTACTTATAGTTATAGTCAGATTACTGGAATGCTCGGAATGATGTTTTGATTTATTAGAATGTTGTAGTATAACGAGATACACGACGATTGCAATATGACTTAATCTCGATAACAATACTTATTATCTAATTGTAAAGGACTGATCCGGTCACCTATGCCTAAATAAAATAAATTGGTTCCCTCAACACACCATACAAACTGCTGTTGCGTCGAAGACAGCCTTGTTTGCAGTAGGCAGGGATCTAGGTTTGCGCGACTCTAGTTGGGTACGTATTTGCTGTTTTTTATGTTTATCGTAGATTATGAGAGTTATTGCTTACTTGTTGCACCCACAAGTTACTGTATCATTAATAAAGAGAAACCAACATTTTGTTATAAAATTTATATAATATATAACACGGGAAATTTGTCACGCAGTTACCGAGGTGCAGTTTGTTTTAATAGACATTTCATTAATACTAATGCTATTTTAAATATTACTTAGTATTACATAATCAGAAACTAAAGAGATTCGTCTTTAATCCGTCCATAAAAAAAGAAAATAAACCCATAGGGCGTGGACTCACTTTCTTTTTCTTGTTTAGAATAGCATTGACGTTTTGATTGAGTGCACCTCAGTGATTGACTGGAGACCGTGGTACACATTTCATGGTATAACTTTTTAGGGCCCCGCAAACATTTTGTGCGTGCCCTATAGTAATCACCCTGTCATTCCGTCAGTCTGTCCGTTTAACCGTACGCATCTACTTGTAATCGTGGGGTGTGGAACAATAGGCTATATTTAGATTCTATTCATTCCGTTGCTTACGGGGTGCAAAATGTTGCATATGGGATTATACAAACAAAGGATGAACAAAAGAAAACCCCACAATGTCAAGTCAGTGAGAACGCCCTTCCACATTTTTCATGTTTTTTTTCTAAATAACTTTCAAACCATTGTACATGTAGGTATCAACTGCAAACTTTACACATAAGCTTACATCAACAGTACCCTATCATATGTTCAAAACACTTGCACACAAACCAAACATATTAAGGTAGTTCTCATTGTGTATTTCCATCTTGCAATCAATATTGACCAATCAGGATGATGTAAAAACACGTCAATGTCAATGAAACCAATGTCATTATTAAATTGAATGGCACACTTAGTATATAAAAAATAAGTTCAAACTTAATAAAAGTCAAAGTTCGTCATGAAAATGACAAATATTTTATTTGATATTGGCCACCGGCCCATAACAAAAATATGAACGTATTTACAAAATATACATAGACTAGTACTAGTTTGAAAACATAATAAACAAGTATGGTAAATTATCATATCATTTCTAAATTAAGAAAAAAATATTCATAAAGAAACAGGCAATATTGGCATACCTATACTTATAAGTGCATTGATAAAAAAGTGACAGTATAGTGGAATCTAGAATCAGTGTAACATGAATAAAGCACTTCAGCAATCTAAATTTAAATTGCTGTTAATTCAATTTGTAATACTAGTTTGATGATTGATAACATTTTGCAGTTCACCTTGTCGATATGTATATGAGTATTTGATAATTATAGTAATTATTGACTTAGTATTATCATGCCTTATATAGTTTGATGTAAATCTTGAATTATTGATTGTCGTTTTTGGAAAGCATAATACTTATGTATACATGGCTAGATTTATTAGTACCTGTTCGGAATTTGAATTCATTAGAATTCTAAACTTGTGAACATTTGTGATCAAAATATATTTTTGATGGATATATTTTTCTCTTATACATTGCAAGTTCGGGCATACACAAATGAAATGAAATTCTCAATCTGTAGATGGTATATGGTATAGACTTCGGAATTAAATATTTGCTCGTTAGTTTAGAAGGAAATGAATTCCGTGTTCATGCATCAGTACATGTATAGATATGACTTTATTGTTGTGCTTTAGTACAGAAAATTGCAACTAATAGCACTGATAATTATGCTACTCTACTTTACTTCTCCTCCCGCCTCTTCTGGCATGCTATCACAGTGCCCTGGTCACGACAATGATAATTCTAGTTAACTAGTAATCAATTTCGATGGGATTATGCATGAAGGTAGATCTAACAATGTTGTGTATGAATGTAATTACTTTATGAATATATCAAAAGCAAACTCTTGTTTTTTGATACCATAAAAATATGACCACTTTAGCACAAATGCACCTTTCTAAGATAACATAAATTTTATAAAATATTTTATTTTACTCTTTATCAATGATACAGTTATCTGTGCTTGCAGCTACTATCAAAGCAAAGAATAAACGGTTTGTAAATACAATGTTTGTGCACTCAAATGTTAATATGATACTAATCACGTCGACTCCATTTGTTGGGTTCTGAAATCGAGTTCATGGTCGTAAATCAAGGCAGTCTCTATCAATCGTGTTATTGTATCAACTCTTTCACCCTGGTGTATAATGCAGTTAGGGTAAGAATACAGTGACGCAGCGGTCGTGTCCACTAGTATAGTGTAAAACCAATTATAAAGGCTTAAGCAGACTGTCACAATTTTAATGCTAAACTAACAAACTATATTCACACTACCTAATCAGACAATGGTTGTAATCTTCTGTGTACACAAAAACGGCTACGTCACTGTCACCAGATCCTAACTGAATTATACGCGTTTCGTATAAAATGTATGGGACTAGCCTGCTCGGATTGCCGATGTGTGTCAGTACGTTGAACAAAACTGTGTGAATTGATGTACAGCTAGGCGCTGCTTAATCCACCGAGGTTTGGCTGTATGTTAACCAAAGGTCTAATACTTATCTACAATCGTGTACGTACTAGTCAATATTACCTCCCTATACTCGGTATATCATATTATCTGTCTTTATTCGGTATATCATATTACCTCCCTTTATTCGGTATATCATATTACCTCCCTATACTCGGTATATCATATTACCTCCCTTTATTCGGTATATCATATTACCTCCCTTTATTCGGTATATCATATTATCTGTCTTTATTCGGTATATCATATTACCTCCCTTTCCCTTTATTTGGTATATCATATAACGCCCTTTATTCTATATATCATATTAACTCCCTTTATTTGGTATATCATATTACCTGTCTTTATTCGGCATGTCATAGTATCTGCCTTTATTCGGTATATCATATTATCTGCCTTTATTCGGTATATCATATTACCCCACTTTGTTCGGTATATCATATTATCTCCCTTTATTCGGTATATCATATTACCTCCCTTTATTTGGTATATCATATAACCTGTCTTTATTTGGTATATCATATAACCTGTCTTTATTCGGTAAATCAAATTTCCGCCCTTTATTCGGTATATCAAATTACCGCCCTTTATTTGGTATATCATATAACCCCCTTTATTCTGTATATCATATTACCTCCCTTTATTTGGTATATCATATAACCTGTCTTTATTTGGTATATCATATAACCTGTCTTTATTCGGTAAATCAAATTTCCGCCCTTTATTCGGTATATCAAATTACCGCCCTTTATTTGGTATATCATATAACCCCCTTTATTCTGTATATCATATTACCTCCCTTTATTTGGTATATCATATTACCTGTCTTCATTTGGTATATCATATATTCTGCCTTTATTCGGTATATCATATTACCCCCTTTATTCGGTATATGTGGCCGCGACTGCGATTTTTGGGCTAGTGGGTAAACAATCACATTTTCAGTTTTTAATGTAACATATTTTGAAAATTTTAAGTCGATATCTTGAAAATTCAGTGATTTATGACTATTTTGATGACGCCAAGTAATTCGCATTTCGTTCAAAATGGCACCATTTCTGATGCAAAAAACTGAAACAAATATGCTGCATATTGAACACATTTGAACAACTAACCAAGACATTATATCATATTTGATTTGTTCATTTCTTGTCACAAAGGTTTTTAGTTGCACATCAATGAAAAATTATAGTAAAAAAAATTTTGGTTGCCTAGCAACCGCTTAATATTTACAAAGTGCAATATTTAGCATATTTGGAAGCCACTGTTATAGTGTGTGAAGGCGCAATTTTTCCGTTCTTAATACCACAATAACCTCTGAAGATAAACTTTTAAAATTTTGAAAATATCAAGTCGCTAGTTTGAAAATTCAGTGATTTATGACGATTTTGTAGATGCCTGTTTTCCTTCAAAATCTTCAAATTTCTGATGCAAATCTTGTAACAACTATTCTATACATTAAGCACATTTAAACGCCTAACCAACACATCATGTCATTCTTAATTTGTTCATTTGGTGTCACAAATGTTCTTAGTTGCAAAACCATGACCAAAATTATTTTGGTTGCCTAGCAACCGCTTAATATTTACAAAATACAACATTTAGCACATGTGAATGCCACTGTAATAGTGGGTCAAATAACCACCTTTTTATTTATAGTATCATTGTAATACGTGAACCTTTAATTTCAAATCATGAACATTCCATGTTGATATTTTGAATAATTACCAAGTTATGGCAATTTTGCTGTTACTAAGGAACACCGTTTTTTCTCCAAAATAACTATTCTAGGTCTAGAATCATTCAGACAGAACAAGCATGCCCCAACAATAAACAGACAACACATACTATACTTTAGATATTTTTTATTTATATCACCAATGTGGTTTATCATTTAAACATATAATGTTGATTTGACAATTTTAGTGGTTTCCTAGCAACAGTGAGATAAATAAAAATATTGACAAAATTTAACAAAATACTGTGGTAATTAACTAGAGCAGTATGGATTTTGCAAAACTCATCATGTACAAATTAGAGCCATATTAAAGCATTTAATTTATGAGAACATACATGCTGAAGTGTGCATTTTATGTGTATACAATAATCCTTAAATACATGATTTTCAATAAATGATAGGTTATCAATCTTCTTCCAATTACACACTGCTTATGGTAGTAAACACATAGCATAATTCTAAAACTTGACACAACAACATCTAAATCATTACTGCAATTTACTGGTCACTAATCATACAATTAATTAAAGTGTACATTTTAACATTTTCCTTTAATAATTTCATTGACAACAAAGAATATTCTGCATAGCAACAGCAATAATTTAAAAAAATTGAGTTTCAGGTATTTTTCAGATAGTTTTTAATAAATTATTCTCTAAATAGTTTTGTTATAACATGGTTTTATGTAATATTAGTTTATTTATTACAGGATAAGACACCTTTTACAAAAGTTAAGGCCATAACAATAAAATGTGTAGGTATTTTATGCAAAATAAGCAAATCCAATGTCAAGGACAGTATGGAACACTTTTTGGATCTATTATGGAAAAAATGAGAAAAAAATTAAATGAATGTTCTAGGGTGTCAGAAAAATGTTCATTATGTTACATATTTTACATTATATAACCTGTGGGTTGGGACATTTTTAGACAAATGCCTTATTTCTGTGATGTTCTTCATGACTGCAGAAATGATAATACATTTTGGTCTATAATCTGGTCTGTGATATGCTAGCTGTCTTGATAAAGACTGAGTCTTAGAAACCAGGTTATAAATACTTGTACATAAATGTTTAAAAGCATATGCTTTTAACTTAAACCAAATCATGAATTCAATGTAAGTGCAAACAATTGAAAAAACAACACACCATGTACTGATATGATAATCATAATCATGTGTTGACTATGTCTATACTAAATAGCCATGGTTCTGAGAAGCAATTTTCATTCATAACTATAAAATAGGCCAGTGATGGGATGATTTGGCTCAGACTCACAATGTCATTATGATTAACACCCATCTTTAGATCAAAATTACATCATTAGGAGAACAGTTAATTAATCATGTGTTACACATTCATATTGAATATCATTCTGTGTCTTCTTCAGCCATGGTTGTGTCCATTGACATCTCAGAAGTTGTGTGGTGCCCTTAAATGTGAAAATTATGCGTCTGATAGATACTATTACATAATACAATTTATCCAATGCATGTAAGTCATATAAAACTTTTATTTATGATTTATATTATATTGAAATCCATAATTGGTGTACAAAAATCATGTTATTGAAACCAATAATCATGTTAATAAAATCTATATATAAGTTTATTAAAACACAACATGAATCTTGAAAAAAAGCAAAGATACAACATAATGCACGCAAAATATGGTAGTAGGTAAGACACAATGTTTGCTATTAATTGTAAATATTATAATCAATCATTACAAAACTGAATGTACAAAATGTATACCTGTAAGGATTCATCAATGAATGGAGCTGTTATTGTCCTGCATGGTCATATAAACTGCCAAAAGGGTACAATAGCAGGTAACTGAAAGAAAATAAAGAAAGTGAAAGTAGAAATCATTAACATTTTAAAGGTTTAACAGTATTAATAAAAATATATAGGTAGCAGAATAAAGTAATTCCATTTATTATTAAACTAACATAAATCAAATATTCATCATAATGAAATTAAAAAAACTGCAATAATGTACAGATAATAATAATACCTGTTCATATTCAATCACTTGCATCAATACTGCTATCATCAGATATATCACTGTCATTTTTTCTGAAAAAGAATGCAAACATTATTTATAATAAATGAAACTGATTGAATAAGGACAATGATTATCCACTTTGAGAGTAGAAGGTTGAAGGAAGGATATTTGGGAAACCACAGACTATTGCAGACTAGTTGAATCAAGAGAGTCACTTATATTAGGCTCACTTGAAGAGGTTCTGCTATGAGTGTTGGCAATATATTGTGACTGACCCTTATGCATGTCATACCAAAGGGAGAAAACTGGTATATGAAGCTTCCTTGCTATATAGATCTAGATGCTGCAAGCATATACAAGAATGTGGTATCATGAGACATAATAACATACACAGGTAAGTGTCATCTTAGTGATTGTACCTAGTTGGTTTCACAGGATCTTACTATAGCTTTACTATACATCATTCATGTTCACTTTTAAATCAATGATGCATGTAAAATTCAACCACATGTGACATTCACTGAATTTGCTCTATATAAGTACATGTTGTAGATGTCTATAAATAAGCATACACACAAAACTTATTGAATAAGAAAATGCACAGTTGTTTCCAAGTAGAGGCCTTCAGTACATGTACTAAACCTAGACCACCATGACAAACAGATACTCTTAATCATGTTATTGAAGGGTTAACCCAAAAGCAATAATGTACATTGGGAGTGTCATTATGAAAATTTATAATCACCACACTCCTCCCACTTTTATTTAGAGGGAGCTCAACATCATGTTTATCAATATCACATTTTCAGTCCGATGATGCTTTGACTTGCTTGAACTTGACAATATTAAACAGACGATGAACATAGGGTCCAAATTCTTCAAATCTAATAAAAGCATGTCAGTACGGTCCATCATTCAGTCCCACATAAATATTAGATATCTAGGTCTATCGTGCACATGGCATACAATACTGTAGTCTAGAATGTTAGTACACGTTGATGATTCAATATAAATTTGAATTTATAGCGCCCATTTTGTTTGTAAAAAAACATGAACGAACCACTTCCGGGTTTAACATCAATAAAAACTGGACAAAAACACAAATTGTTCATCAATCAGGCAAACTAGCGAGTGTTAAATGGATCAGGACTTACCTAGCCGTGTTTGTTGATAATGTTGTAGACATTGAACTGTTCGAAGTGCACTTAAGACGGCAAAATAAACAGTTTTAATTTCCGAAATGTGTCAGATGTGAAATATTATCAGGGGAGATGACTGCGGATCGATCGCCAGAAAACCACATTCGTCACCAAACTATCGGGTTTCTTCTCACTAAACTATCGGTAAAAATCAACATTCTTCTCTCATGTCAACAATTAATTGAAAAAAAACACGTTTTCTTGTCATGTGGCGACGTTTAATGTCAATATTCAAGAAATTGTGTGAGTATTTTTATGCCACGTTTATTTTCGACGTTTACTCAACGACGTCATTTTACGCGTAAGCCCAAAAGTCGCAGACGCGGCCACATATAGAGAATAATAGGTTAGTGCCGTAGATGAAAAAGTTTATCTGGCAAGGCGGAGGAATTTATCGGGTGAGCCGTAGGCGAATCCGATAATTTCCGTAGCCGAGCCGGATAAACTTTTACTTCATTCACGGCACTAACCTATTATTCTATTTATCCAGTCGCTAAATCTGCTCAGTAACGGGATCAAACTCGGGACTATATTGTCACTCTTTCATTTACAAGCGCGCAACGTCACGTTCGTTCCGTGACGTCATGATAAACAACGACGTCGGACATCTTAATAGACGTCGTGTAAACGCAGGTAAGTCGAAGAAAATAACCGATCAACCACCTGCTCATTTAGAATAGGAAAACCTTACCCTCGGGCACGCAATTGCAACCGGTGACTCTCATATAAGAAAATAATCCGTCAGATCACGTGGTAAGGTGACGGATTATCACTAGTCACATGACCAGGTGACCAATTATCGCTAAGTTTACCAGGCACCCCGTTAACAGGCAGATTTTGCCGGAAGTGACTGGATAAATTATATTATCTCCCTTTAATCGGTATATCAAATTATCTCCCTTACCTTCCCTAAAAAATAGTTTACCATATTCATTCATTCATTCATTCATTCAAATAGTGTGTTTTACACATCAATCAAGATTCAATGTTAATTACTGTATCATCATTATTTTGCCTCGAGTTGGATTTTCGTTGGTTTTATTGATTGAATACACATGGATATATGTGATTTTAAAGTCATTAACTATCGGAAAGACAGTGACGGTAAAATACTTGAAACCACATTTTAATCAATATCGATTAAGTTTTATGTAATGTTTGTGGTTGACCATTTTCGCTCTTCTTCCTGAATAACGTTTATAAAACTCATGTTTATATGTTTTCATTGCTGTCTGCTGCCTGTTATCACTGGATATTTATCACGGACAACAACTATGCAGACTAAATGGGTAAGTTTTATTTGCATTGTTTAATGAGGTATGGGCAATCTAACGATCGAGTTTTACCGGTAAAAAATTAATTAAAACGGTAGGTGCATCTTCTTAACTACATTAACATTATGAAAGACCGAGGCCTTGTTCGAGCTACATCGTTTTCCACTGGCATATCATTGTCTCGATTATATCTATTTCTTGCATATTCAGCACCAATCATGCATTTTGAGATTTCTATTATATTAAAAAAACGCACCACTTTTCAGAAAACGTTTTAATGAATGCAATACATTTTATCTTACACATTAGCCAAACCATTGACCGGGTTGGTGCTGCCTCACAGATTGGGCTAAAATTTTAGTATATTGTGATTTTCCAACCTAACCAAGTATTGATGTAATAGAAAGCCACTTTTTCCTACCAACATGCTTTGTGAATTATGTAATTCCCACGTGATCGAACTGTAACATCACCTAACTTCAGCGTAAACATAAGTGAGGTATTTGGTTCGTTTTTCGATTCGTTTTCATCGAATGCGAACAAATTTCAGGCAATTTAAGTATTAGTAGTATTAATTCTATAGGGTATTAATACCCTATAGAAGTTTTGATGTAAAAATACTAAATTCCGAAGTTTCTCAAGTTATATTTGATGGCAGTGTTGTTGTTTATGGGATATACAGGCAACTATACAAAAAATATGCGGATATTTGACAATTTTATTTTATTTTTGTAATACACCAATATGTGAGGCAGTCCCTTTAAGGTGAACAGATTCAGTATTAGGTACCCAAACCTATTTTGGAAAATATTTAAACAGGTGATCTTAATATTTAAACAAACGAATAATTTATCTTATTTAATGACAGAAGTTAACATAAAATGGTCTCCTTCATGTTAAATGTGCACACTTTCAACTTGTTTCTTGAATTTGGACAAAAAAACTAGAACATTATCTGTCGTGATCAGAGCCCCTTAGCAGCATGTTGAAGGTGGGTGGGGTGATTGGGAGAAAAGTATAGCGGTGTTCCATAGAAACAATATAATGTAATTAGGTCATATCTCACAATTTGATGTTTGTAGTAAAGGAACCCATTCCATTCTAAAATAACATCGAAGTTGTTTGACAAGCAAAGGTTTAATTTTCATTATAGAAACAAAGATGAACTTTGACATTCATTTTATAATGTTTGAAATTGTTTTTACGCACTAAATGCGCATGTTTAATTCAATTTAAAGACATATTGGTTTTATTGACATTGCCAAATTCTTACATAATCTTGATTGAGTCAATATTGATTGCCCAACATGGAAGTAAACACAACTGAACTACATTATAATGTTTGTCTGTGTGTTAGTCATTTGCAACAATTGAGCGTATTGTTATTGAACTTGTTCCATATGCGCTTATTGCCATCGTCAATAAGTAAATTAAAAGCAAGTTTCATTTTGAAGATGGCTATCCCCGCCGTAAATTTTTGTTACGAACGGGTGTTTAATCAAAGGGAGATCATTTAAAAAATGGGCCATATAATGTTATGGTTTTTGGTCACTGCATTTCTCATAGTTGCCATCTGTTCATAAATCAAGTTTAAAGTAAATACCCAAAATAGTTTTAAAGTTATGCTCTGGACAAAAAATATTTTAAAATTAAACAAGGGGAGATAATTTCAAAACCGGGTCATATAGAGTTATGGTTACTATGTATTCTTCACTGCACTTCTCCTAGTTGCCGTCTATTCATATATCAAGTTTCAAATCAATATCTTAAATACAATGTAGTTTTCAAGTTATGCTCTGAACAAAATATCCTACGGAAGGATGGACGCACGGGACCATACTATTAGCATTATCTCTTCGCCTTCGGCTGAGGATAAAAATAGTTAAACAAACATTTCGAAGAACGTGTCCAAGTCGAACGTGACGCAACTGACATTACGCCAGTTGTCGACCAATTACCTTTAACTGAATTTAAATGGCAAATTATAATCATATGTATGCAAATCAGAGCGTTTAACAAAGACCTACGACAAACACCTTCGGCAAACACATACGACACACACCTACGACAAACAATACGGCTGATCGATCTCTGTCTAATGCGACCTCAAAAATACTTTAAATACAAGGATGCTTAAACTGTTTCAGTCAAACGGCGTATATGCCCTGGTCGTCATGATGGTCATGGTAGAAGTACACGGATTCTCTGGACCGTCTACACATATTGCAAATCCTAACGACATCTATTCAAGACTATATTTCTACCAACACGCCTTGATGGACCTGAAGGCCTCCTTGAGTAAGAAACGTTATTATTGATATTATATTTACGAAATAATGAATATGTTACTGTGTTTTATCGTAAATTAGAACATATTAACCTACATTAAGATCCAATGAAAACGCCGATTTTTGGGGGTTAAATGAACATTGAATCATATAAACTATGCTCTCAATAGACGTAACGTAATGTGGTGGTGCGACCTTTTTTCGGCCAATCAAAATGCAGGGTTAGAAGAAATTAAGTAAATTTGTAACGACTTAAAAGGACTCGTTCTACTTCGCTCGCCCTGCCCTTTTGATTAATTAAAATTACTTATTATGAATTAATACTTAAAGTATGGCCACTTACACTAGCTTTGATAGTGAACTAAATAACTCGAACGATTGTAGCATGATTCCATTAGGGTATACACTATGAATGACTATAATACAGTAAAATCGCAATTTTTGGACAAGTCATGAGAAAATGCTGACAAATAATTTTTTAAGCTTTTCGTATTACATCATTACGGTAGTCGAGCGCTTCGATACGCTTTAGTTATCCTAATTGTTTAACTTTGCTCAGGTAGAAACCCGCGATTCACCATACAATGAAACATGTATTATCATGAACAATATTGCAATGTGTGTTAACCGTTAAACATACTGTTTTTTGCAGATGCGTGCACCGGTAAATTTCTATGTGGTGTTGAAACAAATGGCGATCAGTGTGGGCTTCAATGTATCTCGCAGGAAAATGTGTGTGATGGTTATCGTCATTGTTTCAATAATGCTGATGAGGAGGAATGGTGGTGTAGCTATCAGAATTATAGCAGGAACCCCAGAGGCGGATGTGGAGGCGAATGTGTGGGAGATGGGGCATTGCCAGCAACAGTAGACGAAACAGCAGATGACAAAGTGACATCAGGACAGCCTTAAATAAACACTACCTCAAAATATGTTGGTCATCTAATGTTGCCTTTGATTAATGAGGTCTTAAGAACAATAATGTCATTTTAGGAATACAAGTGTCTGGAAACTACTCTCAACTTAGGTAAAAACATGACTACATGATGTCATAATTCTGAATTTTTAAATGAAGAAACACAGTAACAATCCGTAATAATGTAACACGTATTATTGAAATAAAATATGTGTTGATCCGCGAAAGCATTTATGTGTTGCTATAGTAGCGTATAACTGTTAATGCAAAAAAAAATGTTTTTTAAATATGTGTTGTGATTTATGTCAAAAATAGATAAAATCCGCTTTTGTGCAACTTTCATACCGATCTGACGCAAAATAAACTTTTTAGAAAAAAGGTCCACATTATTCTGGATCACCCCTCGTAAATACAAGGTCTTATCTCCCATGAGGACATCTAACAAAACACATGTATTGCAAGCATTATACATGCAAACATACAAAAGCATCAATGAAATGACAGACACTACAAAAAAGTTGAAATAGTGTAAATACATGCAGAATGAAATTCGCGTGATGTAACGAGTAAACAGCAATGACCAGAAATTTATTCATTTTGATATATAAGAATGTTTTATCTAATATTTTCATTATGTCTCAGGTGTATCGACTAGTAATTCTACAGTTTCGACATATATATGAACCATACACCAAAGGTAGATAGACACATGTTATACAATTTATATTATTTAAGTAAACGGTACGTCAGTGTAAATATTGCACAAACCACCAGTCGAAACATAAATTTCATATGTCAAAAGATACACCTCAGGCTACAATAAGCTTACGTTTTCGACACTTTAATGAAACTTATATGATGATACATGTACACAGTACTGCCCGGCGTATTAGACAAATGAAAGTATAAACATTTTTTATACTATTATACCATATAATAAATGGAAACTATTATCATCAATGATGCATGTATCTGTAACGAAAACGTGTCAAATCATGTACAGGAAGAGATAACGAATGGCTAATAAAATATACCTCTGTGAAGTCCAACATTAAATGAGTACAGTAAAGTTCCGCAAATAAGACCACTCTGATTATTTTGAAATCATGCAGATTTTTGCCAGTTTAAGGTCCCAAAGTATAAAATTTAGAACAAAAAAGATCCGCTGATAAGACAGATAAGCTATAAAGACCAACTTTTGGCTGGTCTTATTAGCGGAACTTCACTGTATTTACGATGTGTTGACTTCCGCCAACAAGGTGAGGACGAACCATCAGACAATGTAAAGTACATCACTGTATATTATTACGGCTTTATACATTTACGATTAGATTTAATTGATTTTCGACTGTGACAATTATGTAGCATTAATGGGAGCTAATTCAAATTACACTGCCATTTTGTGATACTGATTAGTTATCTAGTTATCGTGAATATCTAAAATACAAGGCTGATATTATACAGATATTATCGGTGCTATTCACCAGGCACATTGAAAAAAGAACCAGGCTTTCTATTCAAAATAAGAGCTAGGCGCACTCCTGTAGCGTTTGACATGTCTGTATCTAATGTCTCTCTCTCTCTTCGGTGGTTTTCGATCAGTATGTCCCTCTGCTGGCGCACTAGTAGTGGATGCACCTGCTTTTTTGTAACTGCAACGCACTATGTAAAGCGCCTTTGAACATTTGTTGGCATGAATTCGGCGCTATGTAAATCTGATATATTATTTATTTATTATTTTATAACTCAGGTGATTATTTGGAACAACCCTTGTGAATGTACCTACAATATATCATGGATGGAAGTATGTTCCTATTCGTTCCTGTCACCATTCCAAATATAAACAAGACTTTTAAAAAGCTGTGTATAATCACGGTATCTAAAGGTCGTTTCCCTTCTGTTGAAATACGTAAAGTAACTATCAAAAATAAATATTCAGTTGTAATATTAAAATTGGCTAACACATTCAATACAAGTATGCTTATCAGACGATCACAATTATCACAATTGTCCTAAATTACATGCTGTGAATGAATGACACAAAAGAACATTACAACTACGAAATGAGTAAAGAAAATAGATTTGAAGGAAAGATAAATCAAAATTAAATCAATTATTAAGTTTTTTGTGTCATTTGGACACCTGATATTTGGATTTGTAGCGGTTTTACCTTTCTTGTTCAGTTGGGTGTTATGTATTGTAACATGTATACCTTTATGCGCATTTGGTGCTTTGGCCTTTTCTGTTGAGTTCTGCCTTCCCTGTCCATTTGTTCATTATCCTTTTGATTTACACGTAACATGTTGTTTTGAATCTTATAGTACGGAGATATTAACTGATCCAAACCTTTATGCATGGATATATTAAAAGTTTCTTGTGTTGAATAGAACAATTTCCGTTAATAGGTAAGTAAGTAATCGGTCTGCTAGATTTGCATTTGTATTATACATCGAGCGTATTCGTGATACTCCCTGCTAAGAAAACCTGCTACATCAACAAATATAGACACAATTCCGGCTGTAAAAGTATGCTTATAGAAGGTCGAGGATCACATTTAAATATCCGTACTATTATACCAATGGTAGCATAGTTATCTTCAGCATACACGAATCATGCTTATATATATACTATCATTTATTGGAGTTGTGGCGTAAAATATGATGGTATTATGGTCTGGACACTTGTATTGTAATTGGAACTTTCAGATTTCAATTATACTTTATTGTAATATGAAACATTTTATGTAATACATTCACAATGGCAATAGTCTATTACACTTCCTTTAATCCGTTCTCAGTTTGTCTATGTATCCGTTTGTAAGGCATAAATGGAATAAATCGCATAAAACGAGAAGATAAAAGTCTTGCTGGCAGAATCGGCTGATATACTTCATAGCCTTCATTGAACTTTTCCCTATCGACTTCTAGATCTTCATCGTCATCACTAACTTGCCATGCAGCTATACCACGCTCTTCATCCGTTCCTATTGTCACAAATTGAATATATATGTATGGTTAACGGATTTAAAAACGCGACACTTGGGTATGTTGGTATATTTTAGGAAAACAAATTATCATATAAATGTATTTATATATTCGTAAAGGCTAATTCAATGTGGTCATTTTGATACCACACTTAATAAAATCAAACGAGTATTAACTAATTTATCGCCCGAAAAAGACATTGGTCCAGAAAACAAATGTAACATGTTTATTGGCGCAATGGTTATATCGTTGAAGATGACCAGCCTGCATAACAAATCGAATGTTTACGTAAGGCTAGTCTAATTTCTATATACAAATTCGAAACTAAATTGAATATGATAAATGACATATCATAACTTTCATTTAAAATGTGTCTATATGACACGGAAACATTGTTTCAGGAAACATACACCGGTGTCTCATAGACCTGCAAATAAATGTTTTATGGTCAAGGGGAGGTAACCATGTAAGGGATTTTGGTCAGAATGCGACTTTTGTTTTCTGGGTCGACGCATTGGTTGTACTATATATTTGTTAATACTCGTCTCATTGTTTTAAGGAATAGTCTGCTATAAAACAACATACCCCAGTGTCGCGTTTTAAAATCTGTTTAGTATATAATACACGCGTTACAGTTGTAACTCTATCTTCAGGGACTTACAAAACACACACTTTATACATGTTAAAGTGGAGAAATCGACTTTGTTCTTATGAATATGAGCCAACACGTTTAAACATTATGAATGCGATTGCTTTGATTTAAATAATCATCGCCATTTACAAATACATCAAATTGTTTAGAGCTAAATGTCCAACTCGGCACTGCTGACATTTTTTGTCGCCTTCTTTGTATTCTCCCTGGACACGATGCTCAGTGCATCTAGTACGTCTTGCTAATGATATGCTCGTGATTCATTGATAACGTCATATTCCACTATTAGATAAGGACCTGTCGTATTGTAGTGTATGTGCACGGATCAACCGTCCGAAGTCATCCCATGTGCTCTAAAGATAGTGCTTATGTACCTGTGTATACACAGTGTAATATTACAAACAACATATTCGCAGATGAATATGGCAATTTAGTAGTGAAATAAAAATAAACACAGAAACCCTGTTCAGAAGTTAAACTTTACCTGAGACGGTGTTGTCAAGAACAAATGCAATAATGGAACCAACTAAATTAGGGTTTCCGAGCAGCATCGCCATAATTTTGTCAAATGACTCGTTCCCTAAAATCCAACAAAATGAACATGGTTTAAAATATTCGTTTACAACCCGTAAAGTGTACCTTTAAATGGTGCTTCTTATGTGCATACGGTTACTTTCCGTAGACCAAGCGTAATTACGGGGTTTCGAACATGTTATGCCCCTGAATCGAAGATGAATGGTACATAGACCAGTAGATCAAATCATTTCCGCCGCTATATTATAACCAGTAGATATTAGTAGCTCATATCGATAACAACTAATTACCCTTAACAGGTTAAAGGCTACGGTCGTGGGCTCCAAACAAGCAAACACTTTTAAATAACAACTGATCAAGACTGCTATATATGAGTACCTATTTGCATTGTCAAGTGAAGGTTCTTACCTGTGTCGACGGGTTTCGATTCTCGCTGTGCCCATGTTGGTACGGAAAGACCAATGAAGACAGATAAACCTAATATAGCCATATTTCTTGGACTAGACATATTTATAACCTGCATTATAAAAAAACATAACATTCCTCGCTGCAATGTTAGAGCACAAATAAACATACACATACATTTATATCGTGTCACTTTCTGCATTCTTTGAAAAGAATGTTTAATTAGCTGGCTTAGAATTACAGGACCAATACATATTGGCTGCATCACAATGAGACTATTCTCCACAAAACCGAAACAGGTCATGTTGACCAACGTAAAGTTGAATGAACTTCAAAAAGCTTGTTTTCCATAAGTAAAGAGTAGTTTTCAGACGGTTGTTGTATTTCTCAAGACAGCTTTTTTGAACTTACTACCTTTTTAATTTTAAGCCAGCAAATGGTGATATTTCATAAATGTGTTTTGGTTACATTTCATTTGTTTTACATGGACCAACTATTGTGAAATGTATTAGATATTTGAGCTGTCAATGCACCTACCATATTTACCTGGAATATGTCAGTAGGGTTTTCTATCATTTTATTAAGCGTGATTCATATGCAAAGGACGTTTGATCTAATAAGTTGTGTTGGTATTGTTTAACAAGTACTAACTAACTCATTTATTTGCCGAAGGATTATTGTTGGATATAAAATATTGCAAATATTGTACATTTGGCCCCAATTCCACGAAAAAACTTAAGTTATTGCTCAGCTGAGACTGCTATTTAGAATTGATTATATGACTACAATTATAGTCTTGAGATGTAGATTGCTACCAGAAACTGTGTATTTATTGCTAAATAATGAGCTAATAGGTGATTTTCGTAAGAAATGCTCATGTAAATCCAACAGTAAGGAACAATAAATACTTCGTATTTGAGCCTGTTATAACAGACTTAAGTTTTTACCTTAGACATTTATAACTTTAAAGCACTATTTTCTGTAAAAATCGGACTTATTATGTATTGCTCTATTCAATTGGCATCTAACTGTGATGAAACAATATATACAAGTATACATGGAAGTCATTTAACCAACACAATATGTTTTTAAAATAGCAGTCTCAGCTGAGCAATAACTTAAGTTTTTTCGTGGAATTGGGGCCAAATGTACAATATTTGCAATATTTTAAAATGAAAAATGAATCATTTCATTGGTAAAATTAAATCTCAAGTTACATCTGGTGTATAACCAATCGAAGCAGTAACAACATTTGCTAAAGAACGTGGCTGACCAGGAATCGAAGTCGCAGTCTAATACTCTAAGACTATGTGCTCGTCCATTTGGATGCAAAAAAAACCTAACTGAAGCATATATCAATATAAAAATACATATAAGGATATAAATTCACTAACCTCCAAATTCGACAAAACAACACCGAAAAATATACCAAACATGACAACAATTGCTCCACCTAACACAGGGTATGGTATAGTGATGAAAACGGCGGAGAATTTCCCAAAAATGCCAAACAACATGTAAAATATACCCACACATACAAAAACACTACGACTAGCAACCTGGAATAGCACAATATCGGGAGGATTCAAAATAGCGTATAAGGACACATTCCCTTGATGAATGCAAAGCTAAAGTTTCTAGTATGTTTGATCACGTTACCTCTTTTTGTAGCTGATTTGAAACATGCTTTAAATTGAATCCATTTGCTTCTCATCTGTTTCCAATAAGTTGACGAAGACATAGGGTGCGAAAATAATAGAGGAATGTGCCTCACTAGGTCACCTGATCGCATACTATATTTTTTTCAATTTAGAATATTTCATATCGATATCCGATAAGTTAATTAAAAAAGTGCATTCGACTCACAATGACTCTTTGTAAGTAATTACCTACTTCACATGTATTGAGAACTATTGTAAATAAATTTTCACCTAAGTTACTTCATGAATGGAACAATTTAATAATATAATTTTCCAATAGTGTTATTTACCTTTGTGACTCCTACTGCGCCTATATTACCACCATAGGTAGATGTAGCATGGCCGCACCCCATAGCACCGGAAATAAAACTGCACACACCTTCCATTAATATCCCCCTATTAACGGCATGTTTGGGTGGTGCCGGAACTCTTGCTACTCTTGCGCACGCGTAGTAGTCACCAATTGAATCTAACACTGAGATCAAGGTTGCAATCATACACGATAAAAACGCCGCTCCACTAAACCCGAAAGGTCCAAACTGACCTTAAATGGAGAAATGATAAACGTGCTGTGTCATAGAACAGAACAGAATATACAATATTCAGGCTAGTCTGTCAAACATCGCATTCCCTGTTTGCTATGTCCTACTAATAATTAATTTTGAATCTTTACACTGTGGTCTTATTTACCTGGATATGGTATTGTGATCCAAGGATTGTCTGATATGATGGACGATCGTGCGTCCGTCCTGGCCCTGTACATTGGGTGATCTGTGTCGTTTGGAAATACATCAAAATGTGTCAATATTCCACATAGTAACCAGTTCAATATAATTGATATGAGTATCTGAAAAAGGGGAAAACAAAATTAATTTACAAAAAGTCATAGAAATACATGTAACAACGATGAATCGTGTTTTGTAATTAAATCGAAGTCGACTGTCAATCGTTTGAATGCTCATTGGTTGAATTTAGCGTCCATGATCCATCAATGTATTATGCACAAGTCTTAATAAACAATCAATAAACTAACCATTGAACTATACTAATGAAAGTATTCAATTGTGTCATTTATGTTTCATTAAAATTGCTATCATTGTTGTTAAAATACATGCATTATGATTGTGGAATTAACTTACGGCAAACACTTGATGTAGAGGATATCGTATAATTCTGAACCCCAACGATGGAGTCCACACAGGAACGGGCATTTGGTATTTGCTCAAGTACAAACATAATATCACAGCCACTATAACAGTCCTAGAACAAACATGTACATAATATTGACAAAATGATCATGTGAACGTTTCGTCGACTTTACGAAACGCATTTATTAGTCAGCTTGGATCGAAACAAACTTCCTCATTTGTATTTCAGAAAGCAGTAATAGTTTACCAGGAACATCAACCAATTTAAATTTGCTCCTTCATGTAATTTATAAAAAGCTCTTCCAAAACTTACAATACTGGTATATACGTTTGTCCACAGGATATTTTATTAAATTATTACCAACTGATGCAATCATAAGTTGATGTAAAGTGTTCTACTTACGACATTGCAATTCCCCACTGCACTTCAACAAATGTTAATATTGGTTTAACAAGGAACACGAAAATCAGAATTAGAGTAGGTACAATTGTCATGGGTCCGACAAATTTTAAAAGTACACCAATCAGTCCTGTAAACCCTAACAAGGCATGTACAACACCCGCAATCATAAGACTTCCACTCAGCTGAAATTAGAAATCAGGTTAGTGTCTTTTTAATTTTAAACTTTATTTTGATTTTCAAGTTTCAAAAAAAGTATAAGTGGGATTTATTTCGATGTTTTCCTAACACCGCGTTTCTATTTACTGTAGACACGTGTTGAGAATTTCCTGTATGCACGTATTTGGGATTTTCATGTCTATTATTTCAATGAATTGTTCTTGAAATCGATAGGTTTATGAGTGAAACATGAACAAACACTATTTAATGCACGACTTCGATTTAGTACAAATTGCTCACTTATTTTAAAGTTTAGACCAATCAATACATCATTCGTGAAAACATAACCTGAATGAACTGAATGACGATGTGTAACTGTTACAATGTGTTGATATAACAGTTACTATGCTCTGAAACTTTTTACAACGCATCATGTTTCTTTGCCAAATATGACAACAACAATTCGAGAATGGTGCCCAGTCTTTTTACAATCATTACTCGCTCTTCATAATCTAATCATTTTAACGATTTATATAATATTCTAATCGTTCGAATGATTGGATTATCTGATACCTCTAGAACTAAACGAGTGGCATGTTTTGTATTGGTCAATGACTCAAATATTCCAGCATCGTCTTGCAAAAGAATAGCAGCTTTGCATTGAGTTTAAAATTTCTACGAAATGATAGTTTAATGTAAAATACGTACTGCTTGCAAGTTGAAGTAGATTCTTTCTTCGGAGGCTGTCACGTTTACTGTGATGTTGGAACTGGTCACCGGACCACCTATGATAATAGAGAAAACGATTTCAACATTTTCAGATTCTAGTTACAGGAAATACAGGAACAACGTAAACATGTAAGTTTGTTTTTAGAAGTTTGTTGACACGACAAAATATAAAGGTTTAGTTTGATGTATTATACACACATACCTACATACAGTTTTGTTCAAGATTTTAGGCCGTTTGCCCATGAATCACATCTATAAATACAAAGAAGTTATTCGTTACAAACAAGTTATAAAGCATTTGTTATATTATATTATATTACGATTATTCAATTCACGGTGTTATCATGAAAGCCTGGTGTAGCATAAATTTACTCTACATGACAGAATATAACATATTGCCAATCTTTTTTTAAACATTGTAGACCCAATCATGATATTTCTATGAACTAAGCGGCCAAGATGGTCGATCACATATTATACCCCTACTAACATTATGACTTTTGATCAGCTTCGATCGACATGAACCTAGCAATTATCACAATGACCTTGCCGCTTTGAAATGACCTGTTCGAACAATAACGCAAGCGATATTTCAAATTCGACAGCTGAAATAATAAAAGTTATCTTTTCTAGAAATTAAATAAATAGCACTACCTTCTGGAGTACCAAGCCCTGAACAGAAACTGCTATCAACGCTCGCAACAAGAAGCAGGGGAATGATGTATTGTGCTGCAGCACCTTGAAACAGGGGTAATCTGTAATATAGCATTATGGCCATTAAGATCGATAGTAGACAAATGCAATTTTAGGATTGAGTTATGGTACGGAATGCTATATTCATACAATAACACCTTCCATTAATGAAATATCTACATACATGTACAAACATAAGTTAACATGTCAAAAAAACTCTTTCGTATGAGACAGCCAATCTGATGGATTAATTCAAGGATATCTTTAGATGAACACTTGAAAGAAAGGGTGTTAGAAACTACACAATTTTGACTATGCCAAATTAAGAGTTCGAAAGTGTTTCGCTACGACACGAATAGGGATACATGTAATAAAACTACACTTACCATATTAATTTCAATGTGAATAAACTAAGTTAAACACCTATGCAATGTCGTAGGGCCCACGATTGTCAAACCGCAGACTCATTTTATTGGAAGACAGTTCTGAGCATGACGGAAGACAATATCGGATGTATATTTCAGACATACGTACACGTATATCAATAAAGTATCTAACGTCCAAAAAAGAAGACACATTGTCGTTTTATTAGCAATTGTTCCATATAGAACTTACCTTATGCCAAACAGGTTCATAACCACTGTGGTCAGTCCACTCATGAACAGTGTGTTGCTTAACAGCTTAGCTTTCAGGACATCGTTATCGGCAGCACACACAGCCTGTGCAACTAACAATGAAACTATCAGTTGACTGGATATTGACAACAAACTTTGCTGAAAACAAGTCAAAATCAGATAGTTGTTTATGCTGAACCTATCACTCTGTATTATTTTCTTTTGGAATTTACCGAATATTACGCACGACACTTACCTTCGCCCTTACGGTTGCTTCGTCATCAAAAAATATTGACGTCGACGTAACCTTGGCAGTGCATAACTTTGGCATTCACGTTATTTTACCTTTCACGTGTTATGGCATCTGAACTAATTATTTTGCCAGCGACGTGATTTAATGCCGACGTCCATTTAATAACTGTGTTGTCGCGATGATTTTCCGTAACATATATTTGCCGTCGACGTCACCGGAAGTACACAATAGGCTGTGCAACTCACAACGTTACTACATGTTGGGAGGGTAAAGTTGCCTTTTATTGTTTTGAACGTATGATACATACTAGTAGTTAACATTTTGTAACGTGATTCTACATGAGTAGTCTCCTTATATATTGGGTCTATTTCCGCAAAGATGCAGTCATATTGAATAAGCTTTTTACCTGTAAAGCACAAATAATTGTGATATGAATTGGAGGATTATCCTTAATGCCGTATATAAGATATTTGTCCGAATACTCGTCCGTTACCACTGCCTGCTTATCATCTTCATTTGTCTCCACTAATGCAACACCAGTCCTATCCACATCACTTGCATCCTCGTCCTTCGTATAAGTCATTTCCATAGTATTGTGATTTATTGGTACAAATATACGTGTAGTTATGTTACTAGTATATGTCGAATTAAATTCCAATGCATATGTATATCATTAATATAAAGTCAAGACTATGTATTGAAGAATTTATTAAATGCACTTGTTCAATGTTCCATAGTTCAACTCGGTAATGTTCCAATATAGACAAACAATAAAACTGTATAATTACGTTGCGTACATGTTGTAGTATTAACCTTCAAGAACGTGATATGGAGTTATTACGGAGCATAATTGAACTAAGTTGAACTACAACTTCTGTGAACATGAGTGATGTAATGTCGTAAAGAAAGAAACATATACTATATGTATAAAACAATTAAATGAAATACACGTAACATACAAAAAGAACCAAATCAGTATACAAGGCATGACGATGTACGTGAGCAAATTATATAAAGTCACTTAGTCGATCCGTATGAAGAATGAAGTTTGGCTATTTTAAGAGACCAATATTCATGCACATGCCTGTCTAAATGTAATGTAGTTTGTTGTTCTGGAAAAAGTATTTTTTGAAGTGTGTAGTACTAGAAAATATGTTCGTACAATAGCAAATCACACCAGCTATAATCAGTTACATCCAATCGCGCATTGCATTTATTAGTCGGAATGAGAAGATCAAGTTATTTAACTTCGAGAAATTAAAATGATTGGAATAAGGAGTGAAAAGACAATGCCACTCCAGGTTTGACCATAAAATGGCATCTTCATGATTTGAAAGCTCGCCGTGTATGTAGACCTAAACAATCTTAATTATTTTAGCAAACGGATTAAGGAAATTCGGATACAACAGTCAGCATCATCAGAAACATTCGAGGCAAAAAGGTAAAGCACAAATAAGAAAGAACAAAAATAGATTACAAGCATGTGTTCCTATGCCGAACCAAAAACAAAAGAAGAAGGGTTAGGGTTAACCCTTACCCCGACATTACATCGCTACAAGCCATTTTTCCTGATTTCAAAAGTTTAAGAATCACTTCTAAATATATGAATTTGTCATCATTTCATCGCTTTTACAGCTACTATGCATCTGGTACTGCTTCTATGTCGTACTTGGTAATAACATTCGGGTTTCTTCAATCTATATGGAAACGCTTACTGACATCTTTCTTTTTGACAATCACAATTTTGAATAATAATTAGAGTAAGCCAACACGGTAAAACCAGTTAAGGGCATACTTTCTGTTCCAGTGTCTAATCCTGTCACTTTACAAATAACAACGGACACTGCTTCACTCCAGCTTTGTACTCTATATTTTACCGCATTCGATGTTGCCAGTAAATTTTTATGTTTGACTTTAAATGTCACACGTTAGTCTTCTACCTGTTCCTTTTACGTCGGCGCTTTTTCCTTACATATTTTGGATGGCGATGTCTTTGGTAGATAAATCACATTTCAATCGTCAACAGTTCTAACTTATTCATTAGTAACGGCTTCGGTAACAGCAAGACCATTGACTATCATCTATTTCGGTCTTTCATCATATTTTTTCAACAGAATTAGGTAATACTCTACCATTTGATTCTGTGAACAATGTAATGTATTTGGTCAATTTGTCGCCGACGTCGTACAGGACATACCACCCATCGTTATATCATCTTGTTCATGTGCGTTGAATGGAGAAAAAATGAAAAGTTAAACACGTTGTTATCTCTGAACTACCCGCTATAATAAAAGAATACGACTACAACGTTACTCCATTAATAGGCCGAATATATGTAATTTAATTTAGCTTTATTCATTAGAGCATCTTACTTTAAACGTGGACAGGAGCTCGAACATAATTTTGACCCTTAATTTGACGTATACGAATCTGTCACTACGAACAGCCTTTGTAGTTCGTTGTTATATGTTAATCAAAAGCATGTGTCAAGTTTTGTTCATTATGTACAGACATCGCAAATACCAATATATAATAAGGGTAAGTGATGCTTTAGTAAATAAAGAAGTGCGTTTATAGTTCACAAACAAAATAACAGGCTAAGTTGCATGATAGTATGCATGCATATATTTTGATATTTATGCTTCGTAACTATGGTGCGATTACAGAACTGCTTAATTGTAACTTCAGGATTAAATGAGACTATATGTTAATTCGAACAGCTATCTATAATCCATTCACAATGAACACATCTGCTACGCTTCCTTTGAACCGTTCTCAGTTTGTCTGTTTATCCGTTTGTAAGGCATAAATGGAATATATCGCATAAAACGAGAAGATAAAAGTTTTGCTGGCAAAATCGGTTGATACACTTCATAGCCTTCATTGAACTTTTCCCTATCGACTTCTAGATCTTCATCGTCATCACTAACTTGCCAGGCAGCTATACCACGCTCTTCATCCGTTCCTATTATCAACAATTGTATATATTAATACACGCATTACAGTTGTTACTTTATCTTCAGGAACTTACAAAACGCACACTTAATACATGTTAAAATGGAGAAAACGACATTGATCTTAATCATTAAACTCATGAATACTAGTCAACACGTTTAAACATCATGAAAACGAGTACTTTGGTTTAAATAATCATCAACATTTGAAAATGCATCAAATAGTTTCAATCTAAAAGTCCAGCATTGCTGACATTTGATACCGCGTACATAATATTCTCCCTGGACACGATGATCCGTGCATATAATACGTCTTGCCAATGATATGCTCGTGATCGATGATACAGTGATAACGTCATATTCCACTATTAGATAAGAACATGTCGTGGTGTAGTGTACATGTATGTGCACGGATCAACCGTCCGAAGTCATCACTGGTGCTCTCAAGAAAGTGTTTATGTCCCTGTGTATACACATGTCGAGGGTTGCCCGCAAAACTGACGTAACTGCTTATTATTAAAGAAGGACATACTGCAGTCTTGCAGGCAACCCTCGATGTATTAATACAAACAACATATTTGCAGATGAATATGGCAATGTGGTATTGAAATAAGAACACACAGACACCCTGTGCGCAAGTTATACTTTACCTGAGACTGTGTTGTCAAGAACAAATGCAATAATGGTACCAACTAAATTAGGATTACCGAGCAGCATCGCCATAATTTTGTCAAGTGACTCGTTCCCTAAAATCCAACAGAATGAACATGGCTACAAATATCCATCTACAACCCGTAAAGTGTATCTTTAAAGTGTGCGTCTTATGTGCACACACTAACTATCCGTGGACCAAGTGTAATTACGGGGTTTAATACATGTTATGCCCCTGAATCGAAGATGAGTGGGTATATTGTTTGGCTGATACCAGTAAATCGATCAGTAGATAAAATCGTGTCCGGATGAATATTATAACCAGCCGATATTAGTAGCTCATTTCGATAACAACTAATTACCCAATTAGGTCAAAGTTTAAGGTCGTGGGTAACTTGGCAAGCAAACACTTTTAGATAACAACAGCTGAAGACTGTTTTGTATGAGTACTGTATTTGCATTGTATAAGTGAAGGTTCTTACCTGTATCTACGGGTTTCGATTCTCGCTGTGCCCATGTCGGTACGGAAAGACCAATGAAGACAGATAAGCCTAATATAGCCATATTTCTTGGACTAGACATATTTGTAACCTGCATTATAAAAAAACATAACATTCACAGTGTTTCATTTTCCGCATTTATTGAAAGTAATGTGTAATTCGATGGCTTTGAATTATAGGACCCATACATATTTGAAATCAGCATCATCAGGCGCTTATAATGAGACAGTTCTCCGGGAAATCGGAACTTGTCATATTGACCAAACTAAAGTAGAATAAAAGTGACAAAGCTTGATTTTCCATAAGTAAAGACGGTTTTCTCGAAATAGCGTCTTTGAACTTACGACCTTCTCATTATAAGCCAGCAAAATTTGATTAGTTTTACTAACTATTGTAAAATGTATTAGATATGTATAGTTGTCCGTGCACCTACGAAATTTACCTGGAATAGTTCTATAAGTTTTTCAATCATTTTATCAAGCGTTATCCATATGAAACGGGCTTTTTTGTCGGATAGTATAAATGAAAGCATTGTATTATGTAAACATTTACAACATTTGCAATGATTTACAGTCAAAATTGAATACCTTCATTGTTAAAATTGAATCTCGAGTTTCATCTGATGTATGACTATTTGAAGCAGTTTCAACATTTGCTAGAGAATATGGCTGACCAGGGAATTGCAGTCACAGCCTAATGCTCTGAGACTATGTGCTGGTCCATTTGATTGAAAAAAAATGAAGCATACAATATTAATAATACATATGAGGATATATATACACTTACCTCCAAATTCGACAAAACAACACCAAAAAATATACCAAACATGACAACAATTGCTCCACCTAACACAGGATACGGTATAGTGATGAAGATGGCGGAGAATTTACCAAAAATCCCGAACAGCATGTAAAATATACCAACACATACAAAAACACTGCGACTGGCAACCTGTAATGCAATGTAACACAATAGCATGTCGAATCATTAGGCATTTTGAAGCTCACACTCAATGGATGAATTCAAAGCTAAAGTGTTTATATCTCATCATGTTACCTGTACAAGAGGTGTTCCAACTTATATTTCAACAAAACTGAACATCGAAATTTGTTCTACCAAACAATAAGTTGAGTAGTATTAAAACTCGGTTTGTATCATATTTGCATTATGTTTCTAACCAAAATCAACAATCTTGTAGAGGATGATGTTTTTGGCTTTTAAAGACAAATTGCCCCTAGAGAAAAATAAAAAATGTTGATCGTTTATGAATAACCCATGTCCGTAAAGACCATCAATATTTGTCATATGAAGGGTCGAATGGCAACATATATTAAAAATCACCAAAAGTTGTCAAAACCTGCAAACGCAAAGTTTAAGCCATACGTTTAAGTTAGTTAAGCTTGGTGTGTTCGCGGCCGCTTTCATGACATGGTGTTGTGTTTGATATTATGGAAATGTGGAACTCAAATAGATTGAAAAGGGGACAACAGTGAACGTATATTGTTGTTATGTAAAAGGTTTAAAAAAACATTGAATTTCCGACAAAACTATGACACTTTTTCTAACTATAAATGGTTGATATTGTTCTAAGGATATTCTAGATACTTTCTACAATGGTTGCTTATATCACTTAAAACATAAAACTACAATGTATACATGATTGAATAGACACAATTCGATTTCGTTGTAAAATTCATGAACTTACGGGATGTTCGATTCTGTTAACAAACAAGTTGAACACGTCTCGTATTTGTAACTGATTTGAAAAAAAGTAATGTTTTTAATTAAGTTCATTTGCTTCTCATCTGTCTTCAATAAGTTGGCGAAATACATAGGGCGAGTAAGAAGTACAGGAATCTCGCCCACAAGATAAACTGATCAATTACTAATATGTCTCATTCTTGTTCTTCGTATAGTTTACAACATTCGATGTCAATAGCAGATAAGACTCTTTGTAAGTAATTACCTACTCCACTTGTGTTGAGAAATATTCTAAAAAAATGTTCACTGCAGTTACTTCATGAATGGAACAATTTAAAAAGAAGATTTTTCAATACTGTACTTTACCTTTGTGACTCCTATTGCACCTATGTTACCACCATAGGTAGATGTAGCGTGGCCGCACCCCATTGCACCGGAAATAAAACTGCATACACCTTCCATTAATATCCCCCTATTAACGGCATGTTTGGGTGGTGCCGGAACTCTTGCTACTCTTGCGCATGCGTAGTAGTCACCCACCGAATCTAACACTGAGATCAAGGTTGCAATCATACACGATAAAAACGCTGCTCCACTAAACCCGAAAGGTCCAAACTGACCTTAAATGGAGAAACGATGAAAGTGTTGTGAGTTAGAAAAGAACACATCAGTATAAAAGATACTCAGGTTAGTCTGTCAAACATCGCATTCCCTGTTTGCTATGTCCTTCTTATAATTTATTTATAATATTACCATCCTTATTTTTATAACCAATTCTGAAAATATAAAATATGGTCCTGGAAAGTTCAAAGAGTTAAAAATATTTTCAAATTACTAATTAGTCATTTTTGTACCAAAGTTAGTTTTTATTACGACCGCACATACACCACGGGTGAGCTTAATTACCTGGATATGGTATTGTGACCCAAGGGTTGTCTGATATGATGGCCGACCGCGCGTCCGTCCTTGCTTTGAATATAGGGTGTTTTGGATCGTTAGGAAATACATCAAAATGTGTCAATATTCCACATAATATCCAGTTCAATATTATAGATATTAGTATCTGGAATAAAATGATGACAACATTTAGTCATAAGAAACAGCAATTATCAATTTATGATGATAAAATGTCTGGTAAATAAACAGACGTGATATATTTCGTAAGTATGAACTATTTCTCTCCTGGTGGGTGTGCAGCCAACATCGATCTGCGGCACCCAGGAACATCGAACATGTACAGACACCGCCCTAACAGGCAATAATTGACGCCTTGGTCGTGTGGAGCATTGTGGGTTATTCTTGCTTAGAGACACTAAGCAGTGGCGCAGACGGGGATCGAACCCGGGACCTCTCGACACCGAAGCGAGCGCCCTACCTCTATGCCAGCGTTCCACCCTAATTAAATATACTTACTTTTTATCACCATGTTCTTCTGTAGTTTATACACGAGGGATAGGTATACATGTATGAGAATGCTAGCAAACAATACATAAACAAGAGATGTTTGTAAAAAGATTATATTAAGTCAGAAAGGGAAGGCAGCACTCAACCTAACCAGCCGAAAACATGTATGCCCAATAGTCAGAAATGGTAAAGGTCACAGCGATCTTGACGTTTTAACTACTGACCTCAAAATCAATAGGGATGAACTACGGTTGATGACGACTTACATGTAAAGTTTAAATATCTTATAAGGGCAAATAGTTCTTGAGTTATTGGATGGAAACCATTTCAATACTCAGAAATGGTAAAAGTCATAGTGGGGGCATAAATATTCTACAGTGATACAATTTAACCAGTTGATCGTAACCAAACTAACAATGCGTGAAACTTACGGCAAACACTTGATGTAGAGGATATCGTATAATTCTGAACCCCGATGATGGAGTCCACACAGGAACGGGCATTTGGTATTTGCTCAAGTACAAACATAGTATCACAGCCACTATAACGGTTCTGAAACATGTGAAAGTACACACACATATAATAAACAATCGAACAAGGTATAATACAACTCTAACGCGATAAATTGCTGTACAAAAACACACACAAAATTGCCTATATTTTTGTTATGGATTAAAATCAAGGACCGTAACATTTGCCTATAAAAGCATTCAAACATTTGGCACAACATATGAAGTTTGCATGTTCCTAAATATTCAGAAACAATAAAAAAGCGGATTTTGTGTTTGTTTCTGTATTGCAATTTATCGTGTTGAAGTTATAGACATCACTCAACTGCAACAGCCGAGCACAGAAAACATAAATAACACAGATCACGACACAATGGCAAACACACAATTGAACGAGAAAATGAAACAACTAAACCTCTGAAAAGTTACCATAAAACGTAGCATATAAAAACACACAAATATAACACGTTGACACATAAAAACACAACATAATTTGCATATGTGCAGTTCGTCCACCTGGAATAACGATCGAGGTCATTGCTTAGTCAAAGAGCCGCTTCAGTGGAATTAAACCAGGATCACCATATAGAACATACCACAAATGTAATAAATTCACCAACATGTTTATACTTTTTTACGCAACTTCAAGCTTGACGTTATTATAGAGACTATATGACTTTTGTTGACCCGTCCTGTAGTATCATTTAACATTGGCTGATGAAACATCCAATTGGTGTCCTTCAATTACCTATATGTTGTATAACAGATGTTTACCTTTGAAGTTCATGGTTAACAAATGTTTGAATGTATCAATATTACCCTACAGAATATTTCCTCTATCAACTGACTACCAACTGATACATCATTAAGGGTGTAAAGAAAGTTCGTTCCGGTTTTTGTAAGCTTTTGTATACAAAACTATTAAATATATTTGCACCAAATTTTGCATTCAGTCTCCTGGTATTATGACATCATTATGTACAACAGTTTTAGCTGATTTGACTGGCAATATTTTTTCAAACGCATTGAATAAATGTGTTGCTCTTGTTTCGAATATGACGTAAACGACGTCATGGCCGGGTAAAGTTCGAAATACTCCCTTTGTTGTCCACTCACTGTATCGTTGTGTATGTTTTAAGCTTGTAATGAACAAAACTAATATTTAACCTTATATATGAACAAAAAATCATCCAAATTATGAAGCTGTAACAGTTTTCGTTCTGCAAATAAATGCCTTTTGTTTTCAATATACATAGTTTTTTTCTAAATTGCGCGGTTTTGTCAACTCGGACGTTTCTTTACTTTTGGATTTATTTAGTTACTCTTTACGTGAAAAATGAGGCATGTATTTGCCATTGCCTTATGATGTTCGTTATTGTTTACACAGTCGGTCATTTGTTTTACCCTACTCTTAATTTCCGTTTGACGTTTACGTCACGTCACGTTCGACGAAATCTACACCCTGTACTTGCAAATTCATAGTTGTGCTCCAATTGCATGAGTACCAGTCCTAAAGCCATCAATATCTTAAACATAAGGTGTTGTTAAACAATAGGAATGTCTAAAATGGCTAAATCTGGCTATATTTCAATTTTGCAGTTATTTCTGTTTGTCGACTCATCTTTAAAATGGCCGTCGACGTAACGTAAACGTACGCATACTTCCGCGTTCTAAAAATCCATGGCAACGGTGTCCACTAGAACCGAATCCAAGCAAAAATAATCCACTGATCCTAAATTTAGTACTATATCCTCATAGCAAATTTTGTAAAAATAAAAATACACCATACTTTCTGACCGGAACGAACTTTCTTTACACCCTTTAGTTATATATTTTCGAACTTACGACATGGCAATTCCCCACTGTACTTCAACAAATGTTAATACTGGTCTAACAAGGAACACAAAAATAAGAAGGAGAGTCGGCACAATGGTCAGAGGTCCGACAAACTTCAACAGCACACCTATCAATCCAGTAAATCCTAACAGAGCGTGCACAACACCACCAATCATTAGGCTTCCGCTTAGCTGAAAAAAATAATCGAATTACACAGAATACACCTCTTTATTGTCGACCTTTGTCTTAAACAAAAGAGGGAGCAGAGATAGTCCTTGATCGCCTACCTGTCCCATATCTATAGCATCATTTTTTAGTTTGCCTTATAAATATTTGTACAAGTTTACCTCAAATATAATTGTTTTGAAACAGGAAAACTGCTATATGTCATAGTATTGGTAATTCTAACATGGTCTGCGACTAAAGCCATATACACATAGAGGGAACAAAGCTGTACATTATTACCGCAACAAAACACACCTGACAAACTGGCTTGTACTATTTGCGCCCCGCAAAAGACAAATTGGTCATATTTGTGTGTGCGCTTTAAAATGACAAAACAACTTGACAAAATATATAATAAACATGCATAGAATATACTGTTACAGTTGTTGCTGCAAATAAACAGTCAAACTCCAAACATATCACTTGTTTTGTTCCTTCACAAATCATCGAACATCAACATGTGCAATTTAAAAGGAGTCCCAACTTCCGACGAGTGAAAATACATATCACGTGACATAATTATGAATGAATGAACGTTAACTTTATAGTAACAACTTCCGTTTCGTAGTAATTGATACATTTCTGGTATGTATCGGTATCGTGTGCTACAGATGCAATGAGGTCCACTTTTACAACGCGTCTTTGAATTATTATTACGCCCGAGTTAAGAATTCCGAGCACAATCAACTTAGACGGGGTGCGAATAAGGCAAGTTGCACGAGTATCTAGTGTTAAAACAATGACGCATCTATTTTTTAGAAACTCCATTACACACTCGACACTAAGTATAATAAAAAACGTCTTATAGTCAATTGATTAATACTTTTTATTTCAGGTAATACATGCCTTATAAAATTACGAAGCTCATTTTCATCAACGAGGGGGTAATTGTACCAGCCAATAGCACTCAACTTCAGCGTGGAATTATGTTCAATGTGAAATAAGTGAAAATGGAATGCTCGCAGTAAACCAGTACGGCATATTATCGTGTTTAGAATCGAAATTAAAAACTATGTTATTGTATTTTGTCGGTGAATGCAACACAGGCACTACGCCCTCCTGATGTAATTTTTCCGCATCCGAATGGGTGCCTGTGTTTTATTCACCGACAAAATAGAAGAACATAGTTTTCGTTCTTGAATAAAAGGAACAAATCCCTTAAGTTTTGTCTGACACTCGTGTACTTTGCACCATCGTGAGATTTTTTAGATACTTAAATTTAAAATAAAATGACTTTGTGTGATTGCTCGCTGCAATATAATTATGCTATAAATCGGTTCTTCCATTTCAATATAACGTTGGATTTAAACAAATGGAGTCGTGCGCCGAACATCGAGATGACAAGAGGTAAAATACTTACTGCTTGTATGTTGTAATAGATTCTCTCGTCGGATGCTGTCACGTTTATTGTGTTGTTGGAACTTGACACTGCTTCACCTGCGAAAATGCAAGATAGTCAATTTTGGAGCGTTTATTATTGACTAAAGTGATGTATTTGTGTGGCCTCTGTTTTAAAATGACCGCAAATTTAATGCATTGGGCACCCCCATTCTGAGCAAAATTACTTTTGAATTTCCTACTCCTATTGTCCGCCATAAACAAGGTCGTATATCACAAAGGGTCAAACATTCTACAAACAGCTACAACAGTGTAGCAATAGCACGTCACTTTAGTCTACAGTTCCAAGTAGAAATGTGAAAACATTGGAAGATAAAATAGCCATAAGTGTTTTATTTCTTCGTCGACTTCTATTAAATATACACCACGCTAAGGGGGAATTGTTTTCTTCCCATGAAATATTAGATCTTTTTCAGCAGCTTTACCGATTTTTCCATTACTCTGTGCAACATACACTGGGTTATTGGACAAAACGGCACATCCGCTGAATTGTTTTTTTATATATTTCATGGAAAGTAAATAATGATTCCCTTAGCGTGGCGTAGATTTCATAGAACTCGATGAAGAAATAAACTACTTATGGCGACATTTGTGTTCCAATGTTTACAAATTTCTACTTGGAACAGTAGTAAAAAAACCACGTGGTATTGCTACACTGTACAAGACGAAAACCGTAACAACTTGTATATTGACAATATGTGATAATAGTAAACTTCGTACATGTAGAATCATAAAAGATGGACGACATGACTTATGCTTACTCACGTACATTGAAATCATTATCAGTACCTACATAATCATCGTATGACTGTCCATAATTACACGATGTACTTAATTTACTGTAAAGGTCGAGTATATGAAATGCTAATCAGTTAAGAGGTGATAAGTGAGTAGTGTATTATAATTGTTGTCCTCTCCTATGTTATGGTACTGTCCAGTTAGGATAATGTAAGAGTTAAGTTGTAGTTTATGTGTACACAAAATATTACAACCATTGTCTGAACTGGTAAAGTATTTTAGTTCAGCATTGGAATTATACTGGGCCGGTATTTATAAAGCATCTTAATAGAAAACTAAGAATTTTCTTAAAATCGTAAAAAGTGTATCGGTTAAATAATATAATCAAGATTATGTATTACTTACATAGTTTTGATGCATTATGTAGAGAGCTGCTATAACCACTAAGGAAACAGATTATTCATCAATTTGCGGGAAATAAACGCATCGTAAATTTTTGAACTTAAGTCAAAATATTTAAGTTTTCCACTAAGATGCTTTATAAATACCAGCCCAGATGTTTGGATAAGCATTTATGACTGATTTTACACCGGAATAGTGGACTCGACCCCTGATTCACTCTGGATAGTATCTCCCAATATTGGTCATTGGTCGTTGACCTGTCAGTTGAATCTGCATTATTTAGTGCAATGTTGTTGCAAGACACATCTAGAAATAATATATCACGAATATTGTTTTTCTATGAACGTTGGGTCCATTAGGATACTATTTATTAATATATAGAACATTAATTTTTTTCATTACAATAGTGACATGTAGAAGACGACGATAATGTGCAAAAGACAGTAAAAACCGGACAGGGTAGCTCTTTGACTCTTTTTTTCAAAGTAACATGCTTCCTTAAATTAAATTTAACATGTTTTTCGTTTTATTGGTAATTATTTCAAAACACTGATTTGCCTTTTTTAATGGCAATGAAGGTTTGTTAAAAGTTGAACACACTGATTAGAACAATAGATTGTAAAATACGTTGTGCCTCTTTAAATATTTCACACGAACAATGCTATTTCAAATGCCACGATGGCGCACATTTGCAGTGTGCACCTATTATATACAATTGTACTCCTTCAAGATTTAAGTTAAGTCAAGATGTGCTAGTTATAATTGGCACAAAAGTGGTACAGTCACGCCGCGTAAATCGATGTTTGATGACAAAAACATTGTCCAAAGTAGAGACTTGTACAGCAAGATATACTATAGTCGAGTTTAAGAGTAAACATGTTTGCTTTCTTGAATCGAAAACATACCCTCGGCAGAGCTAAGACCAGAACAGAAACTTCCATCTACGCTAGCCACCAGAAGCAGGGGGACGACATACTCTGATGCAGCACCTTGAAACAGGGGTAATCTGCAATATGGACATATATATATATACACCAAAACGTTACCTAAATACCACATCAATAATTATAATACAAAGCTAAGAATGTAAAATTATTAATGTAATCGAGGGAAAAGAGTACTGAACTAACGTAAGGAAACTACGTCACATGTTTACCAGTTGCCGTTGGATTCAAATATTTAAACTATAGTGTGCCTAGAATAATGTGATTAATCGGTTTGGTCAACTGTTGCAAAATTGGTTTCACCATTACTAAAAGTAAACAGTTTGTACTAAAATCACTGATAACTCATGCACATCTGATTAATCTACCTTTGTGGAATATACCAGCTATTCCCGCCTTTCTCACTATCGTGGGCGCACTATAACACCACCCAATACATGTTGGTGATGATAATATCTCAGGTCCCAAAGACTAGGGCGGACGATATTTAAAAACTTCATGAATAGCTACTGTCTAAGACATTCAAATCAACCTAATGACATGTGTGACTGTGGAACAAATAAATAGGTCAAAAGTGACATACATTGTACCAGTAATTATAAACGTGTTCGTTACTCAGCATAATTAACATTATCTTATAGATTAATTAGATGTTGAGAAACTAGAAAGCTTCTTCTATAATTTAACACGACTGTTTTAAAAACATGTTTTTAAAGCCCTAGGCACGTATTGTTCGTTATATGATAAGGACACATACATTCCAAATAACGATAATATGTGAATTTTCCCGACATAACTGATTTTGAAGTGTTTTACAATGTTGGACATAAGCTGTTTTTGGTTTTGTAATAGTTATTTAAAAGCGCTTTTTAGTAGATAAACTTTTGGTTATACATGCATTCAATTCCAAACCATATAAAAGTATAGCCTATATAACGTTACATTTTTAAAGCCTAATATATAGGTATTATGGTCCAGCTATTGAAAATCATGATATATACATGTAGATTTAAGTTCATTGCAAATTATCTATAGACCAGAGGCATGTTAACACATTATCACCTTAAAAATGTATAACAATTATGCATCACTATCTAATACCCCATACTATTCCCCTTTTCTGTCTCGTGTCACTTTGTTGATTGACAATAATCAACAAGTTACCGACTAGCAGACATCACAGAGACCGCAAACTGATTGGATCTAAACGAGATCAGATAATATTTTACATAGGAATGTTAACTTTTTGCATGCTAAACATTAAGTATGTGTCAATGTAATTGGTGTTTTAACATCCCGCATTTTTTGTCGTTTTTTGGACCAACCACATTTTGAAAGAACAAATTATTTCAACACATAGTAGAGATACACGAGCATATTAATTAAACACAGTTGTACAATGATTAACTCCGACTGTTATTAAAATTGTGAAAATGTGTAGACACGGGCTTTGTGACAAAGACACTAAATATCCTGATAGGAGACGTTAACTCAGCTTTATTTCCGAAACATTAGGGAAATTTATACAAATGTCTAACATGGATCATGTTACGACAGACCACATGTCCAGTTAAATAAGCCAGAAAATAATACACAACACCAGATAAAATTCACCAAATACATGAGTGAAATTTCTGTTTTGTACTGTTTTGTTTTCTACTAATAAAATATGCTACGCCATTGAAATGTTAACTTTCTGTTATTAATAAGCACACATATTATATTGCGACAGCTTATAATATACACATGTATGTTTGCAGTGGATGAAAGATGTGTGGATAGATCTATGTTTGGGTGGAATATCGTTATAATTATACATACGTAGATTTACATATGCAATCATCCATAACATGAATATTTTGGTACAATCAGGGATCATTTTACACATTTGAAGGTAATTTAAAGTGCCCAGATGTCCAGCAGTAAGTTCTGCAGTGCCAACGACAAAACACGCTACTGTATGTAGCTAGTTTCGTGAAATTATAGAATAAAAATCCGTAGATCTATATACTTTATGAGGCACATAATTATGTTTCACAATAAATATTTTTAAATCGTGATTATAGCGAAATATTTGGTGGAATCGTGCCAAGATCAGTGCGCTAAACGTCTACGTTCGACGCCATTTTGAAGATAGCTTGACTTGCGTAGTTAAAACGAATCCCAGTAACTATGGGGGGGGGGGCGTTGCTACGATGCGTCTGCAGAAAAGTCAATTAAAAGAAGTACAAAATGTACAAGCAAATCGATCCGTGACATGTAACACTGATAAACTAACGCTTGTATTGAACCTACCTTATGCCAAACAGGTTCATCGCCACTGTTGTCAGCCCACTCATGAACAGCGTGTTGCTTAGCAACTTGGCTTTCATGACATCGTTATCGGCAGCACATACAGCCTGAGCCACTAGCAACGATACTACAAGCTGACCAGATATTGACAACAGACTTTGCTGAAACAAGGTTAAATTCCATAGAAGACATAATTATGTTAACTATGTTCAAAGTTCGGGTTTGCTGTGTTTTTAGTGTTTGTTTGGAATTGTTTACGATGTGAATTTTTCAAATAAATAGGAAATGCGTTTGTAAACTAAATACATCATCAGAGATTAATCATGAGCACAAGAACAACCAGTGTGATCTTCTCTCACTAACTTTAGCACGGTGACATTAAAGCCTTACGTGGAACATTAAGGGTATAAAACGCCAAAGCCATTTGCTTCTTTTATTCGTATCGAGTTGAATCTTGTTATGCATTCCAAACAAAACTTGAAAACTATTATATGCATCCTTATTGAGTCACTAGCATTATAGATGATGTACACGTGGTTTGATTTGATGCATAACATGTATCATACGCATACGAGAAATTCTTTAGTCTAGCTACCGATCAGTTTAACAACCCCCATGGGAAGTTATTTTAGAAATTGTGGTTCAACATTGCGCTTATGTAGACATTTGAATATAAGGCTCTGACTAGTAGTGACGTCAAAGAAATTGCCATCTGTAAGATGTATGTAAATGATAAATACGCCAGGTACGTGGGTCCGTGATAGCGATATATATATGGACAATTCGAAGGGGATACTTGACAAAATAATTGTGAATCACTTGGGTTAATGAATGGGAGTATTGAGTCTCAACTTTGAAGATTACTATGGAGTAAAGGACAATGAAACAACGAAAGTTAATGTGTTGAAAAGCTAAAAAAAAATTTGATCAAATTTAGATAATTGCTTGAAGTATTTATTAATTAACGGTTTCTATCGCCCTGTGTAAAGTATACAACAGTAGCAGATTAAGTGTCTACATTTTAAGTATTTCTTTTAAAACACCATTATATTAATACTGAATTTTCTCGTATCACATATCCATAGTGATTAGAACTCGACTGATACAAAGCAATACTAAATGACTCCGAGATGTTAAGCTAGTTTTCAAAATCGTTTTAGTTTTTCTCATAATTATGATTAAATAGTATAATGAGTTGTCCATTAAGACAAATTGTGCAAAAACTACTAGTAAATACACTTGGGTGAATTATAATAATACGTGTACCTGTAAAGCACAAATAATTGTGATATGAATTGGAGGATTTTCATTTATGCCATATATAAGATACTTGTCCGAATAATCATCCTTAACCACTAGCTGTTTATCATCTTTATTAGTTTCCGTTAATGCAACACCAACGTTATCAACATCAGTTTCATCCGTTTCTTTCTTATGATTCATTTCACTTCTTGTAATATTTTTATGTTATGTATCTTAAAGTAATATGTATCTTGTAGAAATAAATTCCAATATCACTAATATTAAGTCTAGAAAATGTATTGACGAAGATATAGGAATGAAAATTCGTAACGTTTAATCTAGTAAAAGTGTTGATCACAGGAAGACCAATCCAAGATTTCCTAGTACGTTTGTACAGGTTTCGTTTCTAATTAAAACATCATCATGTACGTTCTTCATGTGTATATATATACTGTTGTGATATTTACATGAATAGCAAAACGTTCTATTGTATATATGGTGTTGCTTACGTGACACTTTGCCAATGTCTATATTAACACGTTTTACGTTAAATTAAATGAAAGATATCATTGTGAAGATAGAGTACTATATATATATGTCACTACAGGGACACCGTATGTAGTATATATTGTGACTCCGGATTATTCTACAAATGTATGAGGGTATTATTCACACACACGCTTTATCAGTTACCCGGATCGTGCATGGTATTCAATGCCGTAAAATGACCAACTCCACTACTGTTTATAGACCGTGCATTCAAAACAACATAGTACGTTATCCTTACGTTTTGCGCCAAGGTCTTTGACGTTTATTTAGTACCATAATTTATACGGCGGTTAATATACCGTATGCTTTTAAACTATGTAACAAATTGATAACTTTGATTTTCCTACTAATATACTTAAGGACATTTTAAGATTTTACGAAATGTCTAAGTGTTTCCCTAAGATGATTTGTGAATACTACCCCAGTTCTTTTGAATTGATTTTAGTACTAACTCCCATTAGGAATCCAACCATTGACCCACCATTACCAAGACATATGTCGTAACCACTTGTCCACAGTTAACTGTACACTATTTTTAATAAGTAATACTAACCTGTAAAGCACATACGACAGTGACGTGAATCGGTGGTGATTCGTTTATACCATACAACAATAGTTTACAGGCGTAATTAACATCCACTTTTGCTTGTTCTTCGCCCTTCGTGTTATGCACCTTTTCAATATGTTCATTTTCCCCGCAGATTGTGTCCTCAAACGGTTTCACTGGGCCTACAGTTTCTCTTTTTACTACGTACTGTCCATGTGGCATGGCATCAAGGGCGTAGTTATCGTGTACTTGGTCCACTAGTTCAGTCTCTATGACATATACATTTTCCGTTGATTTATTCAGGTCGGTCATTGTTTAAGAATAAGTAACCACCATCTACAATATAACAAAGTTTGATAATAATGGTAACAGACATACAAAAATGGTTATATTTGTTATCGTAATAGATACATAAGTGATACCATAGAAATATTTTAATTTGTCTGTATCTGAAGATGTGAGTTCATGCTAAAAGCAATGTGTACGCAAACAAAAAAGGTAAACGTAAATTAAAGACGTACTATTTTGTTTTTTGAATTCATTTAATATTTTTTTGCGATCATATGGGCAATAACATCCGCAAGTGTAGAACCATTGTGTTAAACTATCAGCTTAAATAGCTCCCTATGCCGCCTTAGTACGCGATTATATAAAACTAGTAAACAATTTTTTAATTATTTTAAAAACTTAAGTGTGGCTTTCATTTAAAATTACCTCCCTTTGTTGCCATATGCTAATTTAAGAAATCACACAGTTTGTCATTCATTGTGCGGGGAAATACATAAAATATATATATTATATTCGGACATGATTTATCCTTATGAAGGATACGGGTGGTACGGTCTGTGGCTGTCGCTTGCGTGGGTGTTTAGACGCTGCCCCGATGCTTCTCTGTGACTTTGAATTGTCTGTGTTTTGTATTATTTATTATGATTAGTTTCTTTACGAAACGACGATACTTGCAAAACTTGTGCAAAACGTGTGCGTACAGTAAATAAAACTACACATTATACGTTATATGCATTATACATTTTTCAATATACGAACTGATACTCGGACGAGCTCGTTTGATATATTTTGCTATGTCCGTACGGGTTTCAATCTGCACTCTCTTCACACCTTTATCGTCTTGATGAGTTCGTAAAAGACTCATCGTCGCAGTAGAACAGTTTACAGAGTTACCCAGTCCTTTACAAAACACACCTGTATGGAGCTCGGACGAATCCATGAAGTCCGTACGGACGCTGAACGAGTTTCCAAAAATCAACTTGTACGAGGCCATTTAGTGAATATGACTGCGGTATTCGTTAGTTATATACATGTACACTAACACTTAAATATTATAACTTTACTTACGTGCATGTACAATTCTCGAGTTACTTCTACTTCAATATGCATGTAAATAATTCCTTGTTAACGTGTATACAACAATAAAACATACTTAGTTTGATAACACTTTTATTTACGACAAACGCACAGTACAATACATAAAATGTGTGTCGTTGTTTAACGAAGGGTGAAGTAAATTAACATTTATAGTTGTTTAACCTAATTGCAATGTATACTCAATGAAACGCAAGTTACTACTTGACTCCAAGATAGTTTATTTACGAGATAGAAGTGAATCTATAGTGTGATATGCATGGTTTTTTTACTTCAACTCGTTGGTTGCAGTAAATATAGCATTGTGTTGTTCTCGTCCGTAACCCGATGACATCTTCCATACAGATTGTAAGGGACATCAACGTAGACAGTGTAATGACTTTTCAACATTTATACAATAATATATATATGAGCCATTCTCCAGGAAAACCTGCTATAATGACATTATGTAATTACTATATGTAACAAGATTTTGATAAAGCTCTAAAATAAGGAAAAATACATATCTATTGATTCTATTTTAATTAATTGACCCTTATAGTACTATACCTTAGCTTTAAAATTTCCTATGAATTATGTCGAAAACACATACTTCGTTGCTATGGTGACCAATTTCAGAAAAGTACTCCGATTGAGAAAAACGAGGATATACATGTAGTTGTTTAAAACAGAAGTACCGTTTTTCTGAATGCAAACAATTTCGATTTTGATACATATTTTGAAAAGTGAAAAATAATTCTAGAATTTGGTACTATTTTGAACAGTTTGTGTCAAGAATTGATCAAATGATGTAATAATGAAATACTTATTTCAGTTATGTCGAATAACGTTTGAATGACGTTTGCGACGTCACACAAAAAGCTCCGAATAGGGACTCTATATAAAAACAGCTGTAACGTCCTTAAAACTTAAGTTATTAACATAATTTCTTTTGCAATTTACTTATTTAACATTATCCTGTAATACTATGGAAAATCTTCAAGTCAATATTTTTGTCAAAATAGCAGGTTTTCCTGGAGACTGGCTCAATTATATTCCAATTTGAAATTCACTATCCACTTACCGTTCTAAACTATTAGTAAGTTCCAACCGAGATTGTTTGCAAACCACACAGTTGTCCAATCAGATCGTTCATGATTTGTTTAAAAAAACAACCACTTTACATGTTATAAGTGTATGGTAAGCTAATGAACGTGCACGTTGGTTTGAACATACATACTGTTTAGATATAAGTTATAAAGACCGGCAATGAGATTGATGCATATATTTACGACATCCGATATACTGACAAATTCATTATACTGACATCATATTTGGGGACAAAAGTATTAAAACACTCTTTGTATCAATTCAGTATACTGACATATTCGTTACAACGACATTTTTCTTGGAAACGAACAGCGTCGTTGTATCGAGTTCTGACTGTATATTATTATTTTGAAGTATAGTATGATGTATATGGTAACCGAGCACAGTATCAAGTACAATTAATGGCGGTGTCCGGCGTACAAGCATACTTACTTGGTTAATAGTAATACACTAGCCAATTGAAACCACGGCCCCAACACAGGAGGAGGGCGGGTGATAGTGGGTTAACAGTCCCGTGTTTTTACCTTTCCGATGTCCATGCGGGGAAATAAAGCCGTGAGATATAGGGTAGGGCAATTGGTGGGATTTCATCATTTATATGGCCCTGGAGGGAGGCAGTGATTTTGCCCGGGATTTGAAAAAAATGCTATTCCCCGGGGTTGGGGCCGTGGTTTCAGTTGACTGGTACATTATATAAGCCGCGTATACCATCAAGAAGGGGTGTCGATGGTTATTAAAATAAGTTGTAGAACTAGTTTCACAATCTACCTTTAAATGCGTAAACACACACTTATCTGTGGCCTGCAAATGGTGATTAATTATTCAGGGAGATCACCGCATTCATATGGTTTGAATGAGACATTATCATGAATAACTTCCCTTATATCATGGCTACGGCAATTTACATTGATGTTAACTGAGGCGGTGTGGCTTAATTTTCAAAGGAATGCGTGCAATTACTACAGTGCAGGATAATATTATCCTGCACTGTATACATACAACTCCATTGTACTTTACTTCGGTCAACGTGACCTCTATCGATTTTCGTGGTCGAGTTATATTGTCCACAACTTTAAAATCACAACACCGTGCTATTGATTTTCATTGGACATGTTAATCGGTCAGCATTGTAAATTTGGACACGCCTTATGTTTACAAAGTGACAGCCAATGATATAAGTCAGAAAGAAAACGCTTAACGCTTGGTTGTTTATTTTGTCTCGGGCTACGCCCTCGTCAAAATAAGACAACCTCGCGTCTGCGTTCTCTTTCTATAACATAGAACAGTGAAAACGCTCAGCGTCCGAATATGTGGTCACATTAGGAAGGAATGCTTTAAAAGGAAACGAATTGAAAAATAGTGTGTGCTAAATCTATTGGTTTTTTTGAAGGTCTCAACTGACATTAATAGCCGTATTCTTGAAGCAAGATAAGAAAGGTTGCAGCTACGTACTATATATATATATATATATATATGTAAAGTATACATAACGGATTAAAAAACGCGACACTGGGGTATGCTGTTTTATAGCAGACACTTTATGCTGTTATTGGAGTTACCTCCCATTGACCATACAACATTATGCATGTCTATGAGACAACGATGAGACAACGGTGTATGTTTCCTGCAACAATATTTCCGTGTCATATAGACACATTTTAAATAAAAGTTGGATATGTCATTTATTATATTCAATTTAATTTATAGTTTGTATATAGAAGTTAGACTAGCCTTACGTAGCATTCGATCTGTTATACAGGCTGGTCACCTTCAACGATAAAAACCAATGCGCCGATAAACATGTTACTTTGGTTTTCTGGACCAATGTCTTATTCGTGCGATAATTTAGTTAATACTCGTTGGATTGTACTAGGTTTGGTATCAGCATGACGACATTGAATTGGCCTTTAAGAATATGCAAATACATTTTATATGAGAAAGTTTATTCCTAAAATATACCAACAGACACAAGTGTCGCGTTTTTAAATCCGTTAACCATACATTTTATATGATAATTTGTATTCCTTAAAATATACCAACACATCCAAGTGTCGCGTTTTTAAATCCGTTAACCATACATCTGTACAACACGAAATATCGTACTTACATGTCACTGCAAACACTTAGACTTAGTAAGCATTATACTGAGAGAGTCGTAGGTGCGTGGTCTTTCGGTTTTATCACAGCTTAATTGGCCAAATAACTCCGGTTTAGAGGACACACGTTTGTGTGATACAAGAAATTCTTTACGAACAGATGCCATGGTTTTAAAAACGTCGCTTGTGTATGTTACCGATACACGCATTACTACCTCTGCAAATGGGCATACATACTCACCGCCTATGGTAACAACCATCTTTGAACAACGACTAATAAACCAAATGGGTCAGCATAAAACACATTCGACAGGAATTGTTCAAGCTTTAATTTCGCCCATCCACGGTGGGGTTGGATTTTGTAGGCACATGAGAAGTTATGAACTTCAAGGTCGATTATGTTTGTTCCAGTTCTTGACGATAGACATTTCAACGAGTTTGTATAGAAACGTGACGGAATTGTAGGTCAATTTTGCTTGTTCCAGTTCTTATACTTAACGCTAGGACATTTTAGCGTGTTGGTCAAGACACGTGGCGGAATTGTAGAACACATACATGATAGGAGGTTCCTGAGGGGGGCGGTGTAGAGGTCCGGAGTAGGGGGTCCAGAGTATGGGTCTGAAGTAGAGGTCCGGAGTAGGGGGGCCAGAGTATTGGTCTGGAGTAGAGGTCCGGAGTAGGTGTTCAGAGCGTATGTTTATGTATTCCGCAAACAGTATGCCAGATTGGCTACCGCCTCTGAGAAAATATATCGTGTCGCATCACTTGTACAGTGAAGTTCCGCTAATAAGGCCAGTAAAAAAGGTGGTCTTAATAGCGAATCGGTCTTATAAGCGGACCTTTTTTGTTCTAAATTTAATACTTTAAGACCTTAAACTGGCAAAAATCTGCATGATTTCCAAATAATCAAAGTGGTCTTATTAGCGGAACTTTAATGTATAAAACAGAAGATGTCAGGTCGGACTCCCTCTTGCAACAATTAAGAATTTCTGGATCCGTTCTTCATATTAAGAACAGCAAACCAAATCGGCAGAAGTGTGTCCTCAAATGTCCTTATTTTGCACAAAACGCTCATGACTTCCTTATCAAATGTATATACATGCATATATGTGAATATGGCCTGATCCGTTATCAGACTGAGATATAAGCCGTCTGTTTCGTTCATTCAAACTCACAGATACTTCAACCGTAAGTAAGCATGAATTATTTCAATGAAATTTGTTCTTAAAATGTAGTATTTAGTTGAATTTTGTATTTCAAAACATTGTTAAATACAAATAATTGACATTATGTTTGAATTTATACGTACAGTAGGCGGATGCAAATTTTCTTTGTACCTTAGATACGGCACTAATAACTAATACGTGTACGTTAAAGGTGCTGCCTCACATATTGGTGTATTACAAAAATAAAATAAAATTGTCAAATATTCGCGTTAGTTTGGTATTGTTGCCTGTTTAATACGCCATAAACAACCACACTGACATATAAAATAACATCGGCTTTTTGTAGTTATTTAGCATTTTCACATTCATTAATACCCTATAGAATTCACACTTCTATCACTTAAATTTGTTTGCATTCGATGAAATCGAATTGCAAAACGAACAGAATACCTCACTGGTGTTTACCCTATAGTATGTTGAAGACATAGTTCGATCATGTGTGAATTACATAATTCACAAAGCTATTTGGAAGAAAACTATTTCAAAGGAAAAATACCGAGTGTGCGATAGGCTATGCACGGCATGTTACAGATATCGAGAGTGGTTTAAATTGCTTATTTGCCATAAATCTTCATAAGCAACCGCCAGTGGTTTTCTATTACATACATACTTGGTTAGGTAGGAAAATTGCGTAATACAAAATGTTGAGCCAAATCTGTAAGGCAGCACCTTTAATATACAGCGTTATAGTAAATTCAAGTAAAGTAACGTAAATTGTAGTTGAAAATAAGTTAGTATAGTGAATTACATACTGTTTTTACTGGACTATATAATTATGTTTTGTAATCTCCACTACTAAACGTTGTCTCAGTTAAACTAGGCAATGGTTGGTAGTCAATATTGATCTTACTTTACTTAAGGATAAAGACATCCAATCAGATCACACCATAGTAAACATTTGGTCAGTAACTTGAGTTGTGATTCGCTATCCCTATTCTCCAATTAAATAACACTAATATTGAATACCACCCAGAGTCGTGTCCAATTCTCCTGACTATACATTATCATTCAATTATAGTGTACTAGTAAACCACATTGATCTGAGACTCGTCAGACTAGAATAAGCTTTAGTTTATACTAATTTATTTTAGATCAATTGTGAAATAAGTTTTACCAACTTATATTAAATGTTATCCATCGCCACGAGGGTATAATAAGAGGAGAGAAGCCACTTTATATTTTATGCTGAGCGTCTAGCAAGTGAACTACTGGTACCATTGTTATTTCGTCTTTGGTATGCCACAATCCGGAATCGAACCCGGGACCTCCCGCACTTAAAGCGAACGATGTACCATTAGTCAATCGAGGAGGCGGTTGAAACTTGAATATGCATGTGCTTGGAGTCTAAGTTTAATGTAGTCCGATAATATATACGATGACAGTCGATTCAACTATAATATTTGAAAGGAATGATGAAAGCTGGTATTCTTTTTCAGGAACGCATCATGAAATTTTTTATACTGGCAGTGTGTATTCTACCAGCCATTTTGGCCGTCCCCGACAAGAGATTCCTCGAGGCATTGTTCGGAGCAAATGCGTGTACGGTTACATTATATAATATATTGTTCAATGTTCATAGATTTTGCCAAGCATATTGAGATTATAAATATTTGTATTTCAACGGGTATGACATAAAACGTCCCCGCCTGAAAATGTTTTCTCATAATTGTTAAAAAACCATCAAACTGCGTGTGTACTCTAGATATATATACTAGGCCGGTTTGGGGGGAAGAGACAGATAATTTATGAGATACAAGGAATCAGGGTGTGGTTTTCTGGCCCCTTCGAAATATACTTTTTTAACGTACCAGGTGTGTGGAACAAATACACGCAATACTACATATCTATGTAACCAACTAATTCATCGCAAATTGGATATAAAACGCTGAACAGCATTTCAGGAGAATGACCAAATGCCTCGACCGATATTAGAACCAGGGACCTCTCGATCCGTGATGTATTCTGATTAATACACACTGTTTGATTCTAACTTTAGATTTATTTAATTCCAGTCGATTTGTCAACCTTAAAATGCGATGTCCAGATAATGCTGGATGTCCTTGGAACCGACCCTACCGAGGCGGCTTGTGAAGGTGAATGTCATAAGGTATTGCAAGAAGGACATGTCCTCAACTATGGATGCCCGTTCGTTTGTCATGGGTAACACAAGTTTGAAGTATTTTTATCCTGTAGTATTAGCTTCTACCAGGTAGCATGTGCAGTGTACCAAACGTAAATAAATGTCCAATCTTTGGAATAGTAAGCTGTAAAAGTATTGCATAACACCTCATGTTTGACGATGCTTATTACAGTGCTTGCAGGACTTGATATCCAAAAGCATAGCGATCGCAACACTCAACATCAAATTGTTTGAAATTTTATTTAGATTATAGTATGAATTTGAGACGAATTAGTCGTTGGATATTTTCAAGGTTTACTGTAACAAATTCAGAAGAATGTTGTTGTGATTAAAGGTTCGGTCTTGCTTCAAAACTAGCTCAAAGATATATGACAACATTTGAGCGGAGATTTAAGCTCAGATTGAGAGGTTTCGGGAGATCGTGGCCATATTCTGTTGTGCAACTGTCTTGGTATTATATGTAGTTCACAATCGTAGTAGACATGTGTGGCGTGTAAAACTATCATCATTACCCGCATCCCCAGGATTTAAGGTCTACCAACATCGCTGCCAGTCGGGGTATTTTACCCTTTTTGCAAAAAAAAAGTTAATCGGACATGGGCGGCAAAACTTCGGAGCAAAAAGGCGCGTAAGTGAACACACAAAAAAAACTCACAAACATGCGTCGCAATGCCCAACACAAAGTGAACGAGAAAATGAAACTTAAATAAAACGCTAAAAGTCATAGATTCAACGTTTCGGTTCAAATGCAAATTGTGTTTTTCAAAACAGTCACACGTCTTTTTTATCGAAAACTCCAAAGTAATCTGGACATATTACGGCGTGCCATTTCGACGACGGGTATAGTCGAAGCATGTCGACTAGCCGATGTACGAATTTATATTGATACATGTTTTGTTTACCTCTAGGTTCCAGAACTTAGCTCAATGGTTCCACCTCGTCCCAGAGACAACAGACGGATCTGATCCATGCGCACCAAAACAACAAATGACTACTACCGCTCCAGCGTAATGTTGTTGAACTATGTTTCAATACATAAACAAATAAATGATAATAGATAATCAAATGCTGTATGTTCATTTTTACCTATAAAACTGCCCGGTTGCCCAAAATCAGCCATTCTGCCATCAGCCATTACCCCGAGTTAGGTGGACTTACCAGTAGGCCACATGTTTGAACCAAGAGTAAGTTAAATCCATAGGTGGCAGGTTTATATCACATGTGAGGTAAATCTATAGACGACTTGTTTCAATCCCGATTGACGTGGACCTATAAGCGACAGGTAGAAACCTTGTGGTAGGTGTTCTGTAGGCGGTAGGTTTGAATTCCGATTGACGTGGACCTATAGGCGACAAGTATTAACCTTGTGGTTGGTGATCTGTAGGCGGTAGGTTTGAATCGTGGGTGACGTGGACTTATAGGCGACAGGTATGAGCCTTGTGGTAGGTGACCTGTAGGTGGCGATTCGGATTCCCGGACGACGTGAACCTATAGGCGACAGGTATAAACCTTGTAGTAGATGATCTATAGGCGGCAGGTTTGAATACCGGATGACAAGGATCTATAGGTGACAGGTATGAACCTTGTGGTAGGTAGATCTGTAGGTGGCAGGTTTGAATCCTGGATGATGTGGACCTATAGGCGACAAGTATGAACCCCGTGGTAGTTAGGTATGTGGACGACATGTTTGAATCCCGGATGATGTGGACCTATATGCGACAAGTATGAACCTCGTGGTAGTTAGGTGTGAGGTCGACATGTGTGAATCCCGGATGATGTGGACCAATAGGTGACAGGTATGAACCGTGTGGTAGGTGGATCTGTAGGTGGCAGGTTTGAATCCTGGATGATGTGGACCTGTAGGTGACAAGATTACCTCGTGGTAGGTGATCTTTAGGCGGCAGGTTTGAATCCAAGGTGACGTTGGCCTGTAGGTGAAAAGTATTTACCTCGTGGTAGATAGATAGATTAATCCCGGGTGACATGGGCTTGTAGGTTACAGGCATGAATCTAGTGGTAGGTGATATGTAGGCGGTAAGTTGAAATCCCGGTTGACCTGGACCTGTAGAGTACATCTCGTGGTTTGTTGACCTGTGGAAATTAAACGCATAAATAAAGATAATTGATCAAAGCATGGTAGCTCTTCCAAGTGAGCATCACGGTTAGGGTGATGTATAGGCTTGATAAAGGCGAAATTGGAAGCCGTACGTTCGAATCAAGGTATGAGGCCGACGTTTAGTTCGCAGACATCATGATAGGTTCGACCACACGTCTGAATTTCCACAAGGTCGATAAACTAGGGGTCTTTTATAATAATAATAATAACGTCTTTATTTTCTGTTGATTAACCTGCCGCAGGTTATATTGGATTGCCAAAAGTAAAATGACCATGGAGGGGCACGTGACATGTTCTCGATGGTTTACGATTTCAAAAAAAAATATCCAAAAAAGCAGCATTTTGTAAGAATGTCGTGAATCAGACTAATTCCATTATTCCCTTGCGGATAACATCGGTCTTTATCGCATTACAATAGTTTATTTACCAAAGAAAGCAAAACTATTCCGAAATTTCACTTTGAACGCGAGACCACGAATCTAAACAGCAGGTGTCTGCAGCTGCATTAGATTTCCAGTCAGTAATAAATATAGTGTGCAATGCACTACATCCCGTAGAGAACACGTCGCTTTGATTAACAGAAGCATGGTATTGATACATGATAAAAAAATTCTAATTCTTTTGAATTTGTTCATTCGTTCGGCACATACATTTAACACAACCAAATAATTGGAGGATAATCGGTATTGTCCGATTTTACATGTATTGGAATTATTTTGACAGAAACATTAATTTAAACTTACACCGGAATAAATTCGAATTGCACCCAAACTGCAAAAACCACATCCTAAACAATACAACTAAATTACAAGGCCGCAGGTAATCACCCGCAGGAAACTATTTGACTTGTAACATAATTGGCAAACCAATTTTCATTATGGTCCACAATGTAATTTATAAGAATCTAGGTTGTACAGGATCTGTAGGCTGCATATGAAGGCTGTCGCATCATGCTATAATTAACACAGTCATATGAATACCATACATCAGCGTGCGTGACATTGATATGTGTACCCCTTAAAACAGAATGTCACCCTAACATGTAGTTTTGAGCTCGGCTGACATTTTGCTCTCGTGTTGCCAGTACCTACACATGTAACAAACGAAACTATATATTAATATAATTAATATTTATATAAGTTAAGCGATTAAAAACAACTTTCCATCTTCTGAATTAAATATTGTAAATCTTGAAATTCAAAATAAATGTTCTACATGTGCATTCACAAAGAATAGTTTTATCAATCGCCCGCTGCCCCTCTTACAGTCCGCCTGTTCTCCTACACTCGCGCTTCTTCACATATACACTATCGACCAAAATTTGTTGATTTTACCGAACCATGTATAAAATAGAACAGAATTGTACCTAACAGACCTTAGTTTAGTTATAGGCATTGCATATTTACTCCAAATTAGTTGATATGAAATATTAGGAGTCAAACGTGTCATCGTGTTGATTTTTGTACCGGTCGGAGAAATTTACAAAAGTTCTATCGACAGCAAGGAATCACATAATGAACAGAGACTTAATTTTCTTTTAGATCAAACACGTCAACGTGGAAATGTATTCCCCGATTGCTAATAAAATAATATGATATAATGGACAAGTTTTAATAGAGAAACAAAATAAACCACAACACTCACCTGTTGTTAACAAAATTTTCATCGCGTGCTTTGCCTCGGAAAACTCGACCGCTTCGATTACGCTGTTCACAATTTGGAGGAAAAGTGGGTGTCTTGTGGCCGTGTATTACATCACTAGTATATAGCGTTGCGCATAATAAATGAATGCTAGGTACATGTGGTAATTCGTTTGGGTAAGTTGTATACGTTTTTAAACGATACGGACAAATCAGAAATGAGTTATTCGAAATCCAAATCTGCGCCTCCAGGTTAACCTCACTCAGATATATTTATCGCTGGTTTAGCATGAGAAGCAAGTAGCACTTACGACCTTATACGACTCAAACATATTTACAATCTGCATCAAAATGCGATTCTAATAAGCCTCTGTTCATGAAAATAGGGTCTGGTGATGTTGATTAAACGGAAGTTGGAAACGTTAGTTTTTCTATAAGCTAAGTGTAGTTTTCCGACATTTTTTTTGTTTACTCAAAACATCGAATTTTTACTTACTACCCTGTCATTCTAAGTCAGCGATTTGTTTATGCCGGAATACATGAGATATTTCTCTTTATACGCTTGAATGTAATATTTTACGTAATGACGTTACGTAAGAAACTGGTGTCCTTTCCGTAATTTGTGCGCAATGCCGGGAATTATTGTGCATAATTTTGTCCTAACATCAAGTTCCGTATATAAATGGAAACAATATAGCCATGGCTTCATTCTTGTGTGTTTAAGTGTAAATTATTGTTTTTTATAGAAATTTATAACACGTTGTGAATTAAAAACGACGCTAGAAATAGTCGGCAAATTTCTCTACTTACAGTGTGATCCGGATAATGCGGGACAAGTACCACCGAATTTAACTATGCTCGTAATACCAACTTGGTAGCAGATGCTGAACGGATTATGGCCACAATCTGGCAAAAGTCTCAATATGTGCGAAACTACAGTCATGCATTTTTGGGATAATTTCCAGGCTTGACTGGACTCATTATCTGTTACATCATCCCGTAGACAATTTCAACATTGCGTCCATATGGACAGCATGCTGAAGGCGAGCTGTCAATTATAGTAAGATAATGTGGAATATTCAATGAACAGATATTATCTAATTATGGAATACGTCAAATAGTTTCGGCGGCCAGATGATTTACCGACTTTATTTGACAGAAATTTGACGGGATCCTCGACCTTTTATTAGCAGAATTTAACAATTGATGTACATTATTAATAAAACGATGTATTTGAACATAGTTTAACAACTTTAAGAAGCGAAGCGGCAGTGGTATTCAGTTGTATTTCTATCCATCACTATTTGAACGAGCGTCTCCTTTCAAATATCAACACATACAGGGTGTCCCAAATAAACGGGGACCTAGGCTAAACATTCGTAACTTTTTCTCTTTTATTGATAACGCATTGTCAATATGACAAAACACTGAGGGATGAATACCGTTCAAAATAACAACATAATAATTGTGATTATTTAGTCCGAATACTCAGATTTATCTCCCTTGTTTTCAATCACGTATTTCAGTATATTAGAATACAGTGAACAGGGAATGTCAGCGCGTTCATAAACAGATTTATATGCCGATCCCAAATGACATTTCAGGGGTTCCATAGTAAAGGATAATGAATCTGCATACACTTGTTCATCATGTATGGCAAACAGATTCACAATAGGGCCCATCTCCGAGCTAAATTTAGGCCAATTGCCCTAAGGTATGAGGTCAAATGTCAGTACCTTTTTGAGAATATATCAAGATTTTGCGGTTGAATTGTTGTAATAAGTGGTTACTGCTTTCTTATAAATGCTGACACACTAAATGACTCTGATATACATCTATGAACTTTTAATTTGGATATAAGTTCATATTATTACCTTTTGCTTCTTACTTAGCTGTCTTGTCGGTTGTTCTCATTAATAATAAATGAATCTTTATATTTTGCTTCTTTGGCGATCGTTAATGAATATTTTGAAGGTTGGCTGCTTCCGTTTTATTTAATAAACTTGCCATTGTATTTGCTTTATACACTTCCAAGATAGGTTAAGTCGTAGACTTCTTCCAGGGGGACTTCCATTAATTTGAACAGACTCAGTAAATGCGTTGATGGTCATGATCTTTGTTTTTTTAATGTTGATGTTTAAGCCATTCTGTTTAGAGTATAGGTTCAGTGTTTCAGTCGTTTCTTGTATGTGAACAAAGCAACTGGATAGTACAGCCATTTCATCAGCAGTAGAGTCGTCAACTTCTTCCAGGGGGAGTCCATTTATTTGAACAGACTCCGGACAAAGCTGCTTGATAGTTCAGCCTGATTATTAGCAAACTCTAAATCTTCTAGGTGTCTGAACAGTGTCCACTCAATACCTCTTTTCGTATGTGTTGTTCTTTTTCTTTGAATTAAATCAATGGCAACCAGACATAATATTGGAGACATAATGCATCCCTGTCGAACTCCAGAACTTTCATAAGGATTCAAAGACGGAGTTCTTCAGAATCACCATGTATTCAAATATGGCATAGAATGTTTGTATTAGGGAACATATCTTCACTGTGATTCCATAAGATCGTAACATTTCCCAAACTCTTCCCTAAGCACGCTGTCAAATGCTTTGGAATTCCTAAAATCAACATACTAGTACTTAGTTTATGAAGAGTGGTGTATTCCATTCAATACTTCGATCTATGGTGTTGCGGATGGCAAAGATGATTGATGCATCACTTTCGTTTCTGAATCCCACTGTTCTATCCAATTAAGGAGTATTTTGCAGACCACTTTGGTTGAGACAGAAAGTAAGGTAATCCCTCTCCAGTTGTCACATACTTTGAGGTCTCCTGTCTTAGGTATTTTAACTATGAGGCCTTTCTTTCAGTCGTCAGGTATTGTCTCATATTTCCAGATTGATTGGAAGAGGTTTTAAAGTAGTTTGGATGACATGGACGTGTCTGCGTTTAGCTTTTTAGCATGCATTGCGTCTACACCAGGTGCTTTCCTGTTCTTGAGTGTTTTGATGGCGTTCTCAATTACATCGATAATAGGTATGTCCAAATTCATATCTAATTTTTCCTTAGCATGTTTAGGGCTGGCTGGACTTTTTGGTTCCGGACAGTTCAAAACTTTTTTGATGTATTATACATTACGTTTGGCCTGTTCTCCACTTACAGTTCCAACCGAGATATTTTTAAAACCACACTGTGGTCCAATCAGATCGTTCGTGATTTAAAAAAAACCCACTAATTTACACGTTTTGTGTAAGTTTTGTTTAGAAATACTAGGCATTTTTGCCCATCAGTTTACGCTCGTCGGTCGGTCAGTCAGTCAGTAGACCTTGTTTTCACAATCGATATTTCAATGCGTTATAATAAACCCATCTTTAGTCTGCAAATGATTATTAATTATTCAGGCAGTTAACAAGGGAGGTCACCGCATTCATATATTTTGAATAAGGCATTATCATGCGTTACTTCGCATGGAACGCGTCCGAACGTGTGCTCACATTAGGAATGATTTAGAAGGAAACGATTTGAAAACATGTTTTCACGTTTACTAAATGTATTTGGGTTTTTTCAGGACTCAACTGACATTGATAGTCGAAGTCATGAAGTTAGATAAGACACGTTACAGCTACATGCTAGTATATCGGTACAACACGAACTACCGTACTTTTAGGTCACTGCAAACAATTAAGACTTATAGTAAGCAACGAATATTTGTTTTTGCGTTATCCTAAGACAGTCGTAGATGCGTGGTCATTCGATTTTATCCCAGCTTAATTGGCCGATGAACTCGGGTTTCGAGGGCACACGTGTGTGTGATACAGGGAAATCTTTCCGAATAGAATCTGTTTAAAAACGTCACTGGTATATTTCATCGATCTGCACATGGGAATAAATACTCACCACCTATTGTAACGACCATCTTCGAACAAAGTACATGTATAATGAAACCAAACGTGTCAGCATAAACACATTCGACAAGAATTGTTAAGTTCAAGCTTTAATCTCGCCCGTCCACGGTGGGATTGGAACTCATGATCGTCGGATCAAGTTTTGTAGGCACAAGAGAAGTTATGAACTTCAAGGTCGATTACGTTTGTTCCCGTTCTTGACGATAAGACATTTCAACGAGTTTGTATAGGAAAGTGACGGAATTGTAGAACATATACATGATGGGTGGTTCTAGAGGGGCGGAGTAAGGGGTCCAGAGAAGGGGGTCCTGAATAGGGTCCGAAGTAGGGGGTCCGGAATAGGCGTCCGGAGTAGAGGTCCGGAGTAGGGGTTTTATTTATGTATACCTCAACAAGTATGTCAGGTTGGCTTATACCCCTAAAAAGAAATAGCTTGTAGCATCACATGTGCAAACAAAATATGTCAGGTGGGACTCCCTCTTATAATAATTAGCATTTTCTGGATCCGCCAATATGTCTATTATTAATTCCCACCGACTACATGTATTTAATTTCATATTTAGAACTGCAAACCAAATTGGCAGAATTGTGTCCTCAAATATCCATATTTTGCACACTCGCTCATGACTTTCTTATCATATTGAAACACATGCAAATATGACCAAGTCCGCTATCAGACTGAAATAAAAGACGTCTGTTCCGTCCATTCATAATCACCGATATCTTTACGGTAAGTAAACGTGCATGTTTTCAATAAATTAAATTAATTCAAAACATCGTTAATAACAAGTAATTTAAATAGTGTTCAGTAAATGGAAGCAATTTTTTATTGTTCTCATTTACGGCACAAAAGATGAATACTTTAATATACAGCGACACGGTAAAGTCCAGGGCTGGTATTAACAAAGCATCTTAAGGGAAAAATTAAATTTTTTGACATAATTTTATAAACCAAGAATTGAAGAATTGAAGAATTGAAGAATAACCCATGTTTTATTTGTGATTACTGTAGCTCTTTAATGCTTCTGAACAATATAAACATTTGACAATCTTGATTTTCCTGTTTAGCTGATACACTTAGGAAAGTTTCAGATGTTAAGAAAATTCTAAGTTTTCCCTCAAGATTCTTTGTTAATACCACCCCAGTAAGTAACGAGCATTGTTTGTTGAAAATGTGTTGGTATAATGAAATTAATACTGTTGATACTGGCATATAATTATGATGATATGGTTATCCTGGTATCGTAATCTTACCTGCTAATTAATCAAACCTTTTTTAATGTAGCCAAACTAGGTCATACGACGAAAAAAAAAATATTAAGTCAGACATGGAAGGCAGCACTAAACTTAACCAGCCGAGCACAGAAAACATGAACACATACAAGGCACAATGCTAAACACACACCTGAACGATAAACTGAACTGTCCAAGGCCCAGCTGCCAAAAAGCTAAATGAACTTCTTTCAGCACTCAAAAAGCTGAACACGTCCGGTAAAAACACAACTTAAATCAAATTCCAAAGGACCGTCTGTCTTGGGTATTTTGTTGTTAACCGGTCGCATTTTCGACTAGTGGTCAGTAAATAGCCGTGCGCAAATAAACGGGTCCAAAATAAACGCATTTCTTTGTCATTGGTCACGAACAGAACTTCCAAATGCGTTGTTCACCTTATCTAACCGCAAACTGATCGCCACAGTGTTAACATGGTGCGCCAATGTAGATCAGCGTGTATGATCGGACCGTATTTACGGTAATTGGTATCGCAGTTTAAACATGTCACACAAGACGGAACAGTCCAATATATTAACACATAAATTATTTTCAAATCTTGTACGGATAATTTGACACGACTCTCGACCTTATGTTAGCATTATTTAACAGCATACGTATATGTTATCTATATTCATCATCCCAGTTGGGAATGTAATACCGACGCAAATCTAAAAGACCGATATTGCACGATTGGTCGCAGAAGTTTATACAAAAAGGTAAACGTTCACGTGACATTATCTCCATATGGATGCATGTTAAACTGGTAAGTTTGGACAGTCTATCAGTTTCTTAATGTGCTACGTATCTATAACAGTCATTTTTGTGTAATCTTGTTCCAAGATATCTCCGCTTTCATTCTTAAACTGTATGTGACTCTTATTTGGAGGTTTCTAAATGCAAGTTGTTACAGAAACATTTTACAGTAAATGACTCATTATCAATTTCTTCCGAGAATTCTTGGCTGATAAAGTAAAGTTTTAAAACAGACTACAAAACCACTTTTAATGTGTTGATATCAAACACACCAAAGTCATTGTTCCGTGTGACCTACAAAGAAAGATATAGAATAACATGTAACCCAATGGAGTAAATGTACAATGTGCGGTTCTTTATGTAGTACTACTCAGATTATATTCAATGCAAGAACCTTGTAATATATTCATGCATATATGTCAGGACCAAGTAAAATTCTTAGAGCTTTTAGAGAATAATACAGTCCTACTGCGGTGTGTGCCTTGCTAGCTCAGTGGTTAGAGCGCTTGTCGTCTTCTCTGGTGCCCCGCGGGTTCAAATACGGATGGAGGCACACATATGCCTGCCATATGTCAGCAGAAAGCTGCCGGGAAAACAAAGGCTATGCTCGGCAATTAAGCTACATTATCAAAAACATGTTATAACTATATACATGAATACGGTCGATTAAACTATAATATTTGCTGGGAATGATGATAGCTGGTATTCTATTTCAGAGTCGCATCATGAAATTGTTGATACTGGCAGCGTGTATTCTACCAGCCATTTTGGCCGTCCCCGACAAGAGATTCATCGAGGCATTGTTCGGAGCGAATGCTTGTACGGTTACATTATTATATATTGTTCATAGATTTTGCCAAACATATTGTGGTCTGATGATGTTTCTTATAATTAAGTGCTAACAACCGACAAAACTGTGTTTGTACTCTTAATATACATCCATACTATAATACTACGCCCATCTGAACAGTTGTTTAAAGAAAATATCTGTTCATCACATTGGTAAATTGACCATTGTGATAAATGTGACAAAACTGAAGCTGAAATAATTCATCTATGTTGCATCGTTACGCAACAAAACAGGAAACAAGAAATGGACATTTCATGAAAACCAGATTGTTTATGCCAGTCTAGCACAATTTGATACAAATGGATACCCAATCCCAAGAAAGGTGTGCCCATAAGCTACCTTTACAGCAAGTTTCATAATAATATCTCATTCCTAACTGAATTTAGTTATCAACCGGAAAGTACTGCTGACGCCCGAATGTGTCAGATGTTTTTTACGTAATAATGCGAGACAGTCGTAAGTGTGTGGGCATCTGCCCTCCTGGTATAATTGGCCAATGACCTCCGGTTTGGAGGGCGAGACAGAGACGTTATGTGATACAAGGAATCTGATTGCGCTTTTCCACCCATTTCCATTTTGATATGGTTGTTAACGTACCAGTCGTTCGGAACCGATACACACAATACTACAGATCTTTGTAAACAACGAGTTCATCTATAATTGGGTTGAAAACACCAAGAAGCATTTAGGAATGACCATGGCAAGTGACCTGGATGATATTCTAACCAGAAACCCCTCCGTAATTAATTGTAACGAATACAATCATAATGTTTGATTTCAATTTTAGACTTATTTCATTCCAGTCGATTTGACAACCTTAAAGTGCGATATCCAGATTATGCTGGATGCCCTTGGAACCGATCCTAAAGAGGCGGCTTGTGAAGCTGAATGTCATATGCTATTGCAAGAAGGACATGTTCTCAACTACGGATGCCCGCTAGTTTGTCACGGGTAACACACGTTTTAAGTATTTCTTTTACGTAGTATTTGCAGGTAGTTTTTGCAGTGTTCCAAACATAAATGAATGTTCCTTTCTTTTGAATTGTGTGCTCTGTAATGGGTGCCTAACACTTTATGTTTGACAATGCTTATTACAGCACTTGGAAGTTATGATATCCCGCAGCATCTCATGCACAACTCTCAACATCAAATTGTAGATTATAATAGTCTGAATTCGAGACGAATTGTTGGTTGAATCTTTTAAATATTTACTGTAACAGAATCAGAAGAATATTATTGTGGTTGTATGTCCGGTCTTGCTTGCAAACCAAAGATATATGACAACATTAGAGATTAATTTCAGCTCAGATTGAGATGCTTCGGGAGATTGATGCTAGATTGTGTTGTGCAACTGTCTTGGTATTATATGTAGTTCACACTCGTAGTAGACATGTGCGGTGTGTAAAACTATCATCATCTCCTGCACCCACGGCTTCATGGTTTATATAAAGTGAACTACCAAGATCGCTACCAGTCGTGGTATTTCACCCTTTTTGCCATCGATAATGTAAATCGGGCATGGGCGGCAACCTTTAACGGAAACTTCGGAGCACAAAAAGCACGCAAGGGAACACACACACAAAGAAAAACCACAAGCATGCGTCACAATGCCCGACACAAACTGAACAAGAAAATGAAACTCAAATAAACAGCTAAAAGTCATAGTTTCTACTTTTTGGTACAAATGCAAATTATGTTGTTCAAAACAGTCAGACATCTTTTTTTCGAAAACTCAAACAAAATCGATTAGTACATGTAATACGGCGTTCCATGTAGACGACGGGTATAGTCGAAGCATGTCGACTAGCCGATGTACGAATTTATTTCGATAAATGTTTTGTTTACCTCTAGGTTCCAGACCTTAACTCAATGGTTCCATCTCGTCCCAGAGACAACTGACGGATCTGATCCATGCGCACCAAAACAACAACTGACTACTACCGTTGCAGCTTAATGTTGTTGAACTATGTTTCAATACATAAAAAAATAAATGATAATAGATAATCAAATGCTATATATGTTCATTTTTACCTATTAAACTGTCCGGTTGCCCAAAATCAGCCATTCTGCCATCAGCCATTACCCCAAGTGAAGCGGAGTTACCAGTAGGCCACATGTTTGAACCAAGAGTAATTTAAATCCATAGGTGGCAGGTTTATATCACATGTGAGGTAAATCTATAAACGACTTGTTTCAATCCCGATTGACGTACGTGGACCTATAGGCGAAAGGTATAAACCTTGTGGTAGGTGATCTGTAGGCGGCAGGTTTGAATACCGGATGACAAGGACCTATAGGTGACAGGTGTGAACCTTGTGGTAGGTGGATCTGTAGGTGGCAGGTTTGAATCCTGGATGATGTGGACCTATAGGCGACAAGTATGAACCTCGTGGTAGGTAGGTATGTGTACGACATGTGTGAATCACGGACGATGTGGACCTATAGGCGACAAGTATGAACCTTGTGGTAGTTAGGTATGTGTATGACATGTGTGAATCCTTGATGATGTGGACCTATAGGCGACAAGTATGAACCTCTAGGTAGTTAGGTATGTGGATGACATGTGTAAATCACGGATGATGTGGACCTGTAGGTGACAAGTTCACTATATTAAACAAAGCCTTTATAGTTACCCTTTGATTGTAGAGTAGTAGAGTACAAGCACAGCCATGTCAGTTTTTTTATCTTTGATCTAACGATCGAATTTTCCTTGAAACATCTTAAAATGACAGAACAATATTCAAGAACAACATTGATATCATAAAAATGATATGTCACCAGGCTCGTTTTCGACATACGTGGCTTTCTAATGACCTCCATTGTATTTTGTTCATGTTATCTATTTCCTGCATTAATGGCACCATTATGTTCTTTTTTAGATGTTTACTATATGAAATCACTATTAAGCAATGCATATTATTTTATGTGTTCAATGATCATTCCTTTTGACATTTAGTCACAATTCCGGGTGCCTGGTGAACAAATTCAGTATTTAAACATGATAAATAGTTAACCCACCCACTTGAAAAAAGTGCAAAAAGTGTGATTTTCAAATGAACGTCAAAAAATATCTAACGATCGAAAATAATTTATAATTGGCAAAAAGTTGAGTATTAAATAGAACACCAGTTTAGTCACAAAAATAGGGGTCACCAGCCTTTTTTTGGGAGCTATTCATAAAAAAGTACTTATTATTAATAAATTTGCATAATATTAACCTAATTTGCATATTGTAATGAAATAAAATTTTATTAAGAATATTTCAAAGTGTGGCTACTTCATATAATAAACCATGCACTACATATTATATATAAGCATATGCATTTGTACCATTGCAGGGACTTATTGTGAACCCATATTATTCACAATTTTGCTGTTCCCCACCCACTTTTCATACATGCAAAAAAAAGTAAAACATATCTATTTTGGTGCAGTATTTTTATGTTTATTGTCATTAATCAACATTCATATGCGATCATTGATACTAAAAATCATATGTGTTCTTATCTAATACGATTTTGAAATTTCGCACATGCGCACAAGGCAGCTCGGACCTCCTTAAGAATTCCTGTTTGGATGTGGTACAACCAACTCTTTATTCGTTGTTGATCTTAGTCCAGGATTAGATTTTAATACAACTTTATCACTTATTAATAAATAAAGGTCATTTAATCACTGTCTTGACATGTTTGAGTATGATTGCTAAACTGTATACTTTAAATCCATATACATGACTGTGTAAGTGATATAGTAGAACTATGTGTGACTGTAGTGAAAAATGATTTTTGAGATTTATTTGATTGAAATTTTATTTAAGATATTTATTTAAGTGTGTTTGTTAGTGTGTTTTCTATGAGTTCAGGGCTTGTATTTATAAAGCATCTTAGAAGAAAACTAAGAATTTTCTTAAAATCTTAAAATTTCCTTAATTGTATAAGTTAAATAATACTGTCAAGATTATTAATTGCTTACATAGTTTCTCTGCATTATGTAGAGAGCTATTATAATCACTAAGGAAAGGGGAGCTTTTGTGATCACTCTTCGTTCGTCGTTTGTCCGTCTGTCTGTCCGTACGTACCCACTTGTAGTTGTGGGGTGTGGAACAATATGCTATATTTAGATTCTATTCATTCTGATGCTTACGGGGTACAAAATGTTGCTTATGGGGTTTTACAAACAAAATGATGAACAAAAGAAAACCCCACAACGTCAAGTCAGTGAGAACGTCCGAACGTACGTCCGTTCGTTCACAATTGCTTGTGTAGTCACTAGAAGTCACAATTTAAGTCTAATCATTATGCAACGTGGTCACACAGATCATCTCATCAAAATATAGGTCAAGTTCGATATTAGGTCAGTCCGGGTCAAAAACTAGGTCACTAGGTCAAATCTTTTAAATACATTGTATAGTCACTAGATGTCACACTTTATGCCTATATTTTTTGAATGTTGGTCACAGTGATCATCTCAACAAATCATACAATTTCTAAAAGGTGTAAAAATAAAAGTTTGTTGACAAAATTAGTGATATTGATTGTTGTGAACTACGTGTATAGCTAACGCATTACATTGAAGAAATCTACAATTTATGCTAAGAGTTGACTATCCCAGGATTATCAGATTGTTTTAATAAGTATAATGCTGTTTGAACATAAACAGTTATTTGGAAGTACTTTAGACTCAATTTGTACTTACATTCAATTAGACCTTGATTCTATACAAAACTGGTTAAAAATAAACTCCATGATTTCGAATTCCGAAAAATAAAAGCTATGTTTATTTCACCACCAACTCGCAGTTCCGAAAAATATTAAAGCATTTTATTCAATGGCAAAACAATTCAATTTAAAAAATAAACAGAAAACTTTTGGGAGTTAATATTGATCACACACTTAATTGGAAAACACAAGTACAAATGACACTCAAGAAATGCAACTCATTATTTTACTTACTGTTGAGAATAAAACATTTTTTTAAATCTGCCTACTAGATATTTTCCAATGCATATATCCTTCCTCATTTAGGCTACTGTTGTTCTATTTGGGGAATAGTGTACCATTGAGCTGCCTAATGATATGAAAAATTTCAAAACACGTGCTGCTAGACTTATATTAAACAGGGATTTTAATACACCCACCTATGAATTATTTTGGCAATTAAATTTGATGAAATTTTCCGACAGAGTTAACTATAAAAAGGCCATTCTAGCGTACAAATCTCTAAACGGCTTACTCCTAAATTACACGGAGCAACTTTTTACCTAACATGAAAATAAATATTTGAGATCATTTGAACAAAAACTACTAGCAGTTCCAAAACCTAGGTTAGAAATTTGCAGAAAATCATTGGCATACATCTGCAGATGTTAACATATTTAATAGCAACTACTTGTATTGGTGGTTCTCTGGTGGTAACACAAGCATCTCTATCACTGGATAGATTCATTAATTATCAGTACCAAACAAAAATGTTTTATGCAATTTATGCCATCATTTAATGTGTTATAGCAGATTATATCCTCTGCTCAATTACATTTCCTTTCTTTCAGCTTTTTATACTTGTATATATTTATATTACTCTGTCTTTTATATAACTTTTGTAAATGTACAATCATATACTATGCTAATGTTATATGAGGCTCATAGAAGAGACTGGGTATACCCAACTGTGTTGCCTCTTTAAATAAAGTCTATATTATTATTATTATTATAGTTATTGCCTTTGTGTTCAGTATTGCATAGACTACTTTTATGACATAACAATATTTGCAACAGAGATTATGAATTTATGTAATTATCTAGGCCTGTTTATTGCTCTTAAGCTTGCCTTCAGAATTTGTTGGAAATATTTTAGTGCATAGAACTACATGCGAAATAATATATAACTAACAACATAATCTATATATACGTTCGAATTTTAATAGCTACCCGCTAGTGATTGTGTAAGAACCAAAACATATTTGAAACATTACAACTCGTGGTTGGTGATATCAAAGATGAAACCAGACTTGATATTTAACAAGGAAACAAGCTTGTTTGGGTTATCCTTGTGTACACACTGTCAACGTTGTCCAACTGAAAATAGATTGATAGGATTCGCTTACTACTCCACATGTATGACTCTAGCGCGATAAATTACAATACAAAAACAAACACAAACGCTATATCTGTCGTTTCTGAATATTTAGGAGCATACAAACTATATTCGTATGTTGTGCCAAATGTTTGAATGCTTTCATAGGCAAATGTTGTCCTTGATTTTGATCTAACACAACGATATAGGTTATAACTGGTAACATTGATGAACAATAAAAATGATAAAAACAAATTGATCTAGATCAATATTTTAAAAACGTAAAAATTGAATGAAAATATAGCTCGAGATTTATTTGTTATAGGAACTTATATTTCATTCTTTATCTATGAAATAGTTACAACAGGGTAGCAATTCCACGTGGCTTTTGGCTGCAGTTACAAGTAGAAATTTGTAAACATTGGAACACAAATATAGCCATAAGTATTTTATTTCTTCGTCGATTTCTATAAAATATACGCCACGCTAAGGGGAAAAGTATTTGCTTTCCGTGAAATATAATATCTTTTTCAGCAGTTTTACCGATTTTTCCATTACCCTGTGAAACCTATACATTCCACGGTTTCACAAGGTAATAGACACAGCCGCTGAAAAAGATTCTATAGTTCACGGAAAGCAAACAATTGTCCCCTTAGCGTGGCGTATATTTCATAGAAATCGACGAAGAAATAAAATACTTATGGCTATTTTATTTTCCAATGTTTACAAATTTCTTCTTGTAACTGTAGTCAAAAGTCACGTGGTATTGCTACAATGTACTAGTGACTCACCAACACTACATAATAACCATAGGTATATGATTTCAAATTATCTGAGTGTATCCTATACTTTTCATATAGGGTATACTCAGATAATTTGAAACCATGTGCCTATGAGTGAACCCTAAATATAATATATAAGCCCGGTACACTCAGATTATTTGAAACCATGGTAACAACATACAAGCATAAAAGTATGTTTGATTTAAGCCGTGCGTGGCAAACACCGAACGACTGGATTTAATTATGTACACGGATTTCTAATTGGACTCGCTATAAAATATAATATGCGATAAATTCATTCAGTAAATCTGAAGTTGTGAATTTTTTTCATTCCATGTATTAATGCACAAAATCATCCATGCGGAACGGTTGGTGCGAAATGGCTGATAAGCACGTGGTCCTCGTGGACGACATGGGTATTTTCGTAATTAGTAGGAATGTATTGTCCCACCACAGAAACTACAACACTGTAATAAGTTTCATTCATTTATTTTGATTTTAAGGTTTGGCAATATATTTGTCATGGCTGGAATTGTATAATCATACATGTATAAATAAACAATATGCATATTCCTTAAATTGTCAAGTACAGTATGTTCCGTCATCGGTCACAACTGTTATGATAGAATATGCCATCACACAGTATCATTATAAAGATCACTTCACCAAGCGGTAAGAAAATTATTTTATTCAGCTCCGACAACGGTCGCTGATAAGTCATTTTATATAAACACCACAAACGTCTTCCATCATTGGAATGAATGTACTCGACACCATGGTAACGTGCCGCTTTGACCAGCCATGACGAATCTCACACAATTGACGCTTTTCATCTATTTCCAAGACATTGTTCTGCAAATACAAAATTAATCGGCAGCAAAAATAGTATACATAAACTGTTGGGTGGGAGGGAGCGGAAATTAATCAACTTACGACTGCTTTCGTCGAAGTCAGGAATTAAAAGAATGTTCCAGCTCCAAATCTTTCCTTATATACCCATCTAAAAATAGCCTCTGGATTAACCAATCGCTGAGCGTTATGATTTATATCGTTTCTGGGGTAAGACAAATGGTTTATTCTCGAGCGAATAAACTTTATATTGTCCCACCACAGAAACTACAACACTGTAATAAGTTTCATTCATTTATTTTGATTTTAAGGTTTGGCAATATATTTGTCATGGCTGGAATTGTATAATCATACATGTATAAATAAACAATATGCATATTCCTTAAATTGTCAAGTACAGTATGTTCCGTCATCGGTCACAACTGTTATGATAGAATATGCCAAAAAGGGACGTGAACGAAGCAGAGCCGAGAGAATGGACCTTCCGCCACCAGCGGTCTATCATAACCCCAAACCAGCCATGAACAAATGTATACCAAGAACGCTAATCAATCTATAAACATACAGTGACCACCATAAATTCATACCAAGTGTATCTCGGTACCTCAAAAAACGCACGTTATGTCTTTTTCTCAAACGTTTGTAAAGTAGTATAACATTGTATCCTTTCAACAGTTCTGAAAGTACATGTCAACCATTTGAAGTATTTTATGCCTATCAACAAAGCGTGCGTTTCTCAACGTACTGAGTATATTTCCATACTTTTATAACTGTAATAAAACTAAAAAGTCAATAAGGCATGTAAAAATGTATAACCTAAAACAGCACTAATAAGGAAACATAACATTTCCACTTTCCAAGAAAGTCAATGAAACAACCCCACAACGTATTTAACATTATGTCACAGCCCAGGGCAGATAGGTGGACCCCATCTTCCTGGATAAACCATGGGTCCGGGGGATATGTCTGGGTAAGTTTGATGGCACGACCACCATTATTGATTATAAAAGAGCTGATACCACTATTTATTTGCTTTCGAATTTTTTCTGCAACAGTACTTAATGTAATATAGTATAATGTACCTGGGTAATATCTGTGACCAGGCAATCACGGAAATATGGACCTAATGTCCTTTAAAGTGGTCTTGAATACCAAGTAACTTCAACCATAGGCGGAAGACCTATATTATTCCCACCACAATAAGTACTATTATTTCAGGTACTGGGTATAATTTTCTCTTGTAGCCAAAGACTATAAAACATTACATAATTCCATACCGCTTTGGTAGTTCCAAAATGTATCAACCCCAAATTTCTCTAAACCACGACCCGGAGCGTCCGAGCGCTGCAAGTCTCTCTGGTAGCCATCCCTGACAATGGACGATCCAATGATCCATTATAGCATACGGTCGACCCTGAAACTAGCCTTGTATTAGTAACATGTACAACATATTGACAAATCAAACTCTAACCGCTTAACCAAATAATTGGAACATTAAAATACATATGTTCAATAAACGCGAACATATTTACAACAGTGTACTCATGTATCTCACCACTGACAAACTATCCAAAACTGGCACAATAATATAAATAACTATATAAATATAGATTATCAACATACTGTAAATTTAAAGAAACATTAACCCTAGAAAAATATCTCACATGCGTAAATATTAACAAATACAGAATTGCACATTCTCAATTTAGGCTTTCGTCACATAAACTAGCCATCGAAATAGGTAGACATACAAATATCCCAAGAACAGATAGATACTGTCAAAACTGTAACATGCATGTAATTGAAAACAAATATCACTTCCTTTTAGTTTGTCAAAAGTATAAAAAATTTAGACGAAAATATTTCACAACTTATTACTGCCATTGGCCTACAGCACAGAAATTTAACTACCTAATGAATACAAACTCTAGCAAAACATTAAACAATGTAGCAAAATATTTATATGTTGCTTTTAAAATCAGAACACAAAACCTTTATTTTTTAGATATTGAAATTATCATATATCTTATTCCTTTATGTATCTACGCAATTCTAGCATCATTGAACTTCTCTGTAAACCTGTATATATGTACATGTACTTTATTCATAACTTTGTTAACTACTGACCACACATGCTCATGTCTATGTATATATGTTGGCTATGAATATGCGGAATGCAATTTTATGCCTAAATAAACTTTGTATTGTATTTGTATTTACTAATTCCCAGTCCAAACATATATATATAACACTAACCGCTTAAAACGGCCTTCACCCACCTACCACTTATTTTCACTTAAAACCACATGGACGCTGCAACGGATTCCATGGGAAATTAATACTGACTTAACTTGAATATTAAAAGCCAAATTCGGATCGCCGGCCTAATAATATCATCATGGCAAACTGGCTAATCCTATGCAAATTAGAAATAGTGTCCTACTTCGTCACACGGATCCGGCAACGGTCTCTATGTGGAATTGACAGTTGTTTAATTTAGATACTAAAATCGGATTGCCGGCCTAAAACAAGGCATTATGGCTAATCCTATACCAAATTTGAATTTATAAACTTTTTTTTAAAAGACTCACCTATAATTAATAAGAATAACATTTCACATTCTTTGATTTTTTTTCCAATATGGTTATACCACATGCTTTTCAAATTTAGCAAGATACCACATGCTTTTCATATTAAGCAAGATACCACATGCTTTTCAAATTTAGCAAGATACCACATGCTTTTCAAATTTAGCAAGATACCACATGCTTTTCAAATTTAGCAAGATACCACATGCTTTTCAAATTTAGCAAAATACCACATGCTTTTCAAATTTAGTAAGATACCACATGCTTTTCAAATTTAGCAAGATACCACATGCTTTTCAAATTTAGCAAGATACCACATGCTTTCAAATTTAGCAAGATACCACATGCTTTTCAAATTTTTGCAAGATACCACATACTTTTCAAATTTAGCAAGATACCACATGCTATACAAACTTAGCAAGATACTGCATGCTTTTCAATTTGTTTAGCAAATCACGCTTTTTTCACAACATAACTTTAATATAAATTACAAACCAGTCTTGCACTGAGTTCAGTTTACTGTGGTAGGTGGGTATATGCCGTCACTTGGTGCTACATTTTTAACCCTGAAAACACGTAACTAACAATAATCCTAAGGCCTTTATAGGATCTATAAGCATTCGATCTCCAACTACTTCCTTTGTTAAATAGCCTCAATTGTAAAACCATGTTTATACATGCCTGTTGTACCCCAATCCTAAACAAGTGCGATTTAAAGTAACAGTATTTCAAACCAACAAAATTCAAAACCTTTTTTGGAACTGCATTAAATTGATAACTCGTCAAAAGACTGCCGTCGAAATGACGAAAAACCGGGCCAGGGGAATTTCGCCGATATTTGAGATACGTTTGCAAATGTTCATAACATAATCTATTATGACTGTCAATAACTATATCAACATGCGTACCATTACATTTCTGACCAATAACTTCATTCCCAACTATTATGTTTTCATACGACTTGGTTCAGGTCACTTTCCCTACTCTGAATTCAGACAACCTTAACAAAGCTACATGGGTAATGGAAAATGCCGCTGAACACAGCATTGTTTCAAATTGAGAACCATAAACTTTGGGGAGTGCTCGCAGTAATGTCAACAGAATTTATTTTACATCTATATCGTATCGCTGCTACATGACCACTTACAGATGAATATGAGTATTTATTAAGTGACATTAAAGCAATGTATTCCGAACTCATAGCAGTGGACGGCCACCATTTTACCCCCAGCCCTTTTGCCCTACAACGTTGTTCAACTGCAGAACTTTTTCATTGTACATTCCGCTAGTAAAGACTGCGATAATCTGTCTACCTCAGGTTGAAAAGTTGCATACCTAGTCATCTATCTTATAGTATATCTACATTTGTCTATGTTCATCTTATCCTGAATTAAATCTCAATGACGTCATGAATATTTATTCGTGGCTACGCTATAGCGTTATAAACGCATGAGGTTGACCATGTGCTCACTGTGTTCTTACCTCGTGCGAAAAGCTATCGAAAATTAGGCTGATTTAACTCAAGATACAGAATTGCAAATACATTGAATAATTGTAGATCTATGTTCGGTCCATACTTAATATTGTATATCTAATTAAAATTATCTATATACGGCGTAAGACATCCATACTCTGTGTGATTTGTTTACATTCACTTAGTATGAATTGTTTACGCGCCTGTGATCATCTGACAAACAAGTATTGAAATTGCATAAGAAATAGAATTTTCACAAACAAATGAAATTATGTCAAACATTTCATGTTACTATAACTAGTATTATGGAACTCTTAATATAAACCATAGGGGCCATTGCCCATAAATAAAAACAAATCATTATCAACTGAAGGTATCACCAAATGTCCAACCTATTTCACCAAACATGTCTGTACGTCAGCAAATCATAAGCTATCTACAATGTGGAAAGTCAGCAATCCAAATTCACAAAACCCGATCTCAAATTCTACCTGGTGATTTTCCTTTAAACACATTTCGGTCAAATATAAACATATATTATATTACATGTACTAAGATAAGACGTGCACTATTCACCTACATCAATTGGTCTCGAGCTACCAGGCACTAAGAACATGTATCAACATTGGCTACAACACTACATCCAAACTATATAGCAGTGTAAAGTTAAGTGATTCTTGTTTAAATGCTGTGGCTAGTTTACTAATAAACCTCTACAAACTTCATAGTGCTAGACAATTTGTATGCACATCACCATGTGACAAATATCGTTAAAAACGTTTTAGATTTTACCTAGTCAATCCACAAACACCAATTTCCTGTGTGTCCATTCGACCATCTGTTCCCGGACGTCAGTTAACCACCACATATCATTCTCTCTCTTGTGACTTGTGCGCTCAATAAATTAAATAAATAAATAATGTGAGACACAATGTATACAGTACTACAGAAATCCCAATAATGTTATACCGTTTTTATGTACTTGAAATCAAATACAGAGTTATTTATTTCTTAATTTTATTGAAATAAACTATTTTCCTCAGTCAATGTTAGTTCGTCTCTTGCTACGGCCCTGCAATTCAATTAAGGAAATTATTCCTCGCTATGTCGTCATAAATACCATTATGACGTCATTCGCCATGCGCTCCATTTGTGACTTTACAAACACACAGTCATATTTAACGATCATTATTTAAACTTGATGGAATCTATGTCTAGTCTTCTGTTCGAAAGAAAAACATCTAAACTCATATAATATAGATAGAATCTAGATTTAATGGCTTAACTTAGTTGTAGAGTCTTCGATATTGTTTTTCGTAGCTTACAGGCCTACTGTACAGTCTATTTAAAGCCAGATCTAGAAATACATCTAGATCTAGAATTAGACTAGATCTACTCAATAAAGCAGTAAATTCGATTTACCACAAAAATATAATAAAAAGCTTAAGTCTTGATCTATACCTTACAGTACACATCCTAGCAGATCAGATGTTTCAATAAACAATTGCATCCAGTGTATTTACGCCCTCTGATCTCGATGCAACATTGGACTAACACATGGTTTCACACCAGCTACGCGCTTTTACTTCCCCTCATTGCTGGTCTTGTGCATCGATCTCATGTTTCGCTTCGGCATTATGCCAATTTTTGGAACAAAAAACACATGCAAATAATTAGGCCTCTCCCCTAAACCAAATAAACATTCTAAAGATTTAAATATTAAACCAATACACAAGATCTTTACAAATAATGACGTCATGACTATGACGTTCAATACTCGCTTTAAATTTAATAATCAATATTTTGTTAAACCTCACGTCGAACTTTACGCTTCACCACATAATCATGCTGCCCGTGTCACGGCGTGTAGTGTTTAAACTCATTTAATATAATTAAAGCAACTTATTTAACTCCGAATTCACAATAAATCAAATCAATCGTGTTTAAGATTTTTTTAAGACAGCCAGAAGCTACTAAAATGAAATAAATCTACTGCATATTCGATGTTTACAGCACGTGTACTTTGCACAATGAAATTAATCAACTTACGACTGCTTTCGTCGAAGTCAGGAATTAAAAGAATGTTCCAGCTCCAAATCTTTCCTTATATACCCATCTAAAAATAGCCTCTGGATTAACCAATCGCTGAGCGTTATGATTTATATCGTTTCTGGGGTAAGACAAATGGTTTATTCTCGAGCGAATAAACTTTATATTCTCCGTTGATTACCTTTTACGAAAAACAGTCAACACGGCGATAATGAGTATTGCGGAACGTACTCAAGCCCAAAGAATGTTGAGTGCCGACACCACAACCAGATAAGTGCATCGATCACTCGTTGTTGAAAACATTGCGATATGTTTTAATTGCTTGAGTTTTAGCGCAAAATGCTATTACAACAAATGTTTTCCTATCAATATTAGTGGATATCATCAGGCTTTCAATTATGTGTATTCTTCGTTCAAATACTTTCCTAAAAAAACAGGTGGCCAATTAGAAAATGGTTTGAGTGTTTGCTTACATCTGACGGTTTGAGGGCGTTCCGTATTATCCATTTTCGCCAAGTTTAACGTTTATTATGGAAGACAATCAGCGACTTAATACATTCCTACCAAGTACGAGCATGTTCCGTGTCGTGCACGAGGACCATGTGCATATAAGACATTTCGCTCACGACATACCAAATAGCCAGAAAAGATTACCAACATGGAGGCTAGAAAAAAGCAGGATTAGACATGACCAGTACAAGTGTAAGTAATAATAATAAGATGGAAATGGATAGGACACGTTGTAGCACGGAGAATTTGACACGACTCTCGACCGTCTATTAGCATAATTTAACAGCTGATATATTGTCTATATTTGTAATCCCGTTAGTGATACTAATACAAATCTAAAGGCCAGATATTGCACAGTTTGATAGCGGAAATATATATATTCAATGCAAGAACCTCGTAATATACTAGTATTCATGCATAAAGGTAAGGATCAAGTCAAATTCTCCATGCTATATTACTTTCCAAAACAGGATAAAAAGGGGAACCAACCTTTGCATGATTTTTCTCCCAGATTGTTGAGAAATGATAATTGTTTTGGTGTCACTTTGTCCATGGGTCTCACGAACTGGCAACCAGCGTATAGGATGGACGCACCGTTGTTGTAGTTATTTCCTGAAACACGCCAAGATTTTGTGAACGCGGAAGATCGCATTATATGATCAATACCTAGCTGTATACGGTTTTTAATCCGAGATATATATATGCTGAATTTGCAACATGTTTACGATACACGGAATTTTAAAAACGTTTCTGATTTTACTCAAAGTCAGATATCACTTAGAATATTAGCTTATTGCAAAATCAGTTTCGTTTAATCCGATATATATATATGCTGAATTTGCAACATGTTTACTATACACAAAATTTTAAAAACGTTTCTGATTTTACTCAAAGTCAGATATCACTTAGAATATTAGCTTATTGCAAAATCAGTTTCTTAGAAACAATTGAAGCAACATTTGACTCTAGGTGAAGGGGTGTTTCTTTGCAAGACGCGTACTAGAGTCTCTTTGCAGTACTAAAGCAGACTATGCATGTATATATGCATATCATCATATTTTAGACTAATATTAAGGCACTGTGTCAAGCAGTATCTAGGGTCATTCATCACATTCAGTGATATTATTTCAAAAATAAAAGAAAACAATGGTTAATATGTGAGAATGAACAAAACATTAAAATTTTACCAGTCATAATGTACATTTCTCCTCTCGTTAAAGGAGAACCATCACAGGATGTGACTGGTTCATTAGGTCCGCTTGTACTGCTGTATGCTAATGCGTAACCGTTGACACTACCCTACAAACATGTGCAGAACGTAGTTTCCCCTACTTTAAAGTATGTAATTGACTAAGAAATTCAATGTACGAGGGGTGATCCAGAATTACGTGGACTTTTGCTCTAGAAAAGTTAGTTTAGGTCAGATCTATTATTGACATAAAACGCAACACATATCTGAAAACATTTCTTTGCATCAATAGTTATACGCTACCATGGCAACGCATAAATGCTTTCGCGGATCAACACAGATTTTTTTCAGTAAAACGTGTTACGTTATTGTTGATAGTTACCGTGTTTCTTGATTTAGAAATTCAGAAATATGGCATCATGTTGTATAATACTGTATCTACAACTGAGTGAAATTTCAAAGTTAAATTCGGTGTGTTCGTCATATTATGAATAAAAAAATTGTATAATTATGTAACTGTTGTCATATAATAATTAACGTCATTAATGACGTCACAAAATTTTATTTACACAACCATGCAATTCTTAGTACAGCTAGGAAAAAACCCTACGCAGAAGAAAAAAATGTTGGCGAGATCAAGTATTAGACATATTGTATCATAACCACTTGTTTTTAAATGGCACAAACGTTTTAAAGAAGGTCTGGATGATGTGACAGGCCTTACGGGTAGAGGTAAAACCGTTGACTGGATTGGGTCGTGCGTTGGTCAGAATCAACCATTCGTGACATAAGTGTAAATATTTTATTTTGTGGGACTGGTAACGGTACAGTTCAGAAAATATTGACAGGACGATTAGATATGCATACATTAATAGCATAATGGGTTAGGGAAAATGAGGAACAGTTGATTAACAGTGTTCAAAAGCATCATGAAATGATACAGGCGTGAAGGCGACGTCGTACGTCATTTCTGTGCTGCCCCGCGATTCATAACCATACCCTCTTACAGACGCTGTATTAACGTTATTTATTATCATATTCACAAGAAATTTGGTATACTTGTGCAGTATCTATCAATGATAGATTGTTCACAGATTTATAAATGTAAGTATAACGTTTTTTGAATTGGAGCAAAAGTCCACGTAATTCTGGATCGCCCCTCGTATAATCCAGTTACTATACTCAGCGTCAATGAAAAGTTACCACTCTATTGACTCTTATATTTTAAAATCCACGTTACATTGTGTTAAAAGCTGAGCACGACTATGTTTTGACTTTACTGTGTAGTCACAGGTGTAAAGATTTTTCCACTTCGACGAAGTCCATTTACGTCACGGGCTGCACGTGCAAAATGACGTTTTTCGAGAAAAGTCGACATGTACAAAACGTTTATAGCAAATCGTTCTTCTTTCTTGAATGTCAGCGGACAGACTAAGAGAAAAACGTTGAAAACCAGAATTGTTTTGCTAAGAATGCCGCGTTTAGGGGACGCTCAACGTCATCAGGCCATCGACATGGTTGACGCCGGACTTTCATTTCGTACAATTGCACGTCGTATGGGCTGTTCTCATCAGACTATCATGAAAATAGTCAGGAAACATTCTCAGACAGAGTGTGTGAGTGATAGACAGCGTCCAGGCCGTAAAAGGGTGACGTCATTACGTACAGACCGGCAGATTGTACTGACTCATCTTCGCGACAGGTTCACACCAGCGACAAAAACTGCAAGAGATACACCAGCGCTGGGCTGGTGGAAGTGTTATGGTACGGGGGGCATCTTATGGAGACATAGAACACCCCTCGTCGTCGTGGATGGGACGATAACAGCTCAGCGCTACGTGGACACTGTGCTCGGGCCAATGGTTCTTCCGTTACTACAAAACCACGATGACGTCAACATTATCCAACAAGACAATGCACGGTCTCACTCACAGGGTTTCCTACGGGGAAACAATGTCAATACTATTCCATGACCTGATTTTGGGACCAGCTTGGACGCAGAGTCTACGACGGCAGACGTCACATTGGTAACCGTCAGCAGCTGGTACAGGCACTCGTAGAGGAGTGTCAGGCCATTCTCCAGTACATCATTCAGCGTCTGATTCAGAGTACGCGTCGTAGATGCCGCGCCATACGCAATGCAGAGGGAGGTCATACCCGCTACTAAGGTCTGCGACTTTTGTTATGTTAGGGCCCTTCATTAATGAAGGTTTTCAGACGATTATATTTGAAATCTTTTTTAAACATCAGCTACCCTATTGTAAAACCTTTGTACCGATAGGTCATATTGTATACAAAATACAGAGGTATATATAAGTGGTAACGCCCAGTATATATATATATATAGGATCTAGTGACTATGACGTAGCCGTTAATGTGTACACAGAAGATTACAACCATTGTCTAAATAGGTAGCGCGAATACAGTTTGTTAGTTTAGCATTGCAATTATGACTGTCTGTTTAGTGGACTCGACCGCTGTGTCACTGTATTCTTACCCTGAATGGACTAAATATAGCTCATTAATATTTAAACCGGTTTATTCAACAATTCAATATATATGTTTATTTTGTATGCATACCATAATATTATACCTATTGTAAGTATAATCTACTGAGAACATAAAGCGTGTTATTGGGTATACAATTTATCTTACAGTAATAACCAACTATGCCAGTATCTGTTTATAGATATAATCTGACCTCTGAGTCGTTTACCTTTCGGTATATACTATACCACTCAAATTTTGCTAAGGGCCAATAAATTTATTTTGATGTCCGTCTCACGTTAAATGTACAAAAATGATGACGAAAACGTTGTGCTATTAATAAAATATCATCTTACCTGCTGCTAAATTTTGAAAGTTGATGTCTTGCATTCGATACGCATTGCCAAAATGACGTCGTTTTCCAGGTAACTGATAAGCCCTATTCGCGGGAACCAAAGTGACTAGATTAACATGGACATTTCTATCCCATTTTTATTACCATATCGTGTAAGACCCAAAATGCAAGGAAAATGACCACATTCCGTTACTTCAGATGCATGAATGCAGGACGAACATTTTAATGGGGTTGGACTTATCAGCACTTAGACATTAAATTTTGAAGTAATGTTTATTGGTTTACAATATTGCAGATGTAGCATTATGTTTCTGAAAATTCTACCGGTCAATCTTATTCAATTTGCAAAATACTCAAATGGGAAATTTCTTGGCTCTTATCAAATTTTGAGTAGTATAGATATAGTCAATAGTTAAAAGTGCAGTAACGGCTCTATACTCGTTGTCGAACTATGCTTTAGTAATTTGTAAAAACCCGTTTTGCAACAGTTGGCCAAACCGATTCTTGTTTTTAAACTTATCGCATTATCTTGGGCGCACTATACTCACTTTATCATATGAAAGGCAAGGTAAACAAAATGTTTATACGTTCCCAGTGGAAAGAGTGTGCAAGTGTGTATTCTGTTTGCTATACGAGTGTCATATTAAATGTAAAAGAAACCATGTTACGCTATGATCTGCAAGGTTATTAATATCCGCGGTGGATTTCGCAGATGAACTAGATCGCGAAATTTAATAGACCTCAAATACGTAAAAGATATTTTTTTAATATATTAAATCCACGAATTCAAGAAACCACCAAATTACCATTTTACTTAAATCCACGAAATTTAATACGCGAAAATTAATGAATTTACAGTATAAATGTAAGTACTTACCTTAAAGACCCACAGTACCTCGATGAGCTGAAAGGTACCGTTCGAAGTTTTAACTTGGTCACTGACTACTAGTACCTTGCCAACTGTTGGTATTATAAATAAATAGAAAATACTTGGTCAATATTTGAATGTAAAAGAAAATTGCCTTACAATGCATGGCAACAAATGAATACAGAGTATATAATAAAATTGATTGATAAGTGATTAGATTTGTTTTCATGATGTATGTAGTACTACAAATATAATAATTTTTTTATGCACCTTCTCCGCCAGAAACTGTCCTGTCCACTTTTTCTATGTTGACACTTTGTTTTTGATTTTCTTGTTTTTCTTGTTTATAATACATACATCATTATTTAAACTGACTGCATTACTACCTTTGCCACTTGCTACTGTCATATGAAAATTGTATTGTGTTATTGGTATATTCACATGGGCCTATGGCTTACTGAAATTTGAAATAAACTATCTATTTATCTATAAAAGCGGAAACATTGAAGTGGTACAACATTTATTTTCTGTCGGTTAAGCGAAGCGCTTAAGACGGAAAATGCTTTCCTGTGATAGGTTATAAGATCGTGTAATTGCATCAATCAGGAGTTGTTATGTTGGTTACCATAACGCACGAGTTGTCGCGCGTAGTGATTGAAAGTATGTTGTTATTCAGCTTTGGGCACTAAGAGCTTACTAGACATATAATATTTAGTTAATAAAAACGGGAAAGATGCGTGTTACGTGCTATAAATTTGTTGTATGTACTTTATGTATATGAGATGATGTTGCTATCAATGTGTATGCATATATATGAGATGAACTGATACTGATATGATTAAGAGACACGCACGATCACCTAGTGAATACAGGTCAAGTGTCTTCTTCCGTACCTACGATCATGTTCTCCACAAGTAAAGATGTCATTTACATGTTCCATATAGGATTGAGGCCAACATATCATTTAAATACTAATTTAGCGATTTCGCCTCTTTTGTCTCATATGGTAGAGGCAGTTACTAATCGAACGAAGACAAGTTACGCAAATTAGCCACTGATCATGACTGACAAACAATAAGAAAACGGTGTAAAACCTAAATACAAAAACATACCGAAATCTGCTGAGCACATAAAATCTTTTGCGGTTCCCAAACAACTGCAGCATTTCACAATACCGATGCCAAACATGGCAATCAAACCAATAATAAGGAAGAATTTCATCATTTATCTAAAACCAAACAATTTTGTTAGATACCATATGCTCGTTTTGTTTAAGAACTAAACATAACAATTACCGGTATATTGTACACAGTACATACATGTATACACAATCTCATTTAAATCAGATCCTAACATTTGCTCCATTCCTTTACGACTAGTATCGATCTTAAAGGTGCTGCCTCACAGATTGGGCTAAATTTTTTGTATTTCGTGATTTTCCAACCTAACCAAGTATTAGACAGCCTCTGAATGTTGCTTTATAAAAGATTTGGTGCAAATAAGAAATTTTAACCACCTTCAATGTCGCCCACTGAGTATTTATTTCTTGAAAAAAAGCGCTAAGTTTTCATCCAACATGCTTTGTGAATTATGTAATACCCACGTGATCGAACTGTGACATCAACAAACTACAGCGTAAACATTAGTGAGGTATTTGGTTCGTTTTTTCGATTCGTTTTCATCAAATGCGAACAAATTTCAGGCAATTTAAGTAAAAGTAGTGTTAATTCTATAGGGTAATAATACCCTTTAGAATTTTTTATGTAAAAATACTATATAACTACAAAATGCCGACGTTTTTCAAGTTATTTTTGATGTCAGTGTGGTTGCTTATGGCATATACAAGTAACTATACCAAATTACGTGAATATTTGACAATTTTATTTTGTTTTTGCATTACACCAATATGTGAGGCAGTTCCTTTAAGACCCTGTCACACAGTGGCGAATTGGGCTTCCAGTTATGTACGAGTTCTGGCGAGTTATGACTCGCCGAAAAGTGCAAGACTCGGCAGTCGATTGTTTTCAATGCGAAATTCGTTCGACATTTCTTTGACATCGAAACGATTTGGTACGAGTATTTAATATTTAACACGAGTTAAGCCGATTTATACACGATATGAGTACGACATCTTTTCGACATTCGAAGACATGTCTTCGAGAATTGTACGAGTGTAGACGAATTTGTACGACTCATGACGAAATCAGTACGATTTTGTGCCGATAAACTACGAGAAACGGGCGAGTGATGGTGCCAATTGCGAAATATCCATCAATACGGTAGCCCTTGCCGTTGGGCCAGTGTTCATTTATTTACATGCAGAGCTATTGTACATAAATATTGCACCTATGGACTGTAATATAAACAAAGTTATGTTGATTTTAGACCAAATGTATACCGTGGCAACACGTACCCTCTGACAGAAGAATGGTATGGTGTTGCAAAGCAGTCGGGTGCTCGATGGAATTTTAACCATGTCGTTACCAACTCGCGGCAATGTTGTAAAAAGTCGCACAAAACTCACCGAATATCGTATCTATGTCGCAGTTGCGTCGTGCGAACTCGCAACACGTCGAGCAGATATCGCACACAAGTCTACCAAACTCGCAAAAACTCGTTCTTTGTCGTAGATCTATTTTATTTGGCGAGTTGCTACGACATAGGAAGACATGTCTAAGACATTTGTTCGATAATGCGCGAGATTCCTTGACACGTCCACGACACGTGTACGAGACGAAAAGTTCGGCGAAAATCTTAAACGGTTTAAAATTCTCGCCGAGCCTTGGAGAGTTACGGCGACATACGAAGACATCTCTGAGACATAGGACGACATGCGTACAAGATCTACACGACACCGGCCGAGTTGTGACGAGTTACAACTCGCCGCAACTCGTAGCTCCTACTCGCCACTGTGTGACAGGGGCTTTAAAGATATTTCATTAAAATCAATATTTCATAAAAATAAAATTATTTTACTAACCAGTATTCCGGTATCCCAATACAAAACCCTGTGTGTAATACAAGGGCTGTTATGTAATGTGCGTTATATATAGAAATATGGTGCCATCATGGTCGTACCGTATGTTGCATCCATGCCACGGGCCAGTCACCATATGTGCCGTCCGGAGCACACTGTACCAATGAGTTAAATATAATATTTCATTATTCTTTTAATGCGACTTAGGCAATTTGCATAATTTTATTTCCTAACGGCTAGAAAGTAACACAAATCACATTGGAACACAAGTCCCTTAAGGCCGTTTTAACCACACTATTAACAAAGTGCAGAGGTCGAAACGTGTGGTTATTATGCACGGAATATACGATCGACAAATACCGAAAAAATCTTGTACATGGGTAAATAAACTCATTAATTAACATGCGTTCCCTATAGCTATTTGATTCGTCAAGCTATTAATAATGTCGTTGATCAGTGAGTATACGGAAAGAGCAACCGATGGTTACTAAAGTGCTTCCATGATGATTTGATATTTACAAAATACATTGTTTTAAAAGTCGGATTCGTCAACCGCGGTATAGCGGGTCCAAGACACATAGTACTGCATGTATAAGTTACTCAAATTTGATAAGGGTCAAAACATCAATAATCGTGTCCGTCTTACATCAACTAGGAAAAACAGATCAAGAAAACGTTGTATACATACTAAAATACGAGGGTCATCCGTAAAGTTCTAGGACAATTAAGTATCATTGTGAAAATATCCGTTAAAACATAATCTTAAACATGACATGTCCTAAAACATACTGTTTATCAAAATACTTCGACCATCTTAAAAGTTACGATAATATTAAAACCCTATGTAATTTGGAGGCGTTTAAGCCTCTCATTACTACCATTGCCCATTTTTTAATACAAAATTAACCGCCTTTAGGCTGCTATGTGAATCCGCATTCAAGTAGTTCCAGAAACTGTCAACATTCCCAATACTGCTACATATGTTTCTCCAAATGTTTTAACTGATTTAAGCCAATCAGCAACATTTGTTTATTCTAAGATCAAAAATTATTGTGAAACTGTTCGTTAAATCGATTTTTTTGCAAAAAATATCACTACACCGGCCGATACCGAACTTGTTTCATAATACGAAAATGACGTGTTTATCAAATGTCCCGGCTGTAAAGCTATTTTTAGAAACTTCAGACTACGGTCAAGTGATGTTTTATCAATGAATCGTATACGGTCTGCAAAGTACTGTTATGCAATCATATGGTGTCGCTGTACTAGATAGCCGCTTTCTATAGACTGTCTCACGCTGTGAGGGAAGTGATTACAAGACGGTACTGTAGATTCTGATAAATAGGCGCGTAGTATTATTTTAAAGCCACTTTTGATATTCAAATTCAATACACGTATTACATATAAACTAATATGCACCTTTTAACAATTATTTAGATACCCAACATGCCTATATAGTCACATATGCCTTTTTTGACATTCAAGACAAGATCGGCAGTAAGAAAACGAACATTAAACGTGTAAAGTCGGTTAAAGCTTTTGTAGCAGCAACCAGATCGCCTCCCCGCAGTACTCTCAGTGCTTTGATTTAAATAGGGCCTGCGTATAGTATTGTGGTAGTTTTATCTCGTAATGATTTAACATAGAGATCTATTTTCAGCTGGATTTGTATCAAAATGGTTCTAATAACTGATTTAGAGCCTATGTAATCACAAAAAGACAACAAATTGTTCCAGATGAGCAGAGTATATCTATACGCACATGTGTCAGTTATGATTCTGTATGTTGCTTTTACTATAACTACACAAATAAGTCTTTACAATTAAACCAGACCGATGCTAGACATTTTCACAGTTTCAAGGGAACTAACTCATGCAATATTTCATTCAATACTTATACATTCTGTGATCTCCCTTGTAAGTGCCTGAACATTAAATCGCAATTAATTTTGCAGGCCCAAAAGATAAAGAGGATGTTTGTTGATTTTGGTGTAAGATCGAATTCTATTTCACTGAGTGACCACAGAAAATCAACGAGTTGAATAAAATTAATCTTACACCAAAAATCAACACAGTTCCTGTTTATTATATGCCTCAATTCCTCTTAAATATGTGCAGTAATTAGCTTAATTGGAAAAATCATGTCGAAATTAGAACGTCACGAGTCCGGGATAACCCACGATGTACTCCTGACTTCATGTGTCGGGTATGTAATGCCAATGGACATCAGGAGGTTCGCCATTGTCTTAGGGAAGCTGATGTGTCGGGGAAGCTACGGGAAGTCTGGAGACACTTAGTACAACTTTTTGGAATACTATACAATTCAACTTGTATGACTTATTGTGATTAAAGCACCCGGTGATTGTTTTATCACTGTACGACTCTAATGCGATAACAGGAAGTTGAATCGTTTATATACACTGTGATAATTAGTAATAATGTCTTTGCATAGTTATGCAGTTCAGTCACTTTGATGGCCGACGAAGTCGATATAATGCGTGTCTATGTTTGCAAAAGCGTTACACTTGTGTGCCTCACCTTTTGACGGTATGTCATTATATTTGCGCAAAAAGGAAATTGTTTATAACTTGTGTTTACATATTTTACTTGCGTTGTTAGCCAAAATTTACATCACACTGTATTTTATTGGTATACATGTACGTGTATCTAAAACGCATGTGGTTATTTCAAACGTGTATATAAAACGTTTCTGTAAGGTACAAAGACCCTTCAATAATATCAAATCTGTCCACCATGAATGTATGAGGAATTTAAAGCTAGAGAATCCTGTGTTTTTGTCCATTGATGCAATTAACTTATTACCCCACGTCAAAAATGAGTCCGGTCTTTCTGTAAATTTAACGTTTTGTTCAGCACCCTGTGAAACCTAGGAAAGAAATATTGAAACTGTAGTCCGATCGCATACAGGTCTCACTGCAGGGTGCTGAACAAATGACACAGCTGCTGAAAAAGACCTTACCTTTCCTGGAAAGCAAGAAATTACAAACCTACGACTATTTTTTGTTTCCGAAATGAAGCAATTTTCGTCTTGAACTTGTAGTCCAAAATAACGTGGTATTACTGCACTGTATATGTAGTCGCGAAAAAAGCATGAATCTTGTGAAAACTGTTAAGTCAGGGTATGTATTGATTGTATTGCAAACAAATTAACTTGAACGTCCAACCATAATTAATTAAACATTTGATATCTTGTCTATATTATAATTTCTGCCATTGTTTCCATGAGCGAAAAGTGCACCTTAATAATAATAATAATAATATTATTATTATTATCAATAATAATAATATTATTATTATTCATTTAAATAAACGGTAAGGCACGACTTCCACGCGAAATTGATATACATGTAGTCCAGACAATAAGCTTGTAATTACATTGATGGATTAAAGTCGAGGACCACGTTAATTTGATCGGACTATATTCACTACAGAAATGACCACATGAAACACGTGTTCACCCGTATCAATGGAATGCAAAGAATGTTGAAAACAACAACAGCGTGTTAATTGTACGATTGATATAAGTTGTAGATTGGTATTTTATTTTACGAAAACAGTGTACGTTTATTGAAGGTAATTTGATCGATTGTTTTGAAGAAATATTGATTTTTGTATAAATTTTAATTAGTTCTGGTTATCACTGGTTATGCTGCGATAGTGTATCAGCATATTTCTGAAACAATTTACAAGTCAAATGTACTTATTGTGGCATTAAAAGAGAACAGAACGAAATAAGAATACAATAGAACGGAACTATTATTCATCGTCGCTTTGTGAAATATTGTATACAACTGAATTCGCAGAATCAACTGAAGAAAAAGTGAAAGTAGAACATTGAATGACCTTATTATTCATAAAATGAAGGTAAGTGGTTCAGATTTTCCTAGGTACGACACGATTAGTTATTGTCTAAAACTACCAGTGTACAATCGAGCCCAGACTTGGTGTAGGCCTCGTGTCACATGAGACGTACGGGCGTCATACTGGTTGGGTGTCCTGCATGCAGAACATTTGTGTGTGAACGTTCTGTAGAATGTCATACTGATGGGGTGTCCTGCATGCAGAACATTTGTGTGTGAACGTTCTGTAGAATGTCATACTGGTGGGGTGTCCTGCATGCTGAACATTTATATGTTAACGTTCTGTAGAATGTCATACTGATGGGGTGTCCTGCATGTAGAACATTTGTGTGTGAACGTTCTGTAGAATGTCATACTGGTGGGGTGACCTACATGCAGAACATTTGTATGTGAACGTTCTGTAGAATGTCATACTGGTTGGGTGTCCTACATGCAGAACATTTGTGTATGAACGTTCTGTAGAATGTCATACTGGTGGGGTGTCCTACATGCAGAACATTTGTGTGTGAACAGTCTGTAGAATGTCATACTGGTTGGGTGTCCTGCATGCAGAACATTTGTATGTGAACGTTCTGTAGAATGTCATACTGATGGGGTGTCCTGCATGCAGAACATTTGTGTGTGAACGTTCTGTAGAATGTCATACTGGTGGGGTACGTGTCCTACATGCAGAACATTTGTGTGTGAACGTTCTGTAGAATGTCATACTGGTGGGGTGTCCTGCATGTATAACATTTGTATGTGAACGTTCTGTAGAATGTCATACTGGTGGGGTGTCCTGCATGTAGAACATTAACTTTGTATGTGAACGTTCTGTAGAATGTCATACTGGTGGGGTGTCCTGCATGTATAACATTTGTATGTGAACGTTCTGTAGAATGTCATACTGGTGGGGTGTCCTGCATGTATAACATTTGTATGTGAACGTTCTGTAGAATGTCATACTGGTGGGGTGTCCTGCATGTATAACATTTGTATGTGAACGTTCTGTAGAATGTCATACTGGTGGGATGTCCTGCATGTAGAACATTAACTTTGTATGTGAACGTTCTGTAGAATGTCATACTGGTGGGGTGTCCTGCATGTATAACATTTGTATGTGAACGTTCTGTAGAATGTCATACTGGTGGGGTGTCCTGCATGTATAACATTTGTATGTGAACGTTCTGTAAAATGTCATACTGGTGGGGTGTCCTGCATGTATAACATTTGTATGTGAACGTTCTGTAGAATGTCATACTGGTGGGGTGTCCTGCATGTATAACATTTGTATGTGAACGTTCTGTAGAATGCAAACTGGTGGGGTGTCCTGCATGTATAACATTTGTATGTGAACGTTCTGTAAAGTGTCATACTGGTGGGGTGTCCTGCATGTAAAACAGTTGTATGTGAACGTTCTGTAGATTGTCATACTGGTGGGGTGTCCTGCATGCAGAACATTTGTATGTGAACCTTCTGAAGAATGGCATACTGGTGGGGTGTCCTGCATGTATAACATTGGTATGTGAACGTTCTGTAAAATGTCATACTGGTGGGGTATCCTGCATGCAGAACATTTGTATGTGAACGTTCTGTAGAATGTCATACTGATATGGTGTCCTGCATGCAGAACATTTGTATGTGAACGTTCTGTAGAATGTCATACTGATATGGTGTCCTGCATGCAGAACATTTGTGTGTGAACGTTCTGTAGAATGTCATACTGGTGGGGTGTCCTGCATGCTGAACATTTATATGTGAACGTTCTGTAGAATGTCATACTGATGGGGTGTCCTGCATGCAGAACATTTGTATGTGAACGTTCTGTAGAATGTCATACTTTGACGCCCTGCATGTAGAATATTTGTATGTGAACGTTCTGTAGAATGTCATACTGGTGGGGTGTCCTGCATGCAGAACATTTGTATGTGAACGTTCTGTAGAATGCCATACTGGGGTGTCCTGCATGCAGAACATTTATATGTGAACGTTCTGTAGAATGTCATACTGGTGGGGTATCCTGCATGTTTAACATTTGTATGTGAGCGTTATGTAGAATGTCATACTGGTGGGGTGTCCTGCATGTAGAATATGTGAATGTGAACGTTCTGTAGAATGTCATACTAGTGGGTGTCCTGCATGTAGAACATTTGTATGCGAACCTTCTGTAGAATGTCATACTGGGGTGTCCTGCATGCAGAACATTTGTATGCGAACGTTCTGTAGAATGTCATACAGGGTTGTCCTACATGCAGAACATTTGTTTGTGAACCTTCTGTAGAATGTCATACTGGGGTGTCCTGCATGCAGAACATTTGTATGTGAACGTTCTTTAGGATGTCATACAGGCTTGTCCTACATGCAGAACATTTGTTTGTGAACGTTCTCTAAAATGTCATACTGGTGGGGTGTCCTGCATGCAGAACATTTGTATGTGAACGTTCTGTAGAATATCATACAGGGTTGTCCTACATGCAGAACATTTGTATGTGAAAGTTCTGTAGAATGTCATACTGGGACGCCCTGCATGTAGAATATTTGTATGTGAACGTTCTGTAGAATGTCATATTGGGGTGTCCTGCATGCAGAACATTTGTATGTGAACGTTCTGTAGAATGTCATACAGGGTTGTCCTACATGCAGAACATTTGTATGCGAGCATTCTGTAGAATGTCATACTGGTGGGGTGTCCTGCATGTAGAACATTTGTTACGAACCTTCTGCAGAATGTCATTCTGGGGTGTCCTGCATGCAGAACATTTGTATGTGAACGTTCTGTACAATGTCATACAGGGTGTCTTACATGCAGAACATTTGTATGCGAGCATTCTGTAGAATGTCATACTGGTGGGGTGTCCTGCATGTAGAACATTTGTTTGTGAAACTTCTGCAGAATGTCATACTGGGGTGTCCTGCATGCAGAACATTTGTCCGTGAACGTTCTGTAGAATGTCATACTGGTGGGGTGTCCTGCATGTAGAACATTTGTATGTGAACGTTCTGTAGAATGTTATACTAGGTTGCCCTGCATGTAGAACATGTGTATGTGAATGTCTGTTGAATTTCGTACTGGGGTGTCCTGCATGTAGAACATTTGTATGTAAATGTCTGTAGAATGTCATACTGAGGTGTCCTGCATGCAGAACATTTGTATGTGAACGTTCTGTAGAATGTCATACAGGGTTGTCCTACATGCAGAACATTTGTTTGTGAACGTTCTGTAAAATGTCATACTGGTGGGGTGTCCTACATGCAGAACATTTGTATGTGAACGTTCTGTAGAATGTCATACCTGGTTGTCTTACATGCAGAACATTTGTATCTGAACGTTCTGTAGAATGTCATACTGGGACGCCCTGCATGTAGAATATTTGTATGTGAACGTTCTGTAGAATGTCATATTTGGGTGTCCTGCATGCAGAACATTTGTATGTGAACGTTCTGTAGAATGCCATACAGGGTTGTCCTACATGCAGAACATTTGTATGCGAGCATTCTGTAGAATGTCATACTGGTGGGGTGTCCTGCATGTAGAACATTTGTTACGAACCTTCTGCAGAATGTCATACTGTGGTGTCCTGCATGCAGAACATTTGTATGTGAACGTTCTGTAGAATGTTATTCAGGGTTGTCCTACATGCAGAACATTTGTATGCGAGCATTCTGTAGAATGTCATACTGGTGGGGTGTCCTGCATGTAGAACATTTGTTACGAACCTTCTGCAGAATGTCATACTGGGGTGTCCTGCATGCAGAATATTTGTATGTGAACGTTCTGTAGAATGTCATACAGGTTACCGTTGTCCTACATGCAGAACATCTGTATGTGAACGTTCTGTAGAATGTCATACTGGTGGGGTGTCCTGCATGTAGAACATGAGTATGTGAATGTCTGTTGAATGTCGTACTGGGGTGTCCTGCATGTAGAACATTTGTATGTAAATGTCTGTTGAATGTCATACTGAGGTGTCCTGCAGTCAGTAGAACATGTGTAGGTGAACCTTCTGTTTAATGTCATGCTGAAATATAAGTTGCCTGTATAACATTTAAGACTTTCCATTTGACAATTTTTCTGCCGAATGTCAAGCCGGAATGTCATGCCAATAGAACCATTGCATATACACGTTTAGCCCGTTGATGCATTCATATAACTATGTATCATATGCATCCATATTCAACATTTACTTTATGTACTTATAACTATATTATTTCAGTTATATGGACTAATATACCCATCTACAGATTTTGAACTGCGGAGGTTGGTGATCGAGTTGTTTTCAAATTTCGGGAACTTCATTTAGTGCTATGTGATTTTATGATTTTTAGTGATAGTTTTCTTGTGAATATTTGATTCGTGATTAATGGATTTTAATCTTCAGATCAGTGAGTCAAGTTACAATTATTTATTGTACTGAAAATTTGGCCTGATCATGACCTGTAGCATCACAAATCGTGCAATATCGGTCCTTTAAAATTGAGTCTGTATTATACCTCGGGCGTCTTCATGATACTCCGTCTTAAATATGAAAACATACAGCTGGGGTCATAAATATAGACAAGCTATCATATGTTAAATTATGTAAATAGAAGGTCGAGGAACATGTCAAGTTTTCTGTACTATACCGCCACTTAACACGTTCTTGCAAATTCTAACGTCCACATTCCCTTGCACATGTTGCATTCACCATTCTTTGCCAGACTTTACAATTCCAAAGCAAGAATACACTACCTGAAAAGAGGGCATTATAGTGAATCTAATTAAGGAATAGCAACATATGCAATAGGTTTGACGTGAGCTATCACTTCTTTAGAAATACATCTAATCATTTTGATTAACTAACGATCCAAGTTATTACGTACGGAAATTTGCTTTGGTTCTTTTTTAAAGTCTGGCACAATTGCATTATTATTGCAGTTACTTATGCGACAATATGTAATCGCATCTCTTAATCTTCGTCAATATCGTCGAGTGTTTTCAGAAATTACCTTATTTTAGCGTAAATATCATTTGCAATTACCCCCTTTATGATGATAGGCTAATTCAAGAAATCATGCGGGTTGTCGTGCATTACCCGATACAAAACATATTTTAGGGGGTATGGAGGGTACGTTCTATGTTTGTCTCTTGCGTGGGTGGCTAGTAGCTGCCTCAGCTTCTGTATGGCTACGAACTGTCTGTGCAGTATTTAATTACGAATATCCATCGAATATCAATGACGATGCGAGGTAGATCATTTGTAATTCTGTTCGAAACAATGCTTGCCAGTATTCCATTACAAATAATTGTGATTTACAAACTGTATTACCAATTGATTTTATTGAACTCTGACTACCAACATCTTACAATGAATAGGTAATTGCGGATACAAAAAGTATGTCAGTGGATATTAAACAGGTACTGGTTTTTGCCTAAGACAATTGCATGAAAACATAAATATATAGTCATGTAGTATCAACATACAAACATTTCTATCATAAAATATAATTATAGAAAATACTTGTAGATGTAGATAAATTATGTAGAAGTTTTATAGTTACCGTATGTATTCGATCATAAGACGATCTTGTTTATAAGACACAACCTAACCATTGACCCATAAATTGTGATTTTTGCATAGACCGTCGTATAGACTAGACCGTCTTATACGCGACTACATTCGGTATTCTCTTAACAACTTTGTATACTTCTGTTGCTTTGACTTCACAGCCAGAAACAATCTGGTATCCAATATAACGTATGTGTTGTTTCAACTTGGCGAGATTGCATGACAGTGACCGTGGACAAATGGCGATATTCATAAGGTAAGTCGGCATGTTTCCATCTCACGCAACCCGTTCGTTGTGTATGTTTTAAATTCACGTCCCATGCTTGTTATGTGCACCTTTGTTTGGATTTCAAGTATGATGTATATGTACGTACCATATTTATTCACACAGATGTATAGATTTATTCTGGATTTGTATTAGTCGTAAGCGATTGTGTTTAAAACAAAAATGACTTTCGTTTATGTTGTGCGCATGTGCAAACGTAGTGACGACCGTGCTGTATTTGTGTGAATTTGTGTTTCATTCTGTTTCACTTAGCGGAATGTTGTGACTGTTGTCATGTTTTGGTGTCATTAAGTTTTTTGGTTGTTTCCTTGATCGCCGAAGTTTGTGCTTTACATACACACTTTTATTGTGTCGTGTGTTACTATGATCATATCATTGTAGCTCTGTTGTCGTTGTTGTATGGTGGTGTTTGTAGTTGTAAAACAGATTCGGAACTGTTGTTATTTTGTACTGTTGTTTATTTCATTAATAGTAAATTACTGTAATGATGCTTGTTTAAGGAGAGGGCTAATATAGGTTAAGTATGTTGTCCAATCCTATTTCGTAAAACAATAAAATATAATAACATAAGCTTAAAGTAATAGCAGTAATGTTGATCGATACAGACTAATACATGTACATGTTTAACAAACGATACTTGCTCTATATTATTGCAAACTGGTGGCGGTTTTTATGACAGTCAATGTAATTATGCATGGCGTGTTCTTTCATGACTCCTTGCGCGATAAGTAATCCATGAGTATAGTATAACCATAAGTTAACATGACTGTTTGCGACCTCACAGCAACAAGTAATATCGTTATTGCCGAAGCATGAAGTTCGAAATTTTCATACAATTTGACGTTTATACGATCGATTCATTTTCATACATTAACATTATTTTTGAAGGAACGAACGGTGGTCTTATTATAGCGGGGAAATACTTTATATCATATTACGAAGGTGGTGAAAAAATCAAACAGACGGTAGAGAATGGCTTGTTTCCTTGATCAGCAGCCTATAAATGTCGTATGGACCGTACTGATTGTCTTCGCGGTAATTGTAACTAATTCGGGTCTTTCCGTCATCGGCCGAAGTTCTGCACAACCACTATTGCATCAAAAACAATGTACTTCCGGTTTCGTCAGTATTCGGAAATGACGTATGAGGACAAGTTAATTAAATATCGACACATTGTACGTAGCACATAAATCTACTTCTGTTTTTTAGGTTATTTAAAATTCTGATGATCTAAAATTACGCTAAACAAAAAAAAACAGGTCCGGAGCGATACCCAGGATTTACATAATAATGATTACGTCTGAAATCGACAGCCACTTTTACTTTCGTTTTCGTGCAAAGTAGGTGGCTATATATCCGCTGTATGGTGTCTACGAGGGTCATTCAATAAGACACCTCTGTTCAGTTTTTGGGAGGCGATTAAGCCTCTCATTACTACCATTGCCCATTTCTTAATACAAAATTAACCGCCTTTAGGCTGCTATGTGAATCCGCATTCAAGTAGTTCCAGAAACTGTCAACATTCCCAATACTGCTACATATGTTTCTCCAAATTGTTTAACTGATTTAAGCCAATCAGCAACATTTGTTTATTCTAAGATAAAAAATTATTGTGAAACTGTTCGTTAAATCGATATTTTGGCCAAAAAAATCACTACACCGGCTGATACCGCACTTGTTTCATAGTACGAAAATGACGTGTTCATCAAATATGTCCCGGCTGTTAAGCTATTTTTAGAAACTTCAGACTACGGTCAAGTGATGGTTTTATCAATGAATCGTATACGGTCTGCAAAGTACTGTTATGCAATCATATGGTGTCGCTGTACTAGCTATCCGCTTTCTATAGACTGTCTCCCGCTGCGAGGGAAGTGATTACAAGACGGTACTGTAGAATCTGATAAATAGGCGCGTAGTATTATTTTAAAGCCACTTTTGATATACGCATTCAATACACGTATTACATATAAATTAATATGCACCTTTTAACAATTATTTAGATACCCAACATGCCTATATAGTCACATATGCCTATTTTGACATTCAAGACAAGATCGGCAGTAAGAAAACGAGTATTAAACGAGTAAAGTCGGTTTAAGCTTTAGTAGCAGCAACCAGATCACCTCCCACGAGTACTCTCAGTGCTTTGATTTACTAGTGTTTTAATGCAGCTTTTAAGGATAGATTAACGGTGGTGTTTTGGATTTAAACTAATATATAGTATGTGATTAATTTAAACTGTGATAATATGTAAGATAATTATGTACCACTGTCTCTTATAATTCTGTATAGAATGGCAATGTATATATTTAACTATATGGATTTCTATGATGTTTTATAATTATTGTATATGTACATTGATGAGACATTAATAAAGAATAATATATATATTCAATATATAATTCAAACTATCGATTATCTCTCAAACCCTTCAAGATAATTAAACAAAAGGTTACTTTGAATGATTATGTCCATGTTTGAATGATTAATATTGTATAAAAATATTTGTCAGTTTGCAGTATATATTGAATGACCCTCGTACCAGTGGTACCGTTCAATACGTAATTTAGATCAAACATCAAATGCACGTACGGAAATTACTACATGTAATATATATTTTAAACGTCTGTTACTCACGTGTGCACAATATGTTGTAACAAATAATACCTAACCAAATAAAGAATAGTGTACGAGGTGTGTCCAAAAAGTTCGTAGACATCCCATTTTAAAAGATATTCGGCGTCATGACAAATTCTTTTTCACCAGACCTCTATACTTTATTACAAAATACATATTCTGTATTAATTTGACTAAATATACTATAAAAATAAAAACAATACATGACAGTTTATGTATCATGGTTTTGATAAGCGGCGCAAGTCAAGTTGGTTAGTTAGTACGTTTGATATAATGTCATGGCAATTTTTTAATTTTGGCGCTATTATATTGACGTTAACTTTGTCAACGTGCCACGATGTTGTACAATAGAACAACTGTACGTTGAAAAAAAACTTTTATCATAAGGATCTAATTAATTATTGGAAACGAAATGACGTCTTTTGACGTCGAAGAACAACGGACTATCATTAAATTGTGTGTACCATAGGACAAAACACCGGTTCAAACCATTAAAACACTTCGGTCTGCAACAGGCAATGATTCTGTGTGTAGTGCACTTGTTTACAAGTGGCACAAGCGATATTCAGATATAAATTTATTAGTGTCATGCATTGTTACAATACCTATTTTGTTTGCTGGTGTTCCCGGAAGGTGTAAACATGACTCTTCAATCACGCATGGAGCGGGTAATACCAGGAAACCGAAAAGGCTTGATACGGTAGTCCGCTCTCACACATTTTGTTCAAAGGCTTCTCATGGTAATTGAAAAAGCGGTCAAACTACGGAGAGATATGTATACAATATATCGCGGAAACCTTACATGTTTTCCCTTAGCGTGGTCCATAGTTCATAGAAATTGGCGAAGAAATATAATACTGACGCCTATTTTCCTTTGCGAAATGGAGGTTTTGTTAACAATTTTCTTCTTGGGACTGTAGTATTTCGTCACGTGGTTTTGCTACACTGAATTTAGCCTACTTTATTTGCGTCAACGCCCCGCGTTTAGTACAACAGTCAATAATGAGTAATGACAACAGTTTATTGTTTTATATCTTAAATCATTTGTTGGAACAAATACCATTTATCATTGCGTTGCTTTTTACTGTTGACTTTTATTGTTTATCGAATTTGTTTTTTAACATTATACATTTTTAAAGGCTCGGAATATTTGTGTATTATTCATTGACATATCAACGTTACATTAACATTAATATAGCAAATACGAGTACAGAAGTTATTAACGTGTGATAAATATATCATTTCTATTATATTAACGCACGGTAATATGACTGCATAATATTTATGCATGTGGCTGCACAGGTGTACACGTGGTTTAGTGGTAAGGCCGCTACTAACTGCTTATCTGAAGGTTGGATCCCTACCCCAGCCGGATCAAAAACAGAATCGATTTCCAGTGTTTCCTATCTAACATAACTAAAATTACTAACAAACTTTCGGAGGTCGCGTGTATGATACTTGACATCGGCACGTAAAAGAACCAGGGGTGCTTCTGGAACTGGGGCATCTTCTGTATCATGCACTATCCCCAAAAACTAAAGTGACTAACCTCTTCTGAGGGCCTCGCCCATATGGATTTCCGATGGCGAGGATAAATAAAAACATGTAAAACTGCATACGCACGTGTCAGCGATACAATTACGTATAGTCACGTGAAACATGTCACGATATAATAGGGTAGGCTACTGCTTTTATCAAAGCAATTATGGAAATCTTTTAACGTACACATTTAAATAAAAAACGTTATATATGTACTTGTTTAAAACGATCAAGTGTGTTAAATGGACCTGAAAATATACTCCAACAGACCCGTAGTTGTCCCCAATCTGTAATTGTTAAGGTATTTAAAAACTTTCATATAAAACACTTAGGACGTCAGTGTAAGATTACGTAAGTGCTCTGATAATTAGTACCCTGAACGCAGCCACACATCACATCACTACTCACACTTGGACATTAAGTGTATAATCAATTACAAGATAAATGTCATTAAGTGTATAATCAATTACAAGGTAAGTGTGTGTCCAATGACATTACGTAAGATATAACATCGAAGCTTAATAAGAGAATTAGCTCATGTATTCCGGCATATTTCTTTTATTTTATTACACCCCCCCCCCGAGTGTTAGTATCTGATGTATATACAAATATACATGAAGATCTATAGCACGGATAATATGACACGATCCTGACCTTAATGCACATATTACGAGGTTATTGCGGTGATCTTATAAATTTTCGCGAGCAAATCGTGCAATATCGGTGATAATTCCCGCTTATGAAAACATACAACCAGGATTATAAATACAGAACTATATCAGCTGTTAAATTACGCAAATAGAAGGTCGAGAGTCAAGTCCAATTCTTCGTACTTTACTAGTAAGTAATCTATAGACAGTTATTTCAGTCGTATAGAGGCTACCTAGTTAGCCTTATATCGGGTCAAAATTGAATTAAGAATGCCGAGCATCGTGCAACAGAGATATACCAGTTTCATTTTCTTTTGTTTGCAGCGAGGGTGCCCTGGATTGAATAAGGACCTCCCTCGCTATACCACTAGTAGTGGGGTGACAATTGGTGATATTTTGGGGTGAGGTGACAACTCAAGTAGAACAAGCAATGTTATATACCAAAATGTTCGCCTATGTCTGTACTATATGGAACTGCCGGCATAAATTGTCAACGCGTGGTGCGGACACGGAAATCCAAGATGGCGTCCAAGATGGCCGCCATAATTTACACATACACTTAAAATTCTATGTTCTCGTGCATTTTTTTTATTTATGTATGTAGTCACAAATATTTGCTTGGATATTATTCATTTGATAACATACATCAAATGGACATACAAGACTGACCACTTTGAGGTCAAGGTCGTGGTCATTTCGAGGTCAAATTATGAAAAAAAGCTGAAAAAATTATGTTTCCTCACTTGTTTTCTTGTTTTAGCAAATGTTATATATTCAAGTTGATATTAAAAGTGATAAAAGTGTTGGTAAGCAACTATTCTCTTATTATTAGTTCAATTTTCAGTACAAAATATTGAAACTTTCTCAAAACTGACATTGTTATGCATGTACATGTTGGCCGAGATGGCATTGATAGATTGCTGATTCCCTATTTAAAATTTTAGTATTCAACTATTGACAGTATTATTTCTAATGGTATGATTAAATGTTTGTCTAAATATTATTAACTTTGTATTGTACTCCAAATGGACTTGAAAAATGACCAATCAAGGTCAAGGTCAATGTCATTTCAAGGTCAAACTACCAAAAATACCTGAAATTTGATCTTTCATTGCATTTTTTCTTATTATGAAATTTGGTGAACATTATATTTTGTTGTAGATCATTGATGTGATCAGAGTTCTTTCATTATAATTAATAATTTATACTGAACTACTATATGGGGCATCCCAGACCATATGGGGTACATAACATAATGGTACTCACTACTACGTGTTAAAGTCATACTAAGTCCTAAGGGTACTACCGGTATATACAAAGTACAGTCAAACCAAATCCTCACCATCACATACCAGGCCAGAATGGGTTCTAACCACCAACAAGTACATTCTGTAACCAATGGAGTACATGTCATGTTTTTACAACTGCCCATAACAACCATTCCTATCGAGTTCTCAATGCCACTAGCTATACCTGAGGCCCAATGGGGTACTTACAACCACAGAGTAGAGCCAACCAATGCCATATTGGTTAATAACCACCATATCAGTCTCAATATGGTACTCACAATCACTGAGCACAGCTGTAAAGGCCCTATGGGTTACTCATTAGTACAAATCACAGTAGTATAAGGCCCAAAGGGGTACTCATCCAAAATAATTACAACTTTCCATGCCCAATAGGGGTGCTCTTAACCAATGAATTACAGCCATACCAGGTCCTATGGGCTACACCCAAGTCACAGCTAAAGGGTACAGACATCCAAGGCCCAATCAACACCACCAATAAGCATTGAGTACAGTCACACCTGATCCTATGTGGTACTTACCATACTATGTTCTAAGGGGTACTTGGACCAACGAGTACAGCCATACCAGGTGCAATACAGCCATCCTAGGCCCTACTGGGTATTTCACCACCACTAATTATGGCCATACAGCCATACTAGATCCCATGTGGTAATTACCACCACCAATTACAGCCACCATAGGCCCTATGCCCTACTCACAACCACTGTGTATAGCCATACTATGCCTGAGGATACTCGCATCTACTGAGAACAGCCATTCAATGCCCTTTTGGTATTTAACACTGCCTATAGAACAGCCATCCTAGGCCAATTTATGTTCTCACCTCCAAAAGTTCAACCATCCCAGGCCCATTTGGGAACCCATCACCACCAATTACAGTCATACCAGGTCTTATGGAGTACTCGCCACACTCAATACAGCCGTCCTAGGCCCTATTGGAAACCCACAACCACAGACAACAGCCATCACAGGTTCCATTTGGTACCCACCACCTTGAGTACAGCCACCACAGGCCCTATTGAATACCCTATATCACAGAAAACAGCCAACCCATGCCTCATTTGGTACTCGCCACCACTCAATACAGCCATCCCAGGCCCTATTGGATACCCATCACAACAGAGAACAGCCGATCCCAGGCCCCATTTGGTACCCACTACCTCTGAGTACAGTCATCCCAGGCCTATTGGGTATCCACCACCTCTGAGTAGTCATCCAAGGCCCCACTGAGTACCCACCCTCATGAATTCCAGCTATCACAGGCCCTATTGAGTACCCACCACCTCTGAGCAGTCATCCAAGGCCCTATTGAGTACTCTCCCTCACAGATTTCAGCCATCCCAGGCCCTATATTGTGTACCCAGCACCTCTGAATACAGTCATCCAAGGCCCTATTGAGTACTCTCCCTCACAGATTTCAGCCATCCAATGCCTTATTGAGTACCCACCCTCACAGATATCAGCCATCCCAAGCTCTATTGGGTACCCATCATCACAGATTTCGGCCATCCCAAGCCCTATGTGTACCCACCATCAGATATTTCAGCCATCCCAAGCCCTTTGTGTACCCACCATCAGATATTTCAGCCATCCCAAGCCCATTGAGTACCCATCCTCACAGATTGCAGCCATCACATGCCCTATTGTGTACCCACCATCACATATTTCACCCAACCTAAGCCCTATTTTGTACCCACCATCACAGATTAAGCCATCCCATGCCCTATTGAGTACCCACCCTTACAGATTTCAGCCACCCCAAGCTCTAATGGGTACCCACCATCACAGATCTCAGCCATCCCAAGCCCTATTGAGTACCAATCATCACATATTTAAGCCATCCCAAGCCCATTGAAAATCCATCCTCACAGGTTTCACCCATCCCATGCCCTATTGGGTACCAGCCATCATATATTAAGCCATCTCAGGCCCTATTGAGTACCCACCCTCACAGATTTCAGCCACCCCAAGCTCTATTGGGTACCCACAATCACAGATTTCAGCCATCCCAAGCCCTATTATGTACCCACATCACTGATTCCAGTCATCCCAAGCCCTATTGGGTACCCGCCAACACAGATTTCAGCCATCCCAAGCCCTATTGTGTGCTCACCATCACCGATTATTGAGCCATCCCAGGCCCTATTGAGTTCCCACCCTCACAGATTTCAGCCATCCCAAGCCCTATTGGGTACCCACCATCACAGATTTCAGCCATCGCAAGCCCTATTGTGTGCTAACCATCACAGATTGAGCCATCCCAGACCCTATTGAGTTCCCACCCTCACAGATTTCAGCCATCCCAAGCCCTATTGTGTACCCACCTAACTTATTAAAGGAATACCATACGGAGTACTCCCCCCACACCGAGTGCAGCAATCCTTGGCCCTGTTCGTGTAATGACCACCACCAATTATGGCCATTTAAAAGTTTAAGGGGTACAAAGGCAACCACTGAATTCAGCCATACCAGGCCCTATGTAGTAAACCAATACAAATTCAGCCATATCCGGCCATAAGGGATACCTAACCATCACATAGTTCAGCCATCTTAGGCCCAAGAGGTGACTCACCATGTCCAAACGTTTTGTTGAAATTCCCACAGTAGGAGATGCTTGGTATATTAAATGGCCTGCCATCTTTAAATGGTTGCAGCAATGCAAATCTGCTTTTTGCTGTGTCTAAATTGCCCAATCCCAGAATCTAAAATCCAGCCAAAGTCAGGAATCAAAGGGCCTGTCAAAATCCCGTCCGTTGGGAATTGTTTTCTGTCTAAAGTCCACTGTATGCCCGGCACCCCCCCCCACCCTGGGGCAAAATTTTGATAGGTGCATTATTATATATAATAACTGTCTAATATGTAACAATGTTGTCAAACCATTAACAATAATACTGTCAAATATAGAGATTCAACGATCAAGGAAAAACGGCTGCAATATTGTACATTACGTAGAATCGCTTATGTTCCATCACAAAATTTAAATAAATTTTCTACTTGCAGTAAAACTATATCACTTCTAATAAAATAATTTACACTTAGAATACCTGCTACCACATCTAAAACAAAATACAATGTTCAGCATTCGTTTATAATAACAATTTGCGACGGAATATCAAATTTTCAGGTATTTTTGGTAGTTTGACCTTGAAATGACATTGACCTTGATTGGTCATTTTTCAAGTCCATTTGGAGTACAATACAAAGTTAATAATGTTTAGACAAACATTTAATCATACCATTAGAAATAATACTGTCAATAGTTGAATACTAACATTTTAAATAGGGAATCAGCAATCTAAGAATGCCATCTCGGCCAACATGTACATGCATAATAATGTCAGTTTTGAGAAAGTTTCAATATTTTGTACTGAAAATTGAACTAATAATAAGAGAATATGTGCTTACCAACACTTTTATCACTTTTAATATCAACTTGAATATAAAACATCTGCTAAAACAAGAAAACAAGTGAGGAAACATAATTTTTTCAGCTTTTTTTCATAATTTGACCTTGAAATGACCACGACCTTGACCTCAAAGTGGTCAGTCTTGTATGTCCATTTGATGTATGTTATCAAATGAATAATATCCAAGCAAATATTTGTGACTACATACATAAATAAAAAAATTGCATGAGAACATAGAATTTTAAGTGTATGTGTAAATTATGGCGGCCATCTTGGACGCCATCTTGGATTTCCGTGTCCGCACCACACGTTGACAATTTATGCCGGCAGTTCCATATAGTACAGACATAGGCGAACATTTTGGTATATAACATTGCTTGTTCTACTTGAGTTGTCACCTACTCCTTAAATAAGCCACCTTTGAGCTGATTGTCACCCCACTATAGCTTATAGTGCTTTCACAGATCCAGTATATATCTAATGCCGTTGAACCTCTCTAAAGCAGCCAGTCAAATAATACACCAAATATAAAAGTCTAGCATTTATGGCAATTTCTTGATATGTCGATATACATTCTATTACTGGTAATTATTATAAATATATAGATATATAAATTGTGAATGCACCCTTCCGAGGCGATCTCTAGATTAGAAGGCAACATTCGTGTACGTAATTGTTGCGAGGCCCAGTTGTTGCCGCTGGTACCATTTGAGGTTGTTGTCATTGGAACCTTTCTTCAATCAGGTCTTTTATATTTTAGCCTAGTGGTGAAGCGTCCGCTTCGAGTGCGGGAGGTTTCGGGTTCGATCCCTATTGGATCCCGTCATGCCAAAGACGAAATAAAAATGGTACCAGTATTTTAATTGCAGCCAGACGCTCAGCACAAAAAAGGAAACTGGCTTCTCTTCTCTCATACCCTCGTAGCGTTGGATAACATATGGAATGAGGTGTCGAGAGTGATAAATATAAGTTGGGAAACTTGTGGTCACACTCGAACGTCAAATGTTACGTCTAAAGTTAAGCGGTTGTCTAAAACAGGTGTCCTTAAGATAAAACAACTGACTTTGAATTCAATAGAATCAGCCACTGAAGAAAGGCTGTTTAATTGAGTTGACCGCTAATCTAGGTCTGACATTATTTTAGGTAAATTTTCAACTCGGGTAGCTTAACTCTATGAATAAAGTACATAAACATGCATAACCTATTATATCATGCATTCTGTCATAAATGCATTGTATTGTCCTCATAGGCTATCAGCCTAATGGAATTGAAAATAAACTATCTATCTATCAGCATCGGGGACTTTATATTTTCTCGCAGGTTTTCGCCGGATTTTCAAGATATCGATCATTTAGCAGTGCTGTGATTGGCGGACAGGTAAGTCGCGGTTAAAAGCAATAAAACACGTCCCGCTTATTATTCGGTCCTAGATCAGAATTGATGTATTGTATATAACATAAGTTTACAATTTAATGTCATTTCTGACAGTTCATGTCATCATTAACATCAATAAAAACTGAGCTCGATCATCTTTACATGCGATATGGGGATAAATATGACAGTTTATTGAACAAAAACCCGCCCACAGTAAAAAAATAATACACACAATGTTGATTCATTTTGCAAAACGTAATTAATGAGCGAAACAAACAATGTGAGTGATTTTTAGAAACGTTTTGAAACTATCGAACTGCTTGTTGGTGTGTGTTTTCATTTGTGTAAAACACAAACACAGCCTGAGATAACTCTAGACTTATCCATTAACAAACATGCATAATATAAACACTGCACGATCGACTGACCGCTTGTTATCAGCGTATATAGAAAGAGTATAATATCGCGCGCTTTAAACGTGATTACGCACAAGATTGACAAAAATGGACACGGAAAATGCGTTTAAATTTCTTTTTATTTGAAAACAAATCCTAATCTTATCATCGGCAGACAGCGGATTTATACATTGTAATATAACTGTATCAAACAAAACTACGTCGATTTTGAATAGTCTAAATGGCAATATAGTACGGAGAATTTCATTCGAGCCTCGACCTTCAATTAGCATAATTTAACTGCTGAAATCTTGTCTATATCTATACTCCCGGATGTGTTTTATCATAAACACAGAACATTTGACCTGGAGCTAATTAATCCGCGTGTGTTTTCTTTATTATGTCGAAAGAATGTTTTGATTAGTTAAAATAATACGTCTGATGGGACAACGTATAAGCACGGATTTTCAATGAGTCCATGTTAAATGTTCTGAGCTATACACGAAGACACTCGATGTGTAATACAAAAAGAAATCTAAAGAGCCAATATTGCACGATTTGCTTTCGAAATATTATATATTCAACGCAAGAACTTGTGATATTGACAAACATAAAGGTCAGGGTCAGGTCAAATTCACATTGAATGCACGGAGAATTTGATGTGATCCTGACCTTTACACGACTCTCTTCCTCGTATTAGCGCTATTTTACAGCTGATATATTGTCAATAATTATAATCACGGTTGTAAGTTTTTATTAAGCGAAAAGTACAACCAATATTCGATATAGTCCAGCGGAACATATTTAAAATTGATATAACTGTCAAATATGTAATCAACCATAAATAACGTCGTTATTATTATTATTATAATATTGCACAATTTGCACGAGGGAATCGTATATATTCAATTCATGAACCTTAATGTATCAAGTGAAATTATCCGTGCAATACAAGCGTTTGGAATGACACGTTAATATATAAATTTGACTAATTTAGTTTCTTTTATGTCACATAACTGCATGTTTGACATCAATTTGTAATCATACTTGTTTAGTCTAAATACGGGATTCATTAAATGTGTGTAACAATGTTGCATAGCACGGAGAATTTGACATGATCCTGACCTTTATGCATATATATTTTGCGTCGAATATATACATTTTCGCGAGAACGTCGTGCCATAATCGGTCCATCGGATTTGTGTTTGTATAACTCACCGAGCGTCTTCGTGATACTTCCCGATTATGAAAACATACAACCGGAGTTATAAATATAAACAAGATATCAGCTGTTAAAGTATGTTAATAGAAGGTCGAGAGTCGTGTCAAACTCTCTGTACTAACTACATTTTGTATATCTACTGACGTGTCAACCAATGACCTGAAATGACGCATGATGTGGGTGGTACACCCACTATTACTAAAGGAATACGTGATAGTGTTTAGTCCGTCCTCCTGTACGTCTTACGGAATGATGATAGTGATTTGCGTTCCAATAATTTCATTCGGATAGGGAATGCAAAACAGAAAACAAAAACGCAACATAGAACACAATTACACGGCACAATGCCTAACACACATCTGAACGAGAAAATAAACTTAACTGCTGAAACACACAGGCTCTCGGTGCGGTTGTATGGTCTTGCAAAATAAATACTCTGAACTAAACACTAAAATATCGCCGAGAACCTGTTTGCTGAAAATCCAAGTTTCAGCTGTAAACATGTTGAAAGTCCAAATCACGCTTTGATAGAGGTTAAATCTAGATCGTTATAATCTATTAAACTATGGACTAATACTGCTAGCCAATCATCGATATTGATTTGATGAACTTTAATGCCTTCTTTAGTTTAATCATATTGCACTGCATGCATTTAACCAGCAGTTTAATTGGTTTACATGCACAATACAACTTAGAAAGATTCGAAGCACAATAATAGAGAATACCAAACCAGAGAAACGTTTACAAATTTTGACTTCTTTCGCCATCAAAATAATGTAATACCTTTAAACACCTTGTTTGTACCATTGCTAAGCAGTTTGAACTTTCATACTGACGTGGAATATGGCATGATACTATGAGTATCATATACATAAGTTTCAACTGGTATACAGTCCTACGTTCAAGGAAAGCTACCAGCAAACATGTTTAAAAATCACGGGTTTTATCGCTATAACCCTTCGCTGTACGCTTCGTAACAAACAATTTGAAACTGTAATATGAACAAATGCACTGCATCCAAGTAGGGGATTACCCATCAGATCTTTGGATAATCTGGCAGAGGAAAAAATGACAAAGGAATGTGTTTGCTCCCATTGAGACTATAGAGTCAGAACCACTTAGAAGACATCGGGAAACAATGCTCAGTCATTTATCATGCCTGCTTTAAAGTTCAGGCTTCGCGAAAACTTTAAAAGCCTGTCAGTCATTCGGACTGTTAGAAGCACAAATGTTTTTAGTCCGAACAAAGATTTAAACACATTTATACCTTTGTTCAGATTAACAACATTTTTGTTTCTAACATTTTTCAGCCCGATTGAAATGAAAATAGATCTGTGGATAATGCATGTTTTTAATTTGTTTAATTCTAGGTCTACTTAATTCAGGGGTAACTAATTTAAAAATGCATTATTATATATAAACACAGTTAACAAGTGATTACAAATAGGCCTAATTTGATACTTTACCTTTTTATAATGGGTTTGCATAAGCAAATCAGACAGTACTTTCATTGAAGAGAAAGGCTATTTTCATTTCAATTAATCATATCACCATTAAATATCAAACATCTTTAATCTTAATCACCTTTTCATGTTAAATTAACCATGTTGCAAATTGTCAAAACATGGCTGCACGCCGAGAAGATTCCGGGTTTTACGGGTTTTATTGTATCCAATAACAACAAATCATGTACTTAATTTTCGCGACCTTCATCGGTTGAATATATTTTACATTTGTTGACGATTTTGGAGGGCTTTTCTTATAACATCTCAGCGAGGAATTACGAAAATGCATTCGTGTTACATTCTTTACAATAATCTACAACTAAAATGTGGGATTATCACCGTCCGGTCCGGCTACGCACAGACCCAATGCAGACTTATTACTTAATGTACTGCAAAGGGAATTAACCGCTTTGCAACTGGAAGTAACCGGAGCATACGTCGTTTTTATTAGATTTTCTTAAATTTGGTTGATATCTCGCACATATGAACGATTCCCGCTCGACTTACTTCATAATTTAAGAGTATTCATGTGTCTCATAACAGTTTGAAGCATCGTTTATGCACTGAAACTGTTAAAATTGCATTCCGAAGCGGGCAAAAAAATGCAAGCGCTATGTAGATGACGTAGGGAAATTCTGACTTGTTTACGACTTTTATACCATAATGTACCTTCACCGGAAATTGAAGTTGAAAGCCGTCATTTTTTTTCAGTTTGCTTTGTTTCGGCATATTTTTGTCATTCATTTCTGATAATCATTGCCATTTCGAGTTGATCATATTTTCTATTAAAATTTCATACTGGAAAAAATTAAATAAAAAAATATTGGTTCTCCAATCTTGAGCAATAACTTGCCTCTACCGGAAGTTGTACGTGAGATTCAGCCTACCGAATAATTATTTCTGCATCCGGTCGGTCAAAAAAACAGGCAATAGCCAATGCAAGACTACAACAACAACAAGTGCGTGTTTTCGCATGTAATCGTTAATGGGGATAAATCCCCAATAAATCCACGTTTTTTCCGTTCTCAGTTCGAAATATGTACGGATGCACGGGTTTTACTATTCACATTCTTTTGTTGCCTGTCCGCCGTTTTGTATAATTACACCAATACACGCTAACCACTTCCGGATATGGTTAGCCAAACTTGGCGCATGTGACAAACATGTTTTTTTAAACCTACCGTTCAGCAAATAACAAGTGCGTACCAGGGGCGAAACATGCGTCACGTAATTCTTCGTTGAACGCAGGGCAGGTATATGTTATAGAAATATCATTGTTGCCTAATATCGCTTGTCACTTCACTAGCATACACACTTTTATAGATTTGCATCGATCAAATATTTTGGATTGACCTTAGAAGTTGTTGAGGCGATAATATTCGACAACCTTGCTCAAAAAATGACAACAATAACCCAACATTTCGTCCGTCAAAATGGCAGTGATGTATCCAAGTATAATTCATTATAAAAATCGCGTCTTGATGTAAAATAGTACAACTTATGGGTACATACACCAATACATGCTTAATAAACGCATCTCTATCAATGTGATTCATTGACAATTGCTAAATATATCTAGTATTTGAAGTAGTAAAACATAATTTAGAAATTTATAAACACACGACAACACCCCCTTCAAAATGACACCCACACGCCTGATATAATACGTCATGATTGTTATTCAAAGTCACCGCGTATAATCCAAATCACTGTACGACTTATTGGGATACTACGCAATTCAACTTGTATGCCTTATTGTGATTGGAACATCCGGTGATTTCCTATTAATGTACGACTTATTACAAGACTATACAATTCAACGTGTACTCGCTATTGCGATAACCGGAAGTTGACTCGTTTATACACTGTGAAAGTTTACTGGCTTTGAGAAATGAGTTAAATGTTGACATGATTACGGTTTTTGTGATCGATGAATAAACTGTTAATCAAATTTTGACAATTATAACTGTCACTTATGATTTTGATATAATTACTTTTGTGTATTTGTATTAACATTTTTTGACAAAATACATAAAACATTTTTATTGTACTACAATAGATCACAGGAACTTGCATAACTTAAAAAAAAAATTTTTTTTTGGAATTTTATTTTCACTATGCCTACAATAACTGTAGAGCCAGTGTCAATAAATATATTTTAATAGATCTACAGAAAAAAGTTATGCAAGTTCCTGTGAATAGATATAGCTTCGTGGAATTGAATGGCCTGCTTAAAAGTGTTTATTGTTCATGCCTTTTGCAAAATAAACTTTTGTATACGTTTATTTGAGTTTAACGCCTAAGTTTGTTTAGATACGGCGCCCTAATGAGTTTTCCCGGACTATGCTACATCATTGATCAAGTACACTTAACAAATCTTATTAGTGTGCATGTATATATTTACCCATAACTTAGTATATAAAATATGTTTGATTGTGTTGAAAATTCAACATATGCAGCTTGGATATGTGGAATTACAAGTCAATTAATTTTATTACAATCTTATAACAATTATCACAAACAGAATAAGCAAATGATGACATCAGCAAAAGCTTATGTCACACGGTTTTGCCGTACGTTCATCGTGTGTTGTTTATGCAGCTATGTACCCTCTTTGCTGATCAAGTTCGTGTTTTCACTAATCACCGAGACAGAAATAAAGAAATAAACGATAACAACTAAAGTTTATAACTACTCACTTTTAGGGTTAAAATGCAGTTTAGGAAGAGTTACCTCCCGTTGACCATAAAAATTTAACCGTATTTTTAAAAGTTAAAAATCACCATTTTGTTGAGTAAAAATCGCGTAATTGTGTGTTTTTGATAGTCACAATATATCTTAAATTCTAATTGACCATAAATAAAAAAGATTTGCACCTACGCGTAATTTCTCGTGCATTTTACGTGTTTTGATGTTTCATGGTCAAGTGATCCTCTGTATTTCATTTTGAAGAAAAAAAACTATTTGCTATTACAGTCAGATCTCGATATAACGACACCCGATATACCGACAAATTCATTATACTGACATCAAATTTGGGGACAAAATTATAAAAATGCTCTTTGTATCAATTCAGTATACCGACATATTCGTTATAACGACATTTTTCTTGGAAACAACAGCGTCGTTGTATCGAGATCTGACTGTAATTAACATGTACACAACATTTCATGCAGAAATATCCATAAATAAAAAAAGTTATACGATAAAAACAGGTGCACACTTATAAGATTTGTTAAGTGTACTATATGCACTTCAACAAGGAACCAGCAACCTCTACACAAGTCTAAAAAATGACCAACCTTCAACAACTGTTCTATACGAATACATTAATGCCAGCTGTACAATTTAAAACATCCTACATTGTATATATAAATGAAAACCCGGTCCCAGCCCCCAAAGAAGAGAAAGGGCCCGAACAATTGAAATGTGACGATATGGAGGATTCTGAATATTCCTGTTACATGTTTTATTTTATTTCTTGAGTACTTATTGTAAATGAAAACATCCAGCTTCATAATTTTTCCGCCATTTCTATTAAATTGGAAACATTGTCAATAAACCAAATAGATCCGGTTCGTCGTCGTTAATATCACCCTTTCTACATAGTCTGGTTCCCGATCTTTACAATCTACGCAGCTAATCTAATGGAATGTAAGATTGGGGAACGGGAACCAGACTACATGTACCTTTCTACACTTTTTTCCATCGTTCTGATAATTTGACACGACTCGTGACATTCTATAACACGGGCGGTAATCACGTGACTTTGTCTTGTATGTTAAACGAACAATGGCGGACATTCAGCCTCGGTAAGTACCTATTTTTCTTTGAGTTATATGTCTTATAGCCTCGATATCAAAACCTAACATAGCCTATCATATGCGCAATGCTTTCTTTCAAACGTTATAACTTAGTTTTGCCTCATAATGTGAATAGATTTCGAGAACACTCATTGAATTTGATCCAGAGTTACGGCGCAAGGCCGGTATGTTGCACGCATCGTATAAAGTGTTGTCGAATTATCGACAAATAAGGCTCTCTGCTACGAAAAAGGTATAAAATTATATCAAATGTTTGATTATATCGTGAACGAAACATGTATGAATTTCTACGGGGTAGTATTCTGCAGTATATTTCAATTTTACGAAAGTAGTATGTAAAACGAACGTTTTTGTATTGATATGTCTCACGTATCGACCTTTTCTCCAGTTGCTATCCCCACCTCTTTCGATCAGCTTAAATTTGCAGTATTTCTTCTTTTTGCGTATTTGTCGGATAGAAGATATATCGGCAGATATACGTTTCATTGTTTCTGATAATAGTGATTTATTTTCCAGTCTTAACCTTTCTTGTAGATCTTGCATTGACGAAACATCTAATTCGACGGCATTCATTCTTCCCTGAAAGTCAGTCAGTTCTTGACTTTCATTTCGTTCAACACTTTTGTCTTTTCCTCGCATCTGTCTGTCAATTCATTCGTTCGGACACCATTTTCCCAAGACAAACGTTCACTACTTTCTCCTGATAATGTCAATCGTGTAGCTATAAATTCGGGGATTCCGTTATCACTGGAATATCCTCGCTGTTTCCAGGCACGCGTTGTTGCTTCAGATCACGATCTTCTTCAATTGCATTGTTCAAATCCGACAATGGTGTTAGGAAGCTACTCTTCGTGTTGTTCTCAAGGACATCCCGAAACAGACATCGAGATGACCCTTCCTTCCTCTTTTTCTTTACTGGCGATGGCTTCTTCTTCAAGGGTCTTTTGACTGGTGGGTTTCGTTCCAGGACAACAGACAATGATTTTATGTTCCGAAATATGTTTTCGGCCTCTGTTAGGTGAGGCGTGACTTTGCCTTCGTCATTATCTGAAATAACTGGAAACAATCTGTATGATGTAGTACATGATTGCTGTTTCGTGTATTTCTGGTAAAATGTATGGATACGAGCTAGCTTATATAATTATAAATTGACATCAATGTAACGTTTCTCTTAACTATATGTATTCATATTGCAAATATTTAAATGATGAACTCGTGAACTCCATACTATCAAAACAACAAGCATTGACACGTGTATGTCTCCATTGTCAATCAACGTTGTCATCAAATGATGTAATAGAATTTTCATTTTTGAAGTACAATGTTTTTACGAACGTTATATTGTATTTCTTGTATCATACAGGGTGTCTAAAAAGAAAATATACAGTTTCAATGTCTATTTATTAAATCTCTACAATAGCTATCGCAACGAAAATTTGCACATGTATAGACAAAATATTTTTTCTGTGACCAATTTTAAGATTATAACCCTGATAATTTTTAGAAAAATGTCAGTTTTCTAAAATAACCTTATTTTGTCCATGACGTCATTTTGTAGTAATTGACGACGTTTTCACGATGCATGTCACCTTATGGCATTTCCCTTCTTGCACTCATTTTTTGAAATTATTCGATAGCACAATAGAACGAAATAAACTCAACCCGTCGCTTGTTTTTGGGAGGCGATTAAGCCTCTCATTACTACCATTGCCCATTTCTTAATACAGAATTAACCGCCTTTAGGCTGCTATGTGAATCCGCATTTAAGTAGTTCCAGAAACTGTCAACATTCCCAATACTGCTACATGTGTTTCTCCAAATAGTTTAACTGATTTAAGCCAATCAGCAACATTTGTTTATTCTAAGATCAAAAATTAGTGTGAAACTGTTCGTTAAATCGATATTTTGGCCAAAAAAATCACTACACCGGCTGATACCGAACTTGTTTCATAGTACGAAAATGACGTGTTCATCAAATGTCCCGGCTGTAAAGCTATTTTTAGAAACTTCAGACTACGATCAAGTGATGGTTTTATCAATGAATCGTATACGGTCTGCAAAGTACTGTTATGCAATCATATGGTGTCGCTGTACTAGCTAGCCGCTTTCTATAGACTGTCTCCCGCTGTGAGGGAAGTGATTACAAGACGGTACTGTAGAATCTGATAAATAGACGCGTAGTATTATTTTACAGCCACTTTTGATATACGCATTCAATACACGTATTACATATAAATTAATATGCACCTTTTAACAATTATTTAGATACCCAACATGCCTATATAGTCACATATGCCTATTTTGACATTCAGGACAAGATCGGCAGTAAGAAAACGAACATTAAACGTGTAAAGTCGGTTTAAGCTTTAATAGCAGCAACCAGATCGCATCCCAATAGTACTCTCAGTGCTTTGATTGTTAAAGCAGCTGGTTCCTAAACACCGCAGGTGATTTACTGTTTTGAATGATGCATAGTTCATGCAAAATGTGCCAAGGCCACCTATTGTACATAAGGAGTTGGATGAATTCCTTGAAGCAGTTGGATCTTAAGTAATTTCCAGTAAATACCACTGTGGTGTGACATGGCCCACTCACACCCCCGGTCTAAATCATTACGACTTTTTTCTTGTGGGGCTATGTGAAATCGCTATTATACAGCTCAAAGCCAACAGACACGTGTATGCTCACGAGAAACATCAAAATAGTAAGGTAAGGTAAGAAGATCATTTTAGACACAAGTGCAAATGTTTTCAATACTTTAAAAGAAGTGCAATAAGGGAAACGTAAGAAGGTTGGACGTCTTGAGAACGTCATAAATTACTGAATAGTCGTCACGGGCAAAATAATGTAATTTCAGTAAATTTACATTTTTTTTTAAATTATCAAAGTTATAATATTAAAACTGGTGCGAGAAAAAAATTACATCTTTTGTCTACACATATGCAAATTTTGTTTACGATAGTAGAATGAAGATATTTGATAAATATACACTGAAACTGTATACTTTCTTTTTGGACACCCTGTATGAGCTTGGGTAAACTATACATTAACTGCAGTGTGTTTCCTTTTTACCACAGCTACTGTTAAGACCTTAGTTAAACTATGGTGCAAACTGGATACTACTACACACTCGAGTTAATAAATTTAAAAAATGTATTACTAAATACAGCAACTGAGTACATAACTGGGTAGACAATGGCACACATTTGAAGTGTTTTTCTTGCAATTTTATATCACGTAACGCAATAATTGGACCTCAACTGTATCGTTCTGTAAATATTTTGACATATAAAACATATATATGGGATGGTAAGATGTTTAAAAAGAGCTAACTCTGAACTTACTGAACCCTACTGAGATGTGTACGTGAGACATATCGATACAAAAACGTTCGTTTTACATACTACTTTCGTAAAATTGAAATATACTGCCGAATATTACCCAGTAGAAATCCATACATGTTTCGTTCACGATATAATCAAACATTTGATATAATTTTATACCTTTTTCGTAGCAGAGAGCCTGATGTGTCGATAATTCGACAACAATTTATACGATGCGTGCAACATACCGGCCTTGTGCCGAAACTATGGATCAAATTCAACGAGTGTTCTCGAAATCTATTCACATTATGAGGCAAAACTAAGTTCTAACGTTCGAAAGAAAGCATTGCGCATATGATAGGCTATGTGAGGTTTTGATATCGAGGCTGTAAGACATAAAACTTCAAGAAAAATAGGTACTTACCGAGGCTGAATGTCCGCCATTGTTCGTTTAACATACAAGACGAAGTCACGTGATTACCGCCCGTGTATAAGCATTATTCAATAATTTAACAGCTGATATAAAAAAAATATTGTCTATATTCATAATCCCGGTTTTGTATGTTTTCTTAAGCGAGAAGTATCGCGAGAACACTCGGGGAAATTGATATATTCAATGCAAGAACCTTGTAATATATTCATGCATAAAGGTCAGGATCACGTCAAACTCTCCGTGCTATACTTAAGGTCATACAAATGTTGAGAAAATGTCAATTATTGCAGAGCGAATAAGTACTGATTGATACAGTAAAATCACACCTTTCGGGGGTATTGAATTTCGTAGGGTCGTGAATTCCTGTAAAGTCGTAGAATACAGAACATGGATGGGTACTCTAATTGCTGCATTTGGAGGTCGTGGCGATTATATTTCGTTGTTATTTTTAAAAAACAATATCAAAGAAAATTCGACCTCCTCTAAAATGAAGGTTTTACAGCAATTACTTCCAAGAAACACGATTATGACTACGACTGCTGTGTATGATTAAAACATACAAATCCGGTGCATTGCCCGCTGGAAAAAACCCAGTTACGGAATTGCAATTATGTGATATAATCTATCCAAATATCATGTTATGAAATTATAAAATGTGAGGGTGTGTTTAAGTGCTGGGCCATATCTCGCGCCACACTGTAGCGTTACTAATTGATTACCGATAATAAGGACATTAATTATTTCTGGTTAAATGTTCGCCCACAGAATGTCGCGGCATTTTGGTACTGTCAACATTTTTTTTCGGTTTTTACCATGATATTGTCAAAACCGCTGCATTGCCGAACCCATTTTGTAAAACATGACATTTTTCCAGGATATTTTCAAAACCATACCACAAGCGGATTCAATTTGTCGATTTAAGTGTTAAAACATTAAAAAAATATTTGTAATGACAAATGGCGCATCATATGTAACAAGCAGACATCGCCCACGCGTTGGCCACGTAACACCGAGTCACATGTCTTTCATCCGCTGTTTTTGTCGAGACCTTACCGGTATTTATATCGCTTTTTGGTCGTATTTGTCAACAAATAAATACCTTAGATCAATCAAAAACATATTTTGAACCGCAAATCATTATCCGACACTATATTGGTCAATTTCGACGTTGTTTATGTAGCAAAAAAGCTTGAAAGTCTGGCAATTCATCTTTCAGGTGTGAGGCTAACGTAATAGATTGTCCTTTGACGCCCATAGTTTAGTCACAAATCTTTCAATCACAAATAAGGCAATAAAATGACAAATAATATGTCGATTTTTTGCATGATATAAAATCATATAATCATGTTCTACATATTCTTTATTGGAACTCCGTACAAAACAATAACAATGCGCAAAAAATGAATCCCATTGCGCACTTCATGCGCTAAGCTAAGCAACTACATCGTCTTAAGTAACGCGCATTGTTTGTAAGCAAAGAGCATACATATGGTTGAAATTCATGACAACAGATGAGTCTGGCATTTTGATAGGTGTAATGACTTAAACTGTTTGCATGTATGGATATAAAAGTTATTTGGTGAAAACAGCGAGTTTTTTTTTATTTTTTATTCGACCAATGTTATGGGATGGTAAATTTTGGTTACGCATCGTAACAATTAGTCAAAAATTTACACCATTTTGATGGTCATAAAAAGGGAAACAAAACATTTGTTCAAGCATAACGGAATGAGCACGGTTCTTACTTTAAATACCGGAGCTACGATGTCACTTAATTAATTTGCGGGGATATTAATTGTCCGACAATAAAATTTTGTCAACAAGCCTTGTGACTAGTCGCGTGTGAGATATCTTTGACGCTTTAATATTTCATAAAGAGCGTTGACATGTTTAAAACGAGATATCGCTAGCCTACTGTCGTTCAAATTTATTAAAGAGTTTTAAAATTTGTAAAAACCCACCTCTTTACATTCCGCTACTAAACGTTGGATACTTTTATTTTAAGATTAAACAAAAAAGTTCAGCGAGTATTGTAATCGTAATTAAAAGTGTCATAAAAACATTAAGACGTGGTGAAATAAAACATTAAAAACGATGGAAACAAAACTGTTAAGTGTGTGGATTGGTTGTTTCATATTAGCTGGGTTTCTTGGATGCGTGTCTGGGAACGGCCGCATGTTGATGCCACCACAGAGATCAAGCTTATGGAGAGATCCAGCATTCTTTAGATTCCGTTACATTTACCGTAACTATAACGATCATACGTTAAATTGTGGCGGTTTTTGGGTAAGTGTTTATAATTTCCTTTCCCGTTTTTATACTAATATCTAATAGGTCGTTTGTAACACAATTAATTACACCATAACTCTCGACACCTTATTCCTGATGGAATTCCAACGCCACGAGGGTATGCGAAAGGGGGAATCCAGCTTTACCTGTTGTGTCCAAAGCGTCTAACATGGTTCTCGTTCCGTTTTAGTTTGACTGACTGAGGCGGCAGACTTTCAAGACGGGATGCCGTGTTTTAAGTGCGGTATTGTGCTTTTAATGATTTCTGTGCTCGGCTGGTTAAGTTGAGTGCTGCCTTTCCTGTCTGGCTTAATATAATATTTTAGCGATGTCATTTCTGGTAAGGTTTTTATTTGGTATTTTCTATTGCACGTCCTGAAATCGAAATAGGGTCATCCACGCACTCGAAACAGACGCTCTATCACTAGGTCGTCGAGGCTATCATTCCATAAATAGAGGGTCATCCAATTTCAATGATGTGAAAAATCTACATTCTGAGTTTATTTCTGTTTCGACCCTGTAATTCCCTGCACAATGCAGACAGAGGAACACTATTTGAGCGTTTACAGAACGATCCTATACAAACGGTGCCTCTATAGGGATCTTAGAACTATCAGAGTTCCGCTCCCAAGGCATATGCGTTTAATCTTTTATTTAAATCATATTAGCATAATTTCTCTTGATTTATCAATTTGGGACACCATTTTATATAACAAAATCATTACTATAATTATGTTAGTAAAACATAAATGGATATCATTTTAGGGTATTACAATGCAGTGTTCAGTAGACACTTTATATTTCACTATTTGTGAAAAATGCGCTGGTGAAGGAGAGTAATTTTAGCGGCTCCGTAGAACAATAATATTCAAAATGGTTCGTTATACTTGTATTGATCTGATAGTCCTGCTTTGTAACATGACGCCAAACTCTCTGTAGTATTCTCAGAATAAAATTATTATAATTGACGTACCGACATCAATTATTTTATACAATCAAGTAACTATTAGTGGTCACCTGAATTAAGCAGCCAGTCAATGCATACCACAATCAATTATCTAGAAATACGAGTGAATATGGCAACGGCACATCGTACATATAAATAATAAAATATAAAAAAAACAAATCGGACAAGGAATACAGCACTCATCAGAAACAACCGATCACCAAAGACAGAACGGCTACAAACATACAGCATTGCACATTCTCTCCGACAGCCTGTTGCTTCAGTAAGTCAATTAGATCTGGAACAGTTAAGAGCAAACCACCTTATGCTTGACAACGATATTTCCCGTCTCGCGATTCTATTAACTTAAAGGTAGGCCTATGAATGTGTTGCATTATATGCGATATCTATATTATTATATAAAACAACTTTGTTTTCAGAGAATGCATCAAAACAATGGTAAATGTGGTGTTTGTGGAGATCCCTGGGACGCTGAACAACCACGCCCAAACGAGGCTGGTGGAATTTACGCACGTGGAATAATAGGACGAACGTACTCAATGGACAAGCGTTTTATTGACACCGTCATTCAAGTGACGTCATCAATATCTGGTTACTTTGAGTTCAATATTTGCCCAAACGATGACGTCACAAAAAGAGTCAGCAGGGAATGTTTGGATAACTTCCCAATGCGGGTATTGAGCAAGGATCGCAGTACCTCGTACGGTAGACGATATATACCGGATATATCAGCCGGACAACCCGGTGTTGTGGAATTATCATTAGAGATACCAGACGGATTGGAATGTACACAATGTGTTCTACAATGGCGCTGGCACGGAGGTAGGGCTTTCAAAATATATACTTTCTCTGACATCTATATGTTATAGTTTCTATAATTACATGTCTCTCCGTTATATATATAACGATAATTGCCATCTATAACTATACATATTAATGTGTTCTTATACCTGATTCAGATCATAAGCATTATTTAATCGGCGAATACAGTCACGTTAATATTGAGATTCTGGTAGCGCGCTGAAACAAATAGGCTGGGTTAATTTGCAGGCAGGAAATATCATATATTTAAATTATTTGATTTATTCAATGTGCACAGAAATAAAGAATCCGCAGTGGCTTTTAACAAAATTACATTAAATAATTTAAGGGGCAAACAATACGGAATTTATTAGCTGGTAGGACTCTCTGAACCGCAATACTATTGACCTAGGACGCATGAGTTGTGTTGTTTTGCAAAACATCAACCAATTTATAATACTTCAATTATTTGCTCTTCCATAAACACGATATTGGTTCTCTGCAAGTTGGGACATGTTCTAACCAATGCCATGGATTATCAAAGCTCATGTACAGCATTGCTGTGCAACCCAAAAGATCATGACGTCACTACGGTGCTCTATCAACTTTCAATAGTGCGAGTTTACCATGCAACCATACAGACAAAAACCAAAAACACTAGTCTGACAGGTGTTCTGTCTACGGATGATGCATATTTGCAGGACATTGTCCTTGTAGAGGATGTCGTCTTCATAAAACGTTTTTGTGTTCAAATTTCTACGTTCGTTATCTTAAACCAGAAATAAAGCCCATGATTGCGTGGTAAACTATATTCTAGACAAACAGTGTGTTTTGTCACCACGTTTTATTATTTCGCTGTTATTTTGTAAATTTTTGTCGTTGACGCGACTATTTTTTTGCCATTTTAGTGCACACGCTAGATGTAACAACATGTTTCATAAAAAAAGAAGGTTGTTTACATTTGACTTTTAACACCAGAACCATTTTTGCACCATTTTGTAATGTTTTGTCGGCTGAAATATGTCACTTGATATTTGCATGTTAAATGTGCATATTGGATAATAGCTCAACATTTATACCGCGCTGTAGGTGGTAGCTAATACATTTCTCGTATAACAATGTAACGTACGTTTGCTTTTAAAAGAAATTATAATGTACATTATTAGAATATCGTTTCTATTGTGAACACCCTATTATCTTTTTTTAATAGCAATAGTTCCAAATCGAACACCTTTAAACATTTATTTGATAGTCTTCGCTAAGGCAAATTATAGTAAATAATATGATTATTCGACAATATAAATCTGTGACTGCATGTTGGCATAATTATTGTGGTAAAACATAAAGTAGATACTGACAACGTGCAATAACGTAACAAGAAATATGAATCTGATTCTTTATTCAATCGTATTAGGCTATACAATTTCGACAAAGCGAATGCCAATAACCGTAAATAGTTTACATCATCAGGTCAATTTCCTCCAAGTCGTAGGTCATGGACAGATATTTCAGGAAAAAAAGCAAACAACCACGCGCTCACTTACGACTGTATGAGTCGAACGTAACAAAATATATAATTCTATTGATTTTTGTATTTTCAGCTAACAATTATGGAATATGTCGCAATGGTCGATGGGGTAAAGGTTGTGGCGAACAACCAGAGATGTATAATTGTGCAGATATAGCCATTCTTCCAGACGATAAAATTGATGACGAGGACAGAGAGCAAACTAAACCATATATTAGAAGACCGAGACCAATAATACCATCGCCAACAACAAGTGTCCCTACACCGACATCAACACAGGCAAATACAACACTATCATCAACGACAAGACCGACGTCATTAGCCACAAATAACCCGACAACAATAAAAGAATCGCAACCAACAAAACCAACAACTTCAAAACGAACAACAGCAGAACAGACAACACCAATACGGACTACATCAAGACCAACGACGACAACACGACGATCTACTTCAACAACAACAACAAGACCGACAACAATAACAACTAGTCCGACAACACTAAGACAGACTACAACTACAACAACAACAGAACCGACTACAACAAGACCTATTAGAACAACAACAACTGCTTCTACGACGACAACAGTATCACCCAAAACGACATCATACAGTCAATCAACATCATCAACTACGACTCCATCATCACCACTACCAACAACAATGCGCCTAACGACCGATTATGTAGATATTACAAGTCCAACAGCTTCATCAACTACACAATATGTTCCAACCACGCCAGTTGCAACTGAAGATGTGTGGACACCAACGACTGAGAAACAAACAACGATTAACGTACAGTCAACTGCAGCTACTTCTGAAGTTACACATACACTTAATATAACCATCGCTGGAAATGATAAACAAACAACGCCAGTCGGTAGTACACTAAATGTTACAGGTATTACCGATTCACAAGGTACCGTTGACCCCACATCTGATTCAGCTATATTTACTGTTTCTACAACACAACTACCTGTTACAGAGTTAGTCGATGCCACACGTGCTGTCACCGACAAAATGCTAGAGCATACCACATTATTGCATACATCGACCCCAGTTATAATAACTGACGCATCTACAACTTTGAATGATACGTCTGCTTCAAAAATGCCTATATCAACAGAACGGCAAACCGTGACTGGTGGAAATGTCGGGACAACTGTTGGGTTTGAAGATTCTAAAGTAATCATGGATACTAAAACAACACAATATACAACAGTCCCCGATGTACCTACAACACAACGACAAACAACACAATCGACAACAGAAGCTGTCCGATCCGAAACAAATACGATGCCATCAATGTCCGTAATAGTCCCTGAAGGAAGTAAAATAGAAACTCCAACTGTGATCATTGAACAATCTACTTCAACTACTCCATCTATTCCAACTACAACTATTCCAACTACAAAGGTGGTGCAAAGCAATCAAACACCATCCTCAAACAATGCGTTCAGTATATCTACATTAGAAGCAGTTACACCAGCCGGTTCAGTGACGAGTGAACCTATTTCAGACGTAACGGTTCCAGACACGGATTTAAGTAACACCCCTTTATCTAATATTAACCCGAACACATTTCCACCAATAACAGCGGAAAGAGTTACAGTGCAGCCCGTTAACAAAACAGCACGTCGGGACAACGAAATAGGCGTAACAAGATCTACACAGGGTTTTAATACAGATAATGCATCTATTAACGACGAATCAATGATTACATCGAATGTTAAACCTTCGCCAGTTCTCGATGAAGCGGAAATAAGAACAACAACGCAAGTTGTACCTGAGATGATCAGTGATGGTAACATGATCATTGTGCTGGACCCAAAAGGGGCCAGTGAAACAATAAGAGGCGGCACCATTGAAGCAAGCTCTAACACGTCCGCACTACAGAATTCTATATCTGCGATCACACCGAACCAGAACATTACAACAACAGACAGTGACCTTCTTGTCGGATTGTTAAATGAAATTTTAAACATTAAAAATCGTTCCACCCCAATAAACGTACAGCCAACAACCCTTTCAGAAATCTTTAATGTCTCGAATAAACCTTTACAGGAGGTTCTAGATGTAAACAGTTCTTTTGACAAAAGAGAAATGGATGTTACGCCTCCAATTGTGCCATTCGTTGAACAGTCGCAAGATATTAACACCATAACAGAAACACCTACTGTAAAACCGATTGCATCGAATCCGTCTGAATTTGAACCAAGTGGTAAAATAGTTACTTCAAACAGTTCTTTTGGCAAAAGGGATATGGATGTGATGCCTAAAATTGTGCTACCTGTTGAACAACCGCAAGTGATTAACTCTGTTACATTAACGCCTGCTGTTAATACACCGATATCATCAAAGTCGGCTGAATTTGGACCGAGTACTCCAATAGTTGCAACAAACACTTCTTTTGGCAAAAGAAACATGGATGCTATGCCACCAATAATATTACCTGTGGAACAGTCACAAGAGGTAAAGAACGTAACAACAACAACACCTTCGGTTCCGCAAATTTTTTCAAACTCGTCTAATTTAGGACCTAGTGGTCAAATAGAAACATCAATCACTTCTTCGGACAAAAGAGACACGGACGCCATGCCTCCAATTGTTTTACCAGTTGAACAGCCGCAGGAAGTTCAGGTGGCTGTCGTAAAAAGAACATCTACTGTTCCTACGGTAACACCAACGTCGTCTGATTTTGTACCAAGTTCTGAAACAGTTGCATCAAGATCAATTACATTTACCGGATCAGCTGGTGGTAGACTTGGTGGAGGAAGAAGGAGAGCTTCGTTATTTCCTATAAGTAGACTCGTAGACATCAATTTTAATATTGAGAACGGCGAAGCTAATCGCGAGAAGAGAATGCAAGGTTAATGACATGCAAATTGATTTTTAAATTATTTAATTTGCTTATACAAGTCATAAGTGTCTTCTTTACTTTGTACACAGTCATGCTTTTGTATTATACCGATTTCTATTGACTATGAATATGAATCAATATTGATTGAATTGTGAGAAGCAATCAGCACGTGAATGATTTTATATTGAGAACGGCGAAGGTAATCGCGAGAAGAAAATGCAAGGTTAATGACATGCAATTTGATTTTTAAATTATTTAATTTGCTTATACAAGTCATAAGTGTCTTCTTTACTTTGTACACAGTCATGCTTTTGTATTATACCGATTTCTATTGACTATGAATCAATATTGATTGAATTGTGAGAAGCAATCAGGTGAATGGTTAAGTGGAATGTATTGTAAGATATTTTTTGTGCTACGGCAAGTCCTCAGTAATAAGACCACCAAGTGACCGTTGAAAACTTGTCTCATTCTTGAGTCGGTCTTAATATTGGGGTTACAGAAACAGCAACTAGAGCTGAGAAGTGTGGTGTAAATTAGGCTGTTTTAATATTGAAGCTGGTGTTAGATGGTGTTTTATTGTATTGTATCTCTGTAGAATAATAAATATAACATACACGTTAAGGATATAATTTTGTATTAAGCATACCCATCACAGTTAGTCTGCCGTAAATGACAATTCGGAATATAGTCAAACATGTGCTAGTGGAATGCCGATTCAGCAACTACTAACATCAATTTCTATTAAATTCTACATTAAGTAATTAAGGAATACACACAAATTCGTTAACATTGACATGCGACTTGTAAATTAGATTGAATTATTGATACATAATACGAGAGGTGTTCAACTTACATTTGAACAGAATCGAACATCAAGTATTTTCATAAATTTCACATCGAATTGTGTCTATTTGATAGTGTATAGTAATGTATCAAGAAATTTAAACAACCATTGTAGAATGTATATTTAATATCCTTAGAACAGAATCAGCTATTGTATCCAGTGTGTTAATTTGCATTTTTAAGGCCAAAAACATCCAAGTGCTGATGCTAACCCTTCGCTTCTCAAATCGATGTTTCAACATTCGCCAGATTTAAGTTCTATTGATACTTCATTAGGAGACTTCGGTATCCACTGTTTGGGTATAATATACTTCCCAGTCTAATTCATAAGGTACTTAATGACATGTTTTGTAGAGTGACAGCAAATTCAGTATAAGGGGAACACCCTGTCTTTGGCATGTTACCAGGAAAAGGACGTATCACATATCTTTTAAAACTTTTAAACCTTCTGCATCAATAAAATAATTATGCGTTCGCCTTTTTCTCCTTTTCAATCATTTTGAGTTCCGCGTTTCCAAAATATTAAACACAAGGCCATGTCATGAAAGCTTAACTAACACCATCTTATGTCTATAATCATGACCCTTTTTAAAATAGCAGATTCTGTCTATGTAATACTTTCCTCAAAGATAAAACATTAACTCCCAAGGAACGACACATTTTTTCCAATGACTATTCCGTAGTCGCATATACAGCCTCCAAGATCTTTGCCTGCGCTCTTTGTTTTGCTTGTCATTAAGCTAATGAACATCACATTTTTTCTGAAATTCTGCATCTAACATTTTCGAAATAATTCGATTGAAAGTTGCTACTGCTACTAACAACTTAACTGCCATCCAACTTTGGGTTCTTGGATTTGTTCTAGATATCACAGAACAATTGGGCCTGGCGATTGCAGGTTTCAACCATCTTTAGTTATTTTAATATTTGGTGCCATTTCGCCAAAACAAGCAGATGAACGTGTTTCACCCATCATATGACAAATATTACTGATTGTCCTCACTGACACGGGTAATTAATAATATACCAACACTTTTAGGGGTTTTATTACAGTTGTTTGTCACAAAATGTGCAGCCCTTTTTTGAACATTTTCTAATTTATCAATATCTTTTAGATGATATGGGTCCCAAACACTATAGATGCATATTCTAAAGTAGAACGCACAATTGAATTATAGGCTGCAGCTTTGGTAGCTTTTTTGGAAGAATGTAGGTTGCGTTTAATGAATCCTAGGTTTTGGCTGGCTTTACTAGTAGTTTTATGAATTTGAGAAGACCAAGAAAGATTGGAGGTAATTTCTACACCAAGGAATGTCGCGTGGTTTACTACAGACAGTGGTTGATTTTGTAACGTATAGGTTGTTTTAATTGGTTTCTTAGCTCTAGTTACATGCATAATATGACATTTGGATATATTAAAATACATCTTCCATTTCTGCTCCCATTCAGATAATCTGTCAAGATCCTTTTGCAGCTGAATACAATCTGCCCCACACTTGATGTGTCTATATAATACACTCATCTGCAAAAAGACGGACATTTGAGGACACATCATCAGGCAGGTCATTTACAGTTACCTGTGCATATAACATCTGCGAATGAGGCTGTCTAATTCAGATGATTAAATGATTGTTTTTGATTACACATACGATATTTAGAAATATAACAACGAATTATGTGAATATGTATTTATAATATGTATATTTTATCATCACATACTAGTACGTAATTTAACAGCATAATAATAACATGTATTGTTTAATTAGTACATACTCACTAAAAATGTTATGACATACATATCATCACAAAACGCTAGGACATAAATATCTAGAAAAAGCAATTTCTGAAATAACTAAAACATATACATGTAATTATTTCTAGTCTCTCAAAAGGGAAGTAATTGTTTAGTACAAATAATAACGACTCTACGTTCAAGATTTCGAGCGCATGCTCTTCTTCAGGTAAAACAACATTATGAAAACAAGATGGATGTAACGTAATTAGGCCTACATGTGATGCAAATACATTCATGAAGAACAAAATTTGAACGAAAAGTCGTTATTATCTATTACATTAAACATATAAAGTATAAATAGTAACAAATAAGTAAGTTCGAACAGAAATATAATAATTTAAATAGATATGTACATTAAACGACCATTTGTACGTAAACGCAAGCGCACATATGGTCACATATCACGAACAGTGTATGCTGCATCCACGTCAATTATGACTCTAAATATTAACAAAGTAGCAAGAAAGGATGTAGAGAAAAAGAGCTAATATAGAATGTCCCAACTAGTACTAAAATCGTAAATGTTTTAATCGAATCCGCACACAGTCTAACTACATAAAGAAATTGTGTTCCGCAATAAGATTAAATTGTTATATGAACAAAAGAGATTATGTATGCGAACATTTTTTCAACTGCATATTTCGCTGGCAAAGAATGTGAAGGTAGTAACAGGGTAGCAATACCACGTGGCTTTTGGCTACAGTTCCAAGTAGAAATTTGTTAACATTGGAACACAAATATAGCCATAAGTATTTTATTTCTTCATCGATTTCTCTAAACTATACGCCACGCTAAGGGGAAAAGTATTTGCTTTCCGTGAAACAAGATATCTTTTTCAGCAGTTTTACGGATTTTTCCATTACCCTGTGAAACCTACACAGTCCACGGTTTCACAAGGTAATGGACAAAACGGCACAGCCGCTAAAAGAGATTTTATATTTCATGGAAAGCAAAAAAGTGTCCCTTAGCGTGGCGTATATTTCATAGAAATCGAGGAAGAAATAAAGTACTTATGGCTTTTTTATTTTCCAATGTTTACAACTTTCTTCTTGTAACTGTAGTCAAAAGTCACGTGGTATTGCTACACTGAGTAAGTAAAAATCGATATTTTGAGAAAAAAAGAAAAAAACGACCCAAAACTACTCTTTACTTATTATTATGGAAAAACAAGCTTTTTTCACTTCAGTTTTTTCAATGACCAGTTCCGAGTTTCGTGAAAATGGGCCCATAAGAAGCGCCTTGTGATGCAGATTTCAAATATGTATGAGTCTTATAAAATCGTAAGTGCTACTTCCTTCTCATGCACACGACCTTCTAATTACAAGCCAGTGATTTGTAGTGCTGAGGTTTTCATACTTCATGAAATTCAGACATACGTCTACACAAATGTATATTGCGGTTCTGTTCTTTTTTTCAGCAGTAAAATAGCACTATAGTAAACAAATAACACAATTGCAAGTTTGAGATCTTTGTACTTAACGATTGCAGTAAATTGGTCAACCAAATATAGCATTCCAGTAATATATATAATTATTATATATGTAGACAACTTTTTCATAACTAATATAACGTAATAGCAGTATTGTTTTATGAAATAGGTATCACAACATATTTTATCAAAATTGGCGTCCGAATCAATAGAAAACAGTTTACTTTTGTCATTTCAGTACTAACAAGCTCTTCAGAAAGCCACTCATCGCCTTACTTTCACAACATTGCGTGTTAGTTACCAATATTTATGGCCTAACGAGCTCTAACAGTTTTGTATAGAAAAAGTCTAGTTACAATTATTGCGGAATTTACACAATCAGAGAACATTTTTAACTCATTAAATGTACCGGCAACACGAAAATAACTTCCAAACAAACTGATAAATTATTTCAGGACTGTTTTTAACAAAGCTCTTTACATACTGCACTAAACTATATAAACAATTAATAATCTTGATTGCCTTGTTTAGCTGACACAAGTTTGAACATTTTAAGATTTCCTTTACATCTAAGCTTTTCGCTAAGATGCTCCAGACCATCCTATTGGAGGGGATATAAGGGGAAAGGTAATACAAACATAAGTATACGTGGGAATTGAACTGAATAAAACAATACCATACATGAAAGAAAAAACAATAAAATACCAGAATATTTTGGTTAATCAAGCTAATAACAGGAAACGTAAGCCGGACACGGTAATTGTATACTTAGTGATATGCACCTATTACATTTTGGTCATGGGTTGAAGCATTTGATATTTACACAACTAATACCTCTATCACACGAGAGACGGTATGAGCCAGAATACCGTAGGAATAATAATTCGTGATAACTTCTTGTATGTTTGAAACGCTTTCGATGAAATATCTTACGGTATTCTGACTGCATTTGGAACATTACTACAAACCGAAATATGTACTGTTATTAAACACACTACCTTGTCCAATGAGAAAGTGTTCCGCCATGTGAAAGCATATGCGTGTTCATTCTCCGCTATCATTCCGGGGGGATTTGAAGTGTATTCTAATGGTAATTCAACGACAATTCGAAGTATCATTCGGAGTATGTCTCCATTTTTATTGTATCTCCATGCCGGTTCATTCAAGCCCATTCCGGCTGATTCGAGATTGTTGTGGTACGGGAATAACGCGTAGTTACGTGCAATTATATTAATTATTACACTGCACTATACATATATTACATAAATGCTTTAAACCCCTTCATTTCATGGTAACACTAATCTAGTACATGAACAGCGTGTCTACCAACACAATATTATGGATATGTATACAAACCAACTGATCCCTTCAGAATGAATAACAAAATGTAACAAAGGGTTGTATCGAAGTATACATCATTTATATGCGGCCGTCCTTTATAGGCCATGGGGTTGACACGTTAATTATCCCGATACACCGCCTCTCAGGTCCGTCAGAGAAATATACTAGCTCTGACGGTACTTACACCGATGTAGTGCTCGCACACAACTCATGGTACACCGGTTTTCAGTTCTGTCAGAGCCATATGAAAACAGCGCATTTATCTGACGGATTAACTATCGGTGCATCGGGATTACTACCGTTGTTATTCAAATAGGATCATATCAGGACACATTACCATACCCAGAACTCAAAGCCAATACGCTGGCTTATTGGTGAAATTGTTTCCTTTATTTACAGCTTATCGAGGCTATCGATAGCTTTTTTCAATGCAAATTGAAATTCTGAAACTCCACAAAAGTCGTCAACATTGATATCTGACAACAGTTATCCAGTTATTGATTTTATCTGCCATTTATGTACTATTTTTCAATATAGTTTTCATTATAATTAAATACTATCTTAGTCAAAATAGTGTAGCTTTCCACTAAGATGCTTTGTGATTATCCACATGGTCCTAGAATATAAATTTGGCTGTCATTATACTAAATAGTATATTCAATTTACCTCTAACAATTTGAAAGTGAAATATAACACACATTTCTTGGCAAAATATAGTAATCCACGTATACTTAACGGATTTAAAAATGCGACACTGAGTTATGTTGATTTATAGCAGTCAATTCAAATTAATGCTAGTATTGGAATAGTGCAGATTAAAGGTAAATGTATTAGTGTCATTTTGGTACTAAGATGATAAAGATGAGATGATTATTAACAAATATATAGTACAATCAATACGTCGATCCAGAGAACAAAAGTCGCATTCTGACCAAAAGTTTTTACAGGGTTACCTCCCCTTGACAAAAAAACAACATTATGCGGGTCTATGAGATAACGGTGTATGTCACCTTCAACGTTAAAACCAATGCGCCGATAAACATGTTACTTTCGTTTTCCGGACCAATGTCTTATTCGTGCGATAATTTAGTTAATTATTAGTGAATTTTATTAAGTTGGGTGTCAGAATGACGATATTAGCCTTTAAGAATATACAAATACATTTAATATGGGAATTTGTTTTCCTAAAATATACCAACATCAGTGTAGCAATACCACGTGTATTTTTACTACAGTTACAAGAAGAAATTTGTAAACATCGGAAAATAAATTAGTCATAAATATTTTATTTCTTGATCGATTTCTATGAAATATACACCACGCTAAGGAGACAATTATTAGCTTTCCATGAAATATAAAATCTTTTTCAGCGGCTGTGCCGTTTTGTCCATTACCTTGTGAAACCGTGGAACGTGTAGGTTTCACAGGGTAATGGAAAAATCGGTAATACCCCTGAAAAAGATCTTATGTTTCACGGAAAGCAAATGCTTTTCCCCTTAGCGTGGTGTATATATTAGGTAGAAATCGATGAAAAAATAAAATACTTATGGCTATATTTGTGTTCCAATGTTTACAAATTTCTACTTGTAACTGTAGCCAAAAGCCACGTGGTATTGCTTCCCTGAACATACCAAAGTGTCGCGTTTTAAATCCGTTGACCATATAAGTATGTTCTGTGTTTGCAGTTTGGTTAGCTGACAACTTGATCAACGTGCTTATTTGTCTGAGAATTAACTGTGATCAGCGAGTGTTTAGACAGCCTAGCTGAATACCGTGAACCTATCAAAGCGCTTCGTAACGATGCCCATGGGAGGTAATCCATAATATCATTTATATTCGATTTATTGAACGGGAGGTAACTTATGAAGGTGCTCGGTAGAGCTTTGCTTTGGCAACGGACCCCTGGTCATATTAATATAGGCTTCGCATCAATAAACAAATCACGTTTACTATGTACAATTAAATCATTGTTGTTGGTTATTGGTTGGAGTTACTAGTATACATATGTGTGGTGTTCATCATTTAATCACAAAGCATTAGATTGCTGAGTCTGTATGGTAGTTGCACTAGGGCTGTGTGATCCTTGAAGACATGGTTCTAAACTGTTCCTCCGGGAATTATGGGCATGGTCATTTGTTCGCTGTGAAATTGAATTGTTAAAATGTAGACTTAGAGTAGCGTTGAATCTTCGTGAATTGGAGATTTTATCCACACAATGTCGCCGCCAAGATCGCTTTATTTGGGTAGCAACCTGTGAAAAACAACGAATAAATACCAATTTTGTGAAATGAATTAAATTATTAAAAGTTTTCTATTTTACTGTAAAGTGTCATTATAAGCCCGGAAAGTTCAAATGGTATCATACAAAGACTTAATATTCAAATTTTAAAATATTTTATTGATGAAATTTATTTCGACGAACTTCACAATGGTAATGTCATATATTCATTAACTTATCTACACTCGGGCAGCTAAGCATTAATGCGTCATTTGAATGTTTTGTACTCATATTGACACTATTCTAAAATCGTAGCTGTACAAGTGAAGTAATTGGCCTGGGATCAAACTAGAGGCTTTTAGCTCCCAAGCAAATGAGGATGTGTTACCAATAACTATCCATATGTTACTTGCACGAACTAGATATCACTGTTGGTTCAAGTAAAACGCAATTGGTTTACAATATTTTCAAATTCGATGTAAAATATGCACAGGTTTAAACTTATAATTAAAACCAAGAACAATAATTGAGTTGCAATGCATGCTTGTTCAGAATATATGGAACATAATCAACCACACACTTATTGCGCACAAAATTACGCATGAGTGTGATGTAAAGTTTACATAGTATGGTCTTGGCAAGAACATGCTAAGACAGTGACTTTACAAAATGTAGTTTGTTTTAAACAAACTTCCAGAGTAGCCGACAAATTATTGAATGTTATTGACGATCATTAAAGATCTGCGCAATTTAACATTGTATGATTCCAATTATGAGCTGAACAAAATTTGGACGTACTTAAAACATGCATTGTTATGAATACTTTTCTTCCTATTCGAAATAATGTTACACACCTCTCCATTGAAGATACAAAATATTAGAGCCACAACCAAACCCTGAAACACAAAACACGTGTGATCATAAATGTATGTTGTATGACCAGTTATCTCCAAGTTACATTATTTTAAATCACATATTGTTCGTACTATACATGTTTATCACATAAACACCATGATCGTCCATGTGAGAACAAATGAGGGAACATGTTCTCCAACACGTGTGATAACAAATGTGTGACGTCACCAGCTTTTCAGGGCGAAAACGTAACGTCGCCGGCTTAAATGCGTTCTTATTGAAGTTGTATTGACTCCATAACTATGGTAATGTGATAAAAAGAATCCGTCACTCGTTGTCTTTGAGATAAACATTTCTTAAATTCGTCACGAAAACAAGTATTAAGCTCGCCAAAGGCTCGCTTAATAACATGTGTTTTCTAGACTCGTTTAAAAAAAAGTTGATCTCCAAAGACAACTCATGACGGATCATATATTATCATCATTCGTATATTTTGTTTTTTGGCTCAGATTTATCGGGTCTAGTGTGCAGTTTGTTACCTGGTGATCTGAGTTGGATTCCCGATTGAGACAGTTAAATTAAGTTGATGTCAATTTCCTTTAACATGTGGAACAGTTGCCTCGTTCCTGAAAGGAGAGTAAATCCGAAGCCACACATAGAAGCGTCGACAGCTGCTAGAGAACCACGTTAGAGACTGTCACAAAACGTATCATAGCCAAAAAGATACCTAAGTCTAGCCTTTTATACTGACTATTTAATTAATCTCAATTTGTATAATGGCTTTTGAAATTAGCACGTTACCATAAAAAGAGGAAATTGCAAATGGCAACTACACTGAAGTGAAGTACAGTATTTTAAAGTGATAGACAAGCTCAAGTAAAGCATTAGGTCCGTTATAAGTACAAACACTAATATTGTCAGGTGACCATACAAAAAGTCATGTGAATTTCATACGGAAATTCATCTGCCATCATCATTATTGTAAAGCAATATAAACACAGTTTCTGAAAGGAATCATCATCACATGACTGTCACAGTGACTGTAGTTGTATAATAAACTCAAATTAGCAGACTTTGCTAAGTAATTATTTAAATAGTTCTGTTGCATTAGGATCAGCAACTGTGACATTATTGCCCTAACTTACGGCAGATCTAACCATACAAGTATTTAGTCGGACAGGGAAGGCTGCACCCAACTTAACCAGCCGAGCACAGAAAACATAAAAACGCATACAAGGCCCAAAGCCCAACACACAAGCAAACGACGAAGTGGTCGACTGAAGTACAGCTAAAAAACAGCCGAATGAACTACATAGCTTCAGCATTCAAAAAGCAGAATGTCCAAGCTAAATAACCTAGTTTCAACAGTAAAACGGCTGAAATATCTAATATTAGCTGTTAGAGGACATTAAAGTTAAAGAATAACAGTATAACAAGATTGTTGCTACAAGTTCAACCGTACCAGTGACTCATTCCTTCAGTGTACATAACATTCGTATGTTAATTATTCAGATGATGTAAACTCGTTGATGAACTAGAGATCACCGTATTCAATTCTAACGATTGACAAATCGTCAAGACATGTAACAAACATGTTTCAAACATGATTATGATGTATGAAGTTTAACATCTATTTCAACACATCCTACCAGCTTTAGTACACGCGTACCCACGAAAATGGATAGCTTTATTGTATTTTTCTTTAATGACAACTGACTATACGAGGATCTGGAACAAGCCATTCTAATTGGTATGAATTACTAATGAGTTACTGATTAGGTGAAACATCTCCATTCCCTTGTTTGTTTTCTCTAACATAGGCTAATTACGGGTCAGTTACGCGCACTATCCATGACCTAGTTATGGAATGTTTTTCACAATTTATTGTAGAATGTTTACTAGGAACATATTTATTCCAATGTCACTAAAGAACACTATACATGTATTCTTGCAAATCCGATCTCAGGACGAAGAATTGTACAATCCAAGTGAAAACATCTTTCTCGCTAATGTGAGTAAGCTTTAGAAATTTAAACAAAACATCCAGTTTTTTAGGAATTACAGTATTTGTTTATTTTGTTGCAGTACCAAGCAATAAATAAATCCGCCATAGAGAATGTTTTCAGCCGCCTTTTTATCACATTGGTACTTGTTATGCACCTGTCAATATTTGGCCCGTCCGGGGGACGGCGGGCGACCCAGGGGGAATTAGACATTTTCATTTTTTTGATTTCTAAATCCCAACTAGGTGACATTGCTTACTGTCTAGATCCCCACCGTGGGGCATAGTTTTTCATCCGGGTACTTTAATAAAAACACGAATAAAAGTATCACTGTCGCCTTTCGCGGTGTCGAAATTCTATTCGTCTATTCACCGGGACTCGGAGTCGATTGGGTCGTCTAATTCCCGCCTGTCGGGAAGATTTGTGCGTCTAATTCCCCCTGTATCCCCCCGGTCGGGCATAATATTGACTGGTGCATTATGGAGGTTTTAGTCAACGAGCTCACAAAAAATTCATACATAGTTCAAACATATTGTTTAAATGGGAACTATCGTTTACACTTACCTGGGAGTTGCTCACAATCTCTGAAAATCGTTCATAATGTACACCTACAGCCGAGTCTGGTGGTGGTCTATATATAGTAACAGCTAGTTGTACGCCAAACAATGGAATTAACACGAATGTCGCTTTCAAGGCACGTCTGTAAGACAAAATATATTTATCGGTTAATTAAAGTGGATGTTGTCTAATCTTTTACATGAAATAATTTCAAATAATATTGCGATTTAATACTGTTGACCAGTGGCACTCAAAACAAAATTTACAAAATTAAAATGAGATATACCTAATATGAAATCAACATATTACATCGAAAACGAGTATTGAGCTGTGACTGTACTTTTAAATATAGACTCTGTATACTGCATTCAATGTAGTACATTATATATATCGCTGGCTTAGAATAACGACCGTGTAAGACTCGTGCATATTTGAAATCTGCATCTCAAGGCGCTTCTTAAGAGCCTATTTTTATGAAAATCAGTAGTGGTCATGTTCAACAAAATTAACTTTAAAACGCTTGTTTTTTCCATAAGTAAAGAGTAGTTTTCAGACGGTTTTTCTCTTGTTTTCTTGAAATATTGATTGTGTTCTTACGACCTTCTATTTCTAAGCCAGTGATATACTGAAATATCACGACTCATATGTCAGATTATATCCATACATTTCCTTTATTTAGGTACGGTCAAGTTAGGATAGTATGTTACTTGTATACGGACTGTACTATCACATAAAAGCTTTTTTATTTTTGCAACATGTTAATCGGATAAAAAGTCAGGGAAAACCAATATCTTATTCACTTAACTAATAGCCACACACTCACGTAAACATTGTACTAGTATTAGTATTTATCTTTTATGACGTCATAACCCATGACGTTGTTTATTTATTTGTTTATTATTATTATTATTATTCCTCATGAAGACTGGAGAATACAATCGAAACGTTGAGCAATTCTGGAGTTTGTCTCGTTTTATTTTAATTATTAGAAATGGAGAAATTAATTAGGGATATAAGAATGCATTGTGCATTATGTTATACAAATGTCTGACATAACTTAACGAGTTATACCTGAAGTTACTTGGTTCATTCGGGTGTGATTGTAACTGTGTCAATAATATCTTCAATATACTGCACAAGAAAAATATGTTTATCTGAAAACAGAATAAAAAAACATTATATTTATACACTTATTAACACTTCTAACCCCTTTTGTTGAATACTTTTTTGAACGGCCAGTATCTCTGAATTAGTCTTTTTTACATAAGAACTACGTTTGGTAGGTTCTCTGAAATAAATATGAATTTTCATTTATTTTACAAAGAATATTGTCTTTTATTACACGTAAAACGGTGTTTAGTCATCGTTTGTACATATTACTGAAACGGCATACTATTATATAGTCAGAAATACATACTTATGATAAAGATAGGGTGGCCATTCAATTGTACTATCAATTCCAAAATTTGTGGAGTTATCGTTTCACAATTTCAGAATGTTCGTGCATACAGGTTAGACATTCATCATTAAAAATGATAGAGAGGTAATGACAAACATGAATAATCAAGCACTGCATGGATATAAAGGGTGATCATTAATATATGATAACATAAATAACTTTAATAACTTTGTCAGATGTTATGATAGAGAAGTGGTTTGACCCTAGTTATAAAGCTAATGAGCCCAAGTATGTTTGGATATGAATAATAAATGCATGTGATATACAGGTGACGTCCACAAATCGTCCTTGACGCTTCCATACAATTTACTTCTTTCAACGTTTTCCCTAATCCATATTATATTCATATATTATACAGTTCATACACATAACAAATTATACAATAATTACTTACTACTAAACAAGCTAGATTTGGTGCGTATATGGTCCATTCCTTGGCGCCTAGACTAATTGCCCAGCAACTGAAAGTATACAAATTGTGATATCATTGACTAAACTTTTATTATACGAATGATTCCGATGAAAATGCAGCTGAAATCAGCTAAGTCGCTACACGCAAAACACTGTTACAGCATTAAAAAAACTGTAAGAGATTTGGAATAAATGATGGTTGCCCCGTATTACTTCGACATTAGTCATTTCCATTTCTATTACATTGCTTCAAATTACAAATTTAAATAACTTGTCTAGGACTAAGGTACAAAGCAAAAACCATCACATACCTAGATTATATATGGTATATAATTTAGAATAATACAGATGCAATTAGGACTTGTAATATGAACTTTTAAGGCTAGGGAAAAGTAATTATTATAAATAATGTCAAACAAACACTATATAACATAAACTGCGAGACACCAGACCGATCATTTACAGTCGGCATTAATTTTATCAGACAAAAATTGGTAATATCATAATCCCCCGATGGCACTTAAAGTACAACTGTCCTAACAAGGTAGTTATCCTACCCCCCATGGCATCGAAAAGTACAACCTTCTAACATGGTAGTTATGGTCATATATTATATAAAACACACGCTGCCAGAAGGTATCCCTCATACAATACTCCAGACATTAGGCTTGTACAAGTGTCTTAGGAAAGATTAATGTATCGCCTTACACGATTTGAGTTATAATTATATTAGTAACTTATACCCAAGAGATTTTACCAGAGAGGAGAACGTGTTAAAGTACATAATCAATCTGAGTACCAGTTGTTTGTTTGGTCTAGGCTTCAGACTCCTTTTCAACAGTATTCTTAAACTAGTTTAAAGGGCATGCCCTGGACCTGAAGTGTCTCGAATAGCAATCAAATTGGTATCATTTTAATACCTAAGACAAATAAAGAAAACCCTGTAATAAAGTTACGAAATATCCCGCTATTTTTCAAGAAAAACATATTATTTTTTCAAGAATAACTAAAAATCGTAGTCGTCAATAAAGGCCTTTTGTTCAAATCGATATACAAAATATCGAGGCGCGCGTTATAGAGTAATGTTTTAAGTCAAATTCTTCTTTGACTTTTCGGTAATAGTTGGTTTTACAAGTGATAAACGCAATTTTGTTGTATGCAAACCAAGACACTCCAGTTTTTGGGCATGCCCCTTTAATCAGTGGTCATTTAATCTATAAAGTGGAAATCATAAATAATTATTCAAACATTCATCGCCATGTCAAACTTTTTTTGTATTTGTATGCAATTTTTGCGACGAAAAGCAACCAATATGAAGAGCAGGCGATTAGCGATTAGTCATTTAGCGATTTCGGTTTTGATAGCCGTTTTATAATAGGGTACACGTACAACAATGGACCTTTGTAGATCAAATGAAAAAAAATATCCTAATACTACATCGTATATTGGAAAAGCAAGAATGTTTCACAGGCACTAACATACGTATCCTAAGAAGTATGACATCACAAAATTAAGGGGCCCATACACAGAAAGCCTGGTAAAATATAACACTTGTATCATTTCGTATGATGCACCGTAAAAATCATTGCTTCCAACTCACCTCTCATTAGCATGTACTAATCGTATTATCGCATAGGTGCCACAATAAGTGAATGGTATCCCTGCAATATATAGTATAACATTCAATTTGGTTAAAAGTACCTGACATAAACACAATTAAAATCATCTCGACAATGCATATGGTTGGGACGATAGTCCAGATCCACTTTAGTCAATTTTGAATTTGACAAATCCGTTGTTGATATATTGTATGTACTATTCGATAGAAATTCCGTTCGAGCATTGAAACATTTCCTATGTAATTCTTGCATAAATAACATTGTTGTTAATTAAGACATACGTTTCCGTTTTTTCGTAAATGTTTCTTAACGATGTTTTGTATGTGCGTTTTTCAAGGGCTTTTCAACGGTGCTCGCTATAACCGTTGGACTCCAATTTGTGAGCTTATGAAATCAACCTCAAGACAATTTTATAAAAAAAAAACTAGACTGTGCAAATTCCGTTCTCCGAATGTCTCAAGTGTTGAAGCAAACTCATCTATTTTAATAACAATCTCTGAATATCTGAACAAACTCAATAATCACATGACCAAATAAATTGATCTGATACAAGTCGTAGACGGTGTATAAATGAAACAAACAATATTATATTTATTTAGATTCGAGATTAATTCACTTCGATAAGAACAGAAGAACCAGAAGAAGCTCAATTAGCAAAGATAAACATCAAACTAATCATGTTAGTGTCGGATTTGAATGGCGTAATGAGATGAAATCTTCATAACTTCCCCCCATCAAATAGATGGATAAGACAATTATGTGCCATTTATATCAGTTGATGTGTCGTTTGTCTGATTCTAGACATCGATTTGTAGTCGATGAATATCAAGTTTGAAACTGTTAGCATGGCGTTTTCTTGTGTTTTACAGGCACCATGAATGGTGAAATTAAATAATTCAGTTAATGCTGTCTTTAAAACAACATTGTGGCCATGTGAAGTAGAGCAGATATGCACAATGTATTTCGTCAATAATTTATTTTGTATAACACATAGATTCGAATCTATACTTACCCCACCCAGCTAGATAAAACAAAATCAGTCTTTTGGGCGGAGAAAATGCATTTGAAATCAGCCTGTACAAATAAAAACCTTCACAAAACATCCATGCGTAATTTGTACTAGTGAAGTAGAGTTTTAGAAATGACATCAGTTTGCAAACACCCTGAAAAATATAAAAACATCCATGAACTCATAAGGAAACATCATATCGTCGTTTCGTGATCAAAATGCATTTAACTATATGTAAAGGGTCTCGACGAGTTAAATGAACACTGTAATATGTCAAGTATGAAAAACATCCGTGGCTGATTCGAGATGATAAAAATATTAAACATTTCAGCAATTTTATAATATTTATAAACATATTTATACGAATTTGTCGTAATTTCGAGGGATGTTCGAAAAGAAATGCAACTCCACGCATATCTTTGGATCTTTGAGATTTTCGTGCGTAACATTTAACATGTGTACCCATTTGACTATTGCATTTCTTTCGGTAAAATTTGGTTTATGTCAATTCGTATGTATGGTAAAATATACACTTACTCATTTGTAGTAAGTGTATAAAGTTAAAAAAACATTTCAACAAGGCATCAATGGATAGTAAACTATGACCTTGACTGTATGGCAGTCAGCTTGTTTGTAACTTGGTTCAGTACGTAATCTAGGCTTTTAAAAGTTAAAGAGTGGACACAAATTGTAAGGCTCAAACCTTTTACATTGAACTGTGACATTGACATTCAGCCAGCACGGTAACAACAAAAGTTCTGCACATCACTTTTATTATGTACACATTTTTAAGGTAAGTTTCATGGAATTCAGTAAATGCGTTTAAAAAGTGTTGGATCGGAGACAAACTGTAAGATTCAAACGTTTGACCTTGAACTGTGTCGTTGACCTTGAGCCGGCACCGTTGGAAAGTGGGTTCTGCACGTTGTCTATATGACATTATCTGTTTACTTGTAATTGTAATACCAATTTTGCAACAGTTGAACAAACCAATTCATGTTTGTAAATATCTCATCATCCTGGGCGCAATGTACCTGCTCGAGTTTATCCCATGTTTACTTTATTTGGGAGAAATTAAATTCTTGAATTTATACCCATTTAATACCATGCTCTTTACGTGGAGACAATTTTATCTCAAATGCTAATAAGATATTAACATTATATCCCAGTATTTTCAAAAGAAATTCTTACGCAGTATACATGATATAGAGGATACAATTCAGGTTTGCTATCATTAACCAAGACTGAAGCATAATCATCATAAATGAGCTATCAACAATTCTAAGAAGCCCGTACTTGTAAAACTCAAACAGTCAGTGACGAAAGTGATGCATTTGATTTTCTCCAGCCGCCAAGTTAAATTAGTGTGCAATGTGTAAAGAAGGGTTCGTTGAAGGTTTTCTGTGCGTTTCACTGTAAATGGTTCTGTCAATAAAAAAGCCATCTAGATAGTCAGTTGCATTTCTTTTCGAGCACCACTCGTAGAGATGATTGACCGTATAGGTTCAACAGATGTGACTGCTAATAATCATGTCATAATATGTGTATTAACAGTCAATGATAGATTTACAAGATAGGTCAACATCCTGATACCAGCTAGAACCACACCACGACGTTAAAACGTGGATGATATGTAACTTATTATTATATCTGAGAGGCATTGATATTGACCATACGTGGTAATTGACAATTTGCTCTAGATGTCGTCGTTTCTGGACTATAAATATTTATAAGGTTTTAAGCGGTAGCATTGCGAAGTTTACTACGGTCTGCCCTTGGACACACAACAAGGCCATGAAAAAAAGATGGTACAATAACTACCACCTGTCTGACACACAATTGCTGTCGAAAACAAGTTTGCTGGTTCAGGGTGTAACCACCATTTATCAGATAGCGGAAATCAAACCGAAGGAAAACCCCAGAGAGGAAACATCATTGCCGTTCGAGGCTCTGGCTGTCGGTTTATCTATTATGTGTGCGGCTGCAGGAATTTATCATTTACTGTAATTCTTAAAACTTTTAGGACATTTGAGAGCTAAACCTAGGTAGTTAAGCCTTTTTGCTGCTGAAACTATAGGCCATTCAGCTAGGACATTCAGCTTTTTATAGCTGAAACTATAGGCCATTCAGCTAAGACATTCAGCTTTTTATAGCTGAAACTATAGGCCATTCAGCTAGGACATTCAGCTTTTTATAGCTGAAACTATGTCATTCAGCTGAAACTAGTTATTTGTTTGGCATGGTGTCGAGTAATTGTTGTATGCGATGTTGTTTATGATTTCTGTGCTCGGCTGGTTAAGTTGAGTGTTGCTTTTTTATAGCTGAAACTAGGTCATTGAGCGATTATCTTTTTGAATCGGAAACAACGGATTGGTATTGTTTTTGTTATCCGTTGGCAGTCCGTACACGCTATCCGGTATGTCTTGGCCTCACTCTGAGCAATCGCATTTCGGCGCATCTTGCGTAGGCCTTTTAGTCCTTAAATTACTGAATAATTTTAAAGTTTAGGGGAGTGTATAAAATAATATATCCTTTACACACATGCAGCGTAATGTAAATGTGTATGTTTGAAATGACATTAAATTACCGCCTAAATGGCCACAGTTGGAGACGTCTCTACCTTGAATACAAATGCATCATGCATGTATTCACGTGAGCAATGTCATGCTAGACTGTCTGGGGCCCTGTTTTCTTTCACTCTGTTTCCTTTCATTCAAGAAGGATTTGAACGTAGGTTCGCCAAAATATTCAGTTCAATAATGGTGAGTATGCGACTACCTCCTCCATACCCCGCGTGAAAGGCTAAGAGTGGTAAAATAATTGGCTGGAATATGAATAACACGTATTCACGGTATCAATCCCGATACACTGCTTCTCAGTTCCATCAGATAATTGTTCTGTTTTTATATGGCTCTGACGGAACTGAAAACCGAGGTAAAGCTCTGACGGAACTCAAATGTCAAGTACCCTGAGTTCCGTCAGAGCGTTACATCGGTTTTCAGTTCCGTCAGTGTCATATGAAAGCAGAACAATTCTCTGACGGGACTGAGATGCGTTGTATCGGGATTCATACCGTGGTTATAATTAAAAACTCATTTTTCAACCAAATAACAACACCATAATGAATATATACGTACCAGGTTTTTATGCATCATTGTCTCAGTGACCTGCGTATTAGTGATCTTGTCATACGTGACCAGCATATTCCACATAATACTGAATATATTGCTCAAAATAAACGATATGAAGAAATTTATATGTAACCTCACTCTGTGCTGTTGCCTCAAAAATCTACAATATAATGAAATAAAACATCATGAATTAATTGTGGTTAAACTAGTATTTGAAACGTATATAACCCGAACAAATAAGTGTGTTCCTCGACTCGACGATAATAAATGAATGTACCACACGCTTCTTGCAAAGTATAAACTAATTACTGTTATAAAGTCGTGACTTAAGCCTACGTCATACTGAGAAATCCCACAACGGCGTTTGTCACCCGATTTATTCCGATACCACCCGATTCATCACAATTCCTTTCGATGTAACAAACTGTCTCATGACTTCCCTGAAGTTTCCCTAGACCACGAGGAACCTGTTCCCGATGTCCTGATAGCTCATTAATTTCAATCGGGAGTACATCACCGAGGCAATAAATGCTCAGTTGGACCTAGGCTTTACCAACTATCAAGATTAATACTTAACTGTTTATAGTACACAAGTTCGATATACTTATGAAAACAATGGCCGAAATGAAAGTATACACTAACTTAATCGGGAAGTCCATGTAAATTGGTCGCACCATATTGAGTGGTTTTAAAAATACGAATCCCGGTATGGATGTGTAATAACTGGTATTTTTGGGACACATAACCGTTGATACAAAGAAAATGTGAATCACAAGTTGATACACATTGCAAGATAAAACAAAATAAACAGCACAGGCTGCATTTTAGAAATTGAGAATTTTTTTTACTGAAATTGTAAATGTTTTTTAAACTTAACAGTTTTTCATTGAAACTGATTGTCTTCCGCGATAGCCAGTATAAAGGCGTTTTACAACGCACATAAATTATCATGCATATGTGAATGCTATGTCACATTGAGACTGCTACGTTCATTGACTATGAACATTGTATCATGAAGTTCGTTTTTAGCTCAACTATTCGTAGAATAAGGGGAGCTATTGCAGTCACCCGAGCGTCGGCGTCGGCGTCGGCGTCGGCGTAACACTTTTGTTAAAGTTTAGGTACAGGTTTTTTAACCTCTTATATTCTCTAAGTCCTTTGAGATATTGCTTTCATTCTTTGCATTCTTGTTTGCCATCATGTCCTCAACCCATATGCAAGAGTAGGTAAGTCTATCAGGCATTTTGTTGAAATTATGCCTTTTTTTATACTTAGTGCAAATAGTGCAAATGTTAAAGTTTAGGTACAGGTTTTTTAGCCTCTAATATCTTCATTGTGCATTGACATATTGCTTTGATACTTTGCATACTTGTTCACCATCATGACCCTAACCCATACACAGGGGTAGGTAACTCTATTAAGCACTTTGGTGGAATTATTTTCCCTTTTTTCAACTTAGTGCAAATGTTAAAGTTTAGGTACAGGTTTTTTTACCTCAAATATTTTCAAAGTTCATTCACATATTGCTTTGCATACTTGTTCTCCATCATGACCCCAACCCCTAAACAGGGTTGGATAACTCTATCGAGTATTTTGTTGAAATTATGCCCCCTTTTGGACTTGGAAATGCAAATGTTAAAGTTTAGGTACAGGTTTTTTAGCCTCTAATATCTTCATAGTGCATTGACATATTGCTTTAATACTTTGCATACTTGTTCACCATCATGACCCCAACCCATACACAGGGGTAGCTAGGTAACTCTATTAAGTATCTTGGTGGAATTATACCCCTTTTTTCAACTTCGTGCAAATGTTAAAGTTTAGGTACAGGTTTTTTTACCTCAAATATTTTCAAAGTGCATTCACATATTGCTTTGCATACTTGTTCTCCATCATGACCCCAACCCCTTAACAGGGTTGGATAACTCTATCGAGCATTTTGGTGAAATTATGCCCCCTTTTTTCAACTTCCTGCAAATGTTGAAGTTTAGGTACAGGTTATTTCACCTCTGATATTTTCAAAGTGCATTCATATATTGCTGTGCATACTTGTTCTCCATCATGACCCCTGCACGCCTACACAGGGGTAGGTAACTCTATCAAGCATTATTTTGAAATTATGCCCCCTGTTTGACTTGGAAATGCAAATGTTAAAGTTTAGGTACAGGTTTATTTTACCTCTAATATCTTCAAAGTGCATTGATATATTGCTTTGATACTTTGCATACTTTGAAGCCCCAACCTGTACACAGTTAATGGTAATGCTGCTGTTATGAAGCATTTTGTTTTTAATATATAATGATTGAACTATCCTAGCATGGCGCCGCGAATAGTGGAGCGGGCTGTTCGTGGACAGCTCTTGTTTTTATTGCCCGAAAAAGACAGAGATTGTCCAGATTGTTATATAATGACCACAATATATACTCCTTCCTCCTTCCTCCTCCACCTGACATGTGCCAACAACTTCCGAATCGGGAGTCCTCGAAAGTCTTAGGACACAATAATATAGAGTCCTGTTTCAACGGGTTTGAATTATCAAAAAGTTTATGAAAACAAAATGTTTAATCGAACAGACGTAATATGATCATGGAACTACGCACAATGCTCCTGATTGACAATAGCGTGATACGACCAACAGCAGATGGCGCAAATGCGTCAAAACTATATGCAAATATTTTCAGACTAGAAAATGATTAGTTGTCTACCAATACGAGACAATACGTGTGCAATGTTGTCTTATTGTTATTTACTGTTCCCAGGAGTGGCAGTTATTAGTTGATAACTTGTTAACTCGAATGACGGTTGTATCACAAATCTTCCATCAACAGAACTGACATTTGAACGTAAAACGTGTGGTCAGTAGAAGTAAGTCAAATGTGAATAACATTCTGGGAAAGTGCAAATATAGCACCGGTATATGTTGTCAAAAGTGTTTACTGCATTGTAACTCTAAGTCTTGGTAAAAATAGTCACAGAACGATTTGATTAGGCTGAAGTTTCATACGCACGAATGGTACGCCATAGTTTGCCACGTGCAACGTTGATTAATAGACCGTTCGAAGTCTAGGGTCGTTGTCATATGAAATACCGTTAGTATTTCGACCAATAATAACGATAAATGGCGAACCGACGAGAAATACTCTAACCTTTATATTTTGAACGTTATACTTACTTACAGTCATAGGTAACTGTATCATAAATAAAGAGTAAATCAAAAATACCAGTATCAGAAGTTTGTTTTGTTGTTTAACATTACATGTACGAGCACAGGTAACTGTATCATAAATAAAGAGTAAACAAAAAAATAATATTTGTTTTATAAAATTTATAATATCTTAGAAAGGTTTATAACACGTGAAATTGACCATCCGGTCACTAAGGTGCAGTTTGTTTTTAATAAACAGTTCATTAATACTGGTGTTATTTTTTTGTATTTTTATATAATAAGAAACTAGAGAATTTGTGTTTAATTTGATATCAATATTTAAAAAATCCGTCCATGAACAAGAAAATAAACACATAATGCGTGAAATCACTTTCTTTTTTCTGGTTCAGAATAGCTTGAATGCACCTCAGTGACTGACTAGACACCGTGGTATACATTTCATGGTATAACTTTTTAACTAGTTGATCAATTACGATGGGATTTTGCACGGAGGTAGTTCAAACAATGTTGTCTATGAATGTAATTACTTTATTGAGATATCGAAAGCCAATTCTTGTTTTTGATACCATGAAAATCTGACCACTTAAGTACAAATGCACCTTTCTAAGATATCATAAATGTTGTAAAAGAAACTTTTTATCAATGATACAGTTACCTGTGATTACAGTCACCAACATAGAAAAAGAGCATCTTCCCGCTTATTTATTGAACACACCTTATATGATACAGTGTCCGCTTTGACAGCGGGAGTTTCGGGTTTCGCGCCGTGACCACAACATACCAAATACGAAACGTTTTTTGCCTTACACTCAGCATGATAAATGGAAAACTGAGTTATTATTTCCTGTTCGGCACCCCTCGTAGCGGAAAAGTCAAAGTTGTTACGATTTGATGACGTCATGTTTAATTTAGCAGAATGATTGCGCATGGCCGCGGGTCAGCAGTTTTGGACAGTACATATGATACGTACTTGTATGAGAAAAATATCATCAAAGACGGCACAAGGAAAATTAAACTGGCCACTTGACAAGCTAAGCTGAGGAATATTGTCACACGCAAGTCCTGAAAATAGATAATTACACGGCTACAAATATCGGACAACGACTTAGAAGTAATGAATTATGCATAGAGTTATGTCTAACTTTATTGTCAATTATAAGAAAGGGTAACTGTGTTTGATATATCATTACGGTTTAACACATTAGGGTTTTTGTATATTGTTAGAGGACATACTTTGAATATTCATTCTGTTCGTCAGTGGGGAAATAACCCGATCGGGAAATTACGGTCGAAAAATTGCTTGATCGGACAGTGAAATGGTCAATTTATATATACGTTTGAAGAACTGACCTATACATACGGATATTTGACCAAGCGAAAATCTCAATACATGTTTCATATCACATATGGTATATCTAATGTCCTATCGTTCAAATTACCATCGATCGGGCAATTTCCTCCACTGTAGATCGAATCTAAACTTCCACATTTAGATAAAACATATAACGAATTTTCATTGAATTATTTTAAAATGCACATATGTAATATTCACAATAAGCTAAATATATTGCCAAGGCGGTGACATTTGTGCATTTAGAACTAAACTAGCAATACCATTGGGCGATTTATTTTCATGACCTCATAACTACAAATATGCATACCCTGATATTTACCTGATAACTAAGACATGACGTATAGTCGGTCCATTCCCGTCCATCCCTTCTATACCACGTGCCATCATTCATACATGTTTTCACGGCGTATCCTGATAAAATACAAACAAGTCTAACATATTACTATAGTATGTTTTTATTTAAATCAAGACTGTGTCAAACGATACAATTTGAACATATACTTCGATAAGCAGTATCGCACTTTATTAAGTCATGCTTTACTCCGCTCTAACAATTTGCCCATTCGAGGCAAAACCTGCCAACGAGTTGTTCAAGAAATGTTTTCTTTTTAACCTTTTCTTCCACAACCAAGTAACAAGTTACCCCTATCCCTAGCCAATATTGATTATAAAAGGTACCCTGTCCACGGAACTCTAAATATCGCGCTACCAATAGACATGCCAGGTCCTTAACCGTAAAATAGTAATTCAAATAACTACACACAGGCATTTGTGGTAAAAAAGTAGTTGCATATCATTTAGACATATGCATGCATTTCACAAAGATTATATTAAGTCAGACAGGGACGAAGCACTCAACTCAACCAGCCGAGCACAGAAAACATTAAAAACACACAAAACACAATACTTTATACATGGTACGTCGGTCATTCCATATATTCATACATAATTATTTTCAATTTGGTTTTGCGTTTATATGATGATTTTTATATCGAGACTAATCTTATTATCTACAACTATTATGAATCAGTAGCATGTTATTTAATGCGGCATTGTTCTACCAAAATAACGCGCTACCCCCGCACTAGGCAATGCGCATTTCACTTTTAAATTTGTTCACTTTGATAAAATTCCAAATTAGCTGAATACTTGTGCTATCCCATAAGTACGCCAGTTTGTTGCATGATTCATTTACACGTACTGTAGACTTTGAATTTATTTGAACCTTGTACTTCGAAACATAGCTTTAAACATTTATGCGCGAGTCATACTTTCCTTTACGTCTAAATGTCTATAACTTAACATCGGTAGCAAGATGTCTTTCAGTAGTAAACTTGTTCTTTTACTTGATTCCAGAGTGAAGCACAAAGGACGATACAATATTCACTAAATATTGAACGTTAACAAATGAATACTAGACGAGGTAGTCCAGTGCTTTTATATGTTTATGCAGCCTTATTGCTCCTCAGGGACTAAAATTGGATGTTATAAGATATAAGCTAAACAGCTTAATTCTCAGACGCTAGAAAGATAGACAATATTTTATGATGAAAGTAATACGACAGATAGTTACCAAGCCATCAATAAGACTATTAGATACGTATTTTGCACCAACAAGAGCTGATATCAACACATCAATTGAGATTGGTTTGATGTGTTTTAGCGTTTTATTTCTTAACAACAACTGTAGATTATATACTCCTGACATAGACTATGAATTAGAAGAGACAGGTAGCATGTTAAACGCATCCGTCGATTCACAGACACATTACAGTCTGTTACTGATCTCATAAAAAGCAAGCATGGCTAAATAATCAGTCCCTTGTACGATTTTGGATCATGTACGGACGTCTGGCATGTCTGGTGAATAACGTCTCTCCTACGTGATCATTCAACCATTCCTCCTAACTTCAGTCTCTTGACTTGCTTTTGAATAGTAAATTTAAATATAATGTACTCATTGAGCTACTCGTACGTCCACCCCGAGTATGCATATATTGTCTATGTAGTAATAACTTCGAACAACGGTAGCACTTTATGCGAATATTCAATGCACTTATTCGCTGGCTTAGAATTAGAAGGTCGTAAGTATAAAATCAATATTTTGAGAAAACAAGAAAAAACTGTCTAAACACTACTCTTTACTTACGGAAAAACAAGCTTTTTATACTTCAGTTTGGTCAACTTGAGCACTTCCGATTTTCATGCTAATAGGCTCATAACGACCTTCTATATCTAAACCAGCGAATTGTATAGATAAAACCGCGTTTATTTTGGCCTACTGAATCGAAAATCTATCATAGGTAATTTGTGGAAAATATGCGGTATATGTCATATAATAAAACCAGACAGAGTTCACTAAAAGGTTGTACCCAAGTGAAAGCCTTGTCCATCGGGGCATACTTCTGTCGAAGTATTGGATATAGTTACATGAAGTTGACAATTTAAAATGAATATAATTTGTTTGAGAGCAATGCCCTGAAGGACTTTTATCATATTTAAGTTTAAAAAACTTGATAGGTTTTGTTAATATGTTCAATCGGACGGACGGACGGACGGACGAACGAACGAATAAGCAGACAGGACAATCACAACAATGCCTAAACACGACAAAGTTTTAATTATGCCCAAATGTCTAGATGTCTGTCTGTCCCGAACTTTCTCCCGCGCTTTTCATTCATATGCACTGGCCGGATCTCAAATCAAATTTCACATGAATAGTTGATAACAAGCCTAGTTGTACATACTACATTAATTTTGTAACAGGGTTTTTTGGTCGGATGATATTTGCCGGAGTCATTGCCCCTTGTGGAAGACATATATATGTGTGTATATATATATATATATACATATATACATATATATATATAGCTTGTGTCAAACACATTCAAGTGCTAGTATAGATTTGCTGCACCATTATGAATCATTATTTTTGTCATTCTAACGAAACGAATTGAATGTCAACATCGAAATTAATATCGATACCAAGAGACGAACAATACAAGGAACAAAATCTAGAAAACACTTTTTAACACATTTAAATAATACTCGAATGTTGCATTAATGTGGAAAAGTCTAGAGCAGTACCAACACTATTTTAACCTTATTACGATCACACAAATTAACAAACTACGTACAATCTATCAATCAAATAAGTGTAAAAATTGGTTTTATATTGTTAAAAAGCAATTCTGTGCTATTGGCCTGAACCTTTTCTGTGATATTGTTTTGTCAATATCAAAATCTTCGTTTGTATTACAAGTTTCAGACAATCGTTTTTTACAAATATGTTACTAATGAGTATTCTAGTATTAACAGTATTACCGAAGTACGTGGCTGAGGACGAAATAAACTTAAAGAAAAATTGTAATTTTAAGCATAGTAACGAATTACCCGCAAGCATTTATAGTCCATGTCCCAGGCCTTGAATATTGAAGGTTCATTACCAAAAAGGTGAACAGATCCAACAATGATTTTCGGTTAGCTTGATATCTCAGCAGTCTGAAAACGGTTGATGGACTTGCGGGTCACTTTGCCAAATGACCTTTTGGCGGCCATCTTTAAAGATGGCCGCCATTATTTTAAGCAATCATAAGCTTTGGGAAAACTTAAATTATTCCTCACTCAATAGGGCTATCGGCTTGCAATATGTCTTAAAATGTTCGTATTTCAACCCACATCTGCTGATATATAAATCATAATATTATAATAAAGTGATTACTTCGAAATTTATGGTATTCTAAGAAAACTTTGATATTTTTTACTTTTTTCATTATTTTTTCTCTTGCAACTCCAATTGGGATTTGTATTTAGCCATTTTTTGTTTGTTATATTTAGAGGGTAATTCTAGGCACCCATGATATACATTATATTGATAGATTTTCACTTTGAAGTCAAAAATTGGTCAGGAATATATGACAACTGATATCTAATTAAATGGATATTTTTAAGACGCATGCATATATCTTTTTCAATAATCTCAGGAACAACCATTAATTTTGGTTTATTATTTCAAAGTTGCTTTGCTTGTTCATATGCACATATCTATACATGTGTAGGTATCTGAAAATCGAATCCTTTGCCTAATAGGATGTGGGTATGATACCGGACCCCAGCTAGAAGTCTTGCAGGCGAGGGTCCGGCTATTAGTACAGGATCATACACGCCATGGGCCGAGTGTTTCAGTATAACTTAATCTTTGATTCTTTCTTTCCTAAATAGTGAATCATTAGCGAATTGCATTCTTATTCAACACGAATGTATGCCAAATTTTAGGTTCCTAAGTTATATGTTGTCTTCTGAAAAGTACGTTTTGGTGACGTTTTAGAGAAGTCATAATGAAATATATTATTATCTCAAGCGAAGGGTTCTGTATCTGGCATCATCAGACTTACCTTCTTGGTCTATATGATTACCATCACTGACAGTCATGTTTAACTTAAAATATTAAAAACTGCTGCGTTAATTATAACGAGTTCTGTGGGGAGACTAGATGTAGGGTGCATGCTTCGGGATCGAGAGGTCCCCGGTTCAATCCTCACCTGGACCACTGCTTAATTTCTCTGAGCAAGAATAATCAACCTTCCCCACTTACCCAAATGTATAAATGGATACCTGAGGGGGCCAAAAGCCTGCCAGCAGCTAACACCACCGAGCGAGTGTAACAACTGACGTGAGACTCAATGAGCAAATGTACAGTCGGTCGAATGGTCGAATGTCTGAAAATTGACTTTAACTGGGTGCTTTTTACATTCAATATAATTTTAGTATCGAAGATGCAAGTCATTTGTTCCTCCATTCATGGCCAGTGTTTATATTAAGAGTCATACCCCTTGATTGCAGGGCTAGGAGTAGATGTACACTGTTATTGTAGGTATTCATGACAATGATGACCGGCGTTAGTCGTACCCCTTGATTGTAGGAAAGCAGTAGGACTAGCAGTTGCTATGCCTAATGTTATTCGGTAACTGTTACAAGTGGTAGTTGCACCCAATGGTTGTAGGGAACCAATCTGGCTGTGAATTACTTATCTACATGTACCCCATTGAGACAGGAATAGAAGCAAACCGTGAAGTAAGACGCATCATAGGATCTTGTAGGTATAGCTTCGCCTGTTGAATATGGATAGCCTATGACACAAGCACAGACAAAGTGATGTGGGGGATAGCCATTAGGAGAGGAAGTGTTGTTCCTGTCATTGATCGTTATCCCTTATCAGTACATGTAATAGCCTAACTTGACTGCAGAATGTAAAGTCCAAAGTGGATGTACTATGTGGTGGACTTTAGAGAGAAAATGATGTACAGGCAGTAGCATATACCTTATTGGGACTGGAATGGACAGAAGCATTTCCGAAGGAAGGTTCTTCTATATATTAAGAAAATGGATGGATTTAATCGGTGGAATATTCCCCATGGGGTTAAGGATGGTTTACTTAGAAATATGGTGTACTTTAAGGACCGGGAATGACTATAATGCCGATAAAATAACAAGCCCAATATGGTAAGGAATGACCATGCATATTCACCATGTGACCATAGTACCCCCAATAACTTGGGCAATAAGATCAGGAATGAATGTCTCCATCAGTCGAATGTACCTCATATAGACATTATAAATGGAAGTTCCTATCTTTATTAGTAACATGTTATGTAACCCATATGACCAGGAATGATTACCATTAGCAGAATGTACCACATATGGTCAGGAATGGCTGTACTCATTCTACCCCTCTGTATGATGTACACCATGTGGTCAGGAATGCCCGTGCCCAACTGCATAGTTACGAAAGGCTGTATGTATGTATCTGTATGTAACAAGTATTGTCAGTAATGGCTGTACTCATATGTAATATGTATGACATAGTTATGGTCAGGAATAGTTGTATACCCAATACTAGTACCCATCTGTACTACGGATTCCATATAAGGAATTGATATACCTATAAATACTAAGTGTCCCACATGACCAGGAATCTATGTCCCCATGTGTAGGCTGTACCACACATGGTTGGGAATGACTGTCCCCATCTGTACTGTGGACTCCATATGGCCAGGAATTAATGTACCCATATGTAGTCTGTACCACACATGGATAGGAATGGCTGTACCCATTTACTACGGACTCCATATGGTCAGGAACAATTGTACCTATCAGTAGAATGTACTTTATATGGTCAGGAATGGTTGTTCCTTCATGTAGCATGTTTTAGTACTCATATGGTTAGTAGGTGTACTAAGTATCATATGTGGTCAAGAATATCTGTATTCATGTGTAGTACAAATGTATGTACCCAATACGGTCAGGAACGAATGAACCTATCTGTAATATGTATCTCGTATGGTTACAAATTACTGTACCCATCTGTCGTACCGGTATGCATTAATAACCCATATGGTCAGAAATGGCGCTGTCCATCCGTAAAATGTACAAAACTGGATTGACTGTAGCCGACACATACTAGTAATCCATGAGTTCAGGACTAAGTGTGCTCATCTTTGGGATGTACATCACGGAACAATATCGTATGACCCAACCCAACAAGAAACGTATACCTATATGTAATTGTGGATGCACACCTCTAAAGGTAGTGCCTGCAGGCATGGCAGAGATAGTCGGTGATGCTGAAAACATTTATAACTCGCAGGATAAATATCCCCGTGGTTGACACCTTGTAGTTGTAATTGTAGTTGTAATTATTTAAACCTTTCAGTCAAGGATAACTTCTTAATATTCCATATGGGGTCATGTGCTTTGCTGAAGAGACAGCAAGTAGAAGTGACTGTGGTGTGATACAAGGAATCTGGATGGGATAGCTTATTCCGAACAGATTCATTTGTGGTTCTTCAACGTGCCCAGCGTATAGCACCGATACTCGTGAGAATATCACACGGTTAACAACCAGTTCATCTGTACATGTGTATAGTTGGGTGGGAAATACTGAACACTGGTCAATGAAATTTCGAACCAGGGACCTCCGGATTGGTAGTCAAGAGCACTAACTCCTCAGCCAATTACAACCTTGGTTGTGGTAGGATTGTGGAGGCTTTAACAGTGTGTGTATAGTTTTACAAATTATATTTAGAACGGTTATTTAAAGGTAACAAAGGTCCACCTGAGTCAGAAAAGTAGTAAGCTAGACACTAGACAAAGATCAACTGATTCAATATATAATTTTGTTTATTTTGTATCCCCTCTATCCCTTATTGTTTCCCTTCGAATACGTTCCTGCTTTCACATTTTCATTTCTTAGTGAATGCGCGAAACGAATAGAATTTAACAGTGGGAGGTATGAATTCTTACATGCTTTACTATTATTAAAGAAGAATATGAAAACAACGTTAAAATAATGTACTTTTAATGTAATATTCGGAACTTTATAAAGAAAAATATAAATGTATAAACTCGTATCAAATTATTTTCCAATCATTTGGAGTCATGTTTATGTTTATTTTCCGTTTCGCTGAATATTTATTCAAGTTTTCCTGTCATAACCATTTTTTTGAAAATAATGTCATATGAACTCATACAACTGACCGGATCCGAGCCGCCAAACCATCCAGCTAGGGGTCAGGTGCCACACTAACACCCTTGTGACATGGTACTGGACACCTAGGCATATATATACGCATCGCATCAACAAAGTAGCCATGGAATAAAAAAAATCTTTTTCCTGAGATTGTTGGAAACGGTCTATTCATATGCCCTAAAATATCTATTTAATTTAGGCATTAGTTGTCATATATTCCTGACCAATTTTGGACTTCGAAGTTAAAATCTATCAATTTAATGTATATTATGGATGCCTTGAATTATTCTCTGAATGTAGCAAACAAAAACTGGTTAAATACAAATCCCAATCAGAATTGCAAGAGAAAAAATAATGACAAAAAGTGAAAAATATCAAAGTTTTCTTAGAATATCAATAGATTCGAACTAATTCCTTTATCATAATATTAATATGTATATGTCAACATATGTTGGGTTGAAATACGAACATTTTAAGACATTTTGCAAGTCGATAGCCCTATTGAGTGAGGAATAATTCAAGTTTTCCCAAAGCTTATGATTGCTTAAAATAATGGCGGCCATCTTTAAAGATGGCCGCCAAAAGGTCATTTGGCAAAGTGACCCGCAAGTCCATCAACCGTTTTCAGACTGCTGAGATATCAAGCTAACCGAAAATCATTGTTGGATCTGTTCACCTTTTTGGTAATGAAATTCGGTCTGTCACATGGACTATTAGAGGCAAGCATGATTACCATATACACGACATTTGGTTTGCATACGGTAGCTGTCAAAGTATAATTAATTAAACGCGACACCTTTTTAACTTTGCCCAAACCTTAAACAAAATATTTTTCACAATCAAAATCTATATCAAATAAAGACTGTAATCACAGCAGAGCCGATAATGAGAGATATAATAGAATTCAAAATTATTACCAGTAGTAATCAGTTTCTGAAATATCCACAGCTAAAATATACAGGGTATGATACCAATGGCTGATGCAAAGCTTTAATCAAGTCGCTCCAGGTATATGTAGAGGGTGTTTAAAAATATATGTCCCCATTACAACCAAATGCTATGATAAAGTGTTTGATCTCATCTGACATTTCATATACCAATAGAATGACCATATTAAATTTCCATTATTATCTCTCATATAGAAAAAATATAAAAGTCAAGAATACGTCCTAATTGATTTTTCAAATTGTATGTAGATATATTGCTTATACATATTGCATAATATAACCAGTCTAATAGTGTTTAGAAACAAACTATCATAATTATTTGAAAGTTTATTTATATGTAACAATCTAAAAACAAGTAAATGTTACAGTTGCCTTGATTAAAATAAAATTTTGAAATGATAGCTTTCTATTGGTGTAAGCAAATTAAATACCATATCAGATCAAGCGTTTTCTCATAGTAAAGGTTGTAATGGGGCATTCATTATAAAACACCCTGTACACGCGAGGTAATATGATAAATCCTATCACAATAACCCGCATTCTTGAAAGAGGGATGGGTAAATGCACCCCAGTGCTTAATTATTTTGAGGAAATATTCGTTCTACGCTCATTGGCTGTCATTGATCGATGCTTAGCAGATAACGATCCCTTAACAATTAACAACCAGCATCATTATGTATCCATGTGCCTTCAACTTTGTATTATTGCTTGAATGAAAACAAAAACACACCGCGGTTTAATAGAACTGTTATGGACCGTTAATAGAGTGCCTATACATACGAGGTATTCAGACAACTCTCGCATCGAAATGAATCTTTATATTCGATTGGTATAATAAAACGGATGTATGCATTTTCACAAAATGGATAATACAGGATGATTATAAACATAAAATTTCCTAAATAACTTCAAAAACTTGCGTATCACATTTAATTATTCTACAAGTGTCATTCGTCATTAATGTTATTCTTGCTGAACAACGCTTTAATACTCCTCAGTCTGTTCTTGTGCTATAAAATATCAATCTCTGACAGAACGCCTTCCAAAACATGTTTGTCGTTTTCTATCATTTACCAGACTTATTGCTGTCCATAAATCATGTAGTGAATATATATTAATATGATGTAAGTAAGTCATACATTTCGGTCACATCTAATGATTAAAACAGTGAACCTGTGTTGACCGGGGCGTAAATCAAGTCTGTCCAGTAACTTGGTACCTCCAAATTTGAATAAATCGGAAGCAATTGCTGTGGTCGTTTTTTACTGTCACGTATAAAAGATATGCGCGATTTCGATTGAATCAAGTAGGACTGACTTGGTAGTATTTGATTAATTAAATGGGCTGTTCACAATAATGTAATACACGAATATGCTTTGATGTAAAAATTCTCCCGTTATCGACGCAATTATATTGTCATTTTTCCATGCTTTTACGAAGTCAAATAATTATTTATAGAAAATAAATACTTTTGAGTCGTACACTGTAAAACAATATACGCGTTAACTGACCCCTGACAGGAAATACGTTTTATACCGCTCCCTCGTAATAATAGGTGATGCGTGCTAATTATGAATTTGAGGTCAGGGGTCAGTCGCCATTGTTTTACAAGAACGACAAGACGCTTTTTGTTTATGATTAAAAGTCTTCGATTGTGTTGAAGGTTTGCAGTTTCAGACATGCCTCCAAAACGAAAAAGAACTGGAGATTCACAGCCCACAAGGAAACGATCTAAAAACAATTGACTAACCAGGCCAGTGCTACAAATAATGAGCCGGCTTCTCAGGCCCGTGATACTGGAACAGTGCAGCCGGACCATTCAGCTGTTGTCAATGCTGTATTAGCTGCACTTGAGCAAAGGGGTATAATCCCCAAAGCTGTGGACGCTAACTCACAACCAATACAAATGCCAGTACATGTGGACACACACACTCAACCAATATCAGTGCCAGTACCTGTGGACACTCAGAGTCAGACACAACCAATGGCAGTACAAGTGACAATGCCAATTGCTGCCACCAGTACTAGCGTAGATGAAATTACTGAATGCGTCACTAATGACGTCATGAAGTGTGCTACTACGAGTAGTAATACAGGTACTACCAACATGAACAACATATTACCTGTTGAAAGTATACATTCGTATAACATTGCTCTCAGTGCGTTACTGTCAGACAAAACGAAACAGTCAATATGGAGTAATGAATTTGTCGAACTGGACACCCTCCTTAAGAATAATACACAGGAGGATGACATAGTTGTTCATTATGGACATGGGAAAAACATTTCACTGAAAAATAATAAACAGGAAATTAAGCAACTAAGCATTGGTCAGTGGTTGTCGGCGTTTACTAAGTTCATGGATGTGTACATCCAAAAGTTTCCTCAAGACACTTCAGGCTTATTAGCATATATTAATTTGATAAGGGATTTGGAGAGGGTGCATGGGCAGGCGGCATTCAACTTTTATGATAGGAATTTCAGGGCCCATAGGCAAACCCAGCTGTTACCTTGGGGGATGCTGCACAGTGAATTGTGGATAAGAGCCACCACTGTTGCAGGGCAAATAAGACCTATTGTAAATAATCAGACCAGTACAGATCAACGCCGTTACTGTTATGATTACAATAAAGTCCAGGGTTGTCACCGAAAACAGTGTCAATTTGCACACATTTGCTCTGGATGCAAAAAGAACCATCAACAATTTAAATGCTGGGGGAAATCTAACGGGGCAAATGCCGCCTCCTCATCCACCGCTTGCAATTCCAAATCTAACCATGATAGAACCCAGTCCTTTCGTGCCAACGCCAGTAAAAAGTAAGGTTTTAGACATATACTTAAAAAAATTTACGCAACAGGAAAGGGAATTTCTGGTTACAGGTTTCAAAGAAGGATTTAGGATTGTGCATAATGGCATTTTGCCATCTCATAACATTAAACGACATCATCCTTCTGCGTTAAAAAAACAAAAACGTAGTTGATACAAAACTAAGAAAAGAATTAAGTCAAGGGAGAATATTTGGTCCGTTCTCTGTTAAGCCGAAACATATAATATGCTCACCACTGGCTTTGGTACCTAAAAAGGAAGAAGGGTCTTTCCGTTTAATCCATGATTTGTCTTACCCTAAGGGGGATTCTATTAATGATATGATTGATCGTGGTAGCACTGCAGTGGAGTACGATAACATTGATACTGTCGTAGCTCTAGTTAAGAAATGTGGAAGGAATAGCCTGAAGGCAAAAACTGACATTGAAAATGCTTTTAGACTTATACCAATTCATCCAAATGACAGACATCTGCTTGGGTTTACATGGCAATTTCATGATGCAACATGATGGACGGTTGCTTGGCTTTGGGCTTGAGTATGTCATGTCAATTATTTACACGCTTTAGTAATGCATTGCAATGGATTATGGAATTCCACTTTGGTGCTCCCATGAGTCATATTATTGATGATGGTCGTGAGCATACAACTGATTGTCAAGTTAATTTAGATAGATTTTTACAAGTGTGTACAGATATCAATATCCCTATAAAGCATGAGAAAACTACTTTGCCATCTACCACTATCATTATTTATGGCATTGAAGTTGATTCTAGAATTATGCAAACTCGTCTACCCCAGGATAAAGTTGTTAAAATTATACAAAACTTAGAGGTGTTAAAGCACAAGAGAAATGTTGAATTAAGGGATTTACAATCATTAATAGGGTTATTGAATTTTGCGAATGCCTGTATTGTGCCTGGTCGAGCATTTCTAAGGCGTTTGTATGACCTCACTTTAGGTATATCTAACCCTAAGCATTACATCAGGTTGAACATGGAGGGTCGGGCAGACCTCGACATGTGGTATCAATTTATGAAAAGTTTTAATGGGCGTTGTATGTTTCTGAATGACGAGTGGTTGTCCTCAGAGTCTTTACATTTATATACTGATGCTGCATCCACAGTTGGCTTTGCAGCAGTTTTGGGGTCTGAGTGATTTGCAAAAAAATGGTCTGATGAGCAACGAGCTTGCCATATTAACATATTGGAATTGTATCCTATTGTGCTAGCTGTTGATATTTGGGGTCATAAATTAGCTAACCACAAAATTGTTTTTCATTCAGACAATGAGGCGACTGTAGCTGTCATTAATAAGCAAAGTTCAAAAGACAAATTGATGATGAAACTTGTCAGACAAGTGGTTCTCAAGAGTATGCAGTATAATGTTTTGTTCCGTGCTCAATTTGTGAGAGGATTTCATAATAATCTGGCTGACAGTCTGTCTCGTTTTGAATTTCAAAAGGCTTTTCGGATAGCGCCAACATTGAACAGGCAACAAATTCCACTCATAGGACATGTGTTAGACCTTTAACGGTGGACGCTCAACGCATTATTGCTCATGCTATAAACCCTCGTACTCGGGCAGTTTACAAACACTTTTGGAACTAATATTTAAAATTTTGTGCTGATAAGCATATCAAGTTGTGTGTACCTGTCACTGATGTACAATTAGTAAATTATTTAGCCTTTCTGTTCAATAGTGGCTATAGAGTGAGTACGATTGCATCTCACTCTTCCGCATGGGCTTACATCAATAAGTTATTTGGTTTTGGCGATTTCAGTAATGCTTTGGTAGTACGCCAATTGTTTAAAGGTGCTAATAATCTGTCCACAGAAAATAAACAGCCTGACACAAGGTTACCTATAACAATTGATTTATTGACCAAAATCATCAATGCTTTGCCTGTCACTATACAGAATAGAATGGAACGTATAATGTTCTCTACCATGTGTATTATTGCATTTAACGGCTTTTTAAGAATATGGGAGATTTGTGCAAAATCTCAAAATACCAATTCTTGGATACTACAAAGAAATGATGTGCGAATGGTTGCACATGAGGGGTGGAAATAATCCATCGGCGATATAAGCATAGTGCTTCAATGGCCACCTTGTTCATGCCAGTCAATGGAAAGCATCCCCACATTTGTCCGTTAAAGGCAGTACAAGTATTTGTAAGCTACTTTCAACACAAGGCAGGACCTTTTTTCCAATTCCATAATGGGAACACTGCTACTTATTCATTTTTCAATATGCATCTGCGAAACGTTGTGGCTTTTCTGGGTTTTTCGACCAATCAATACAAATCACATTCTTTTAGAATAGGAGCAGCCACACATGCAGCAATGCAAGGTTTTCATGATGACGTAATTAAAAAAATGGGTCGTTGGAAATCAAATGCTGTAAAGAATTACATCCGGTTGCCAAAACTGCATTTTTGAGTGTACATATTTATAATGTTCGTAATCGTAGACTTACATGATGGAGTGGAAAATGTGTCTTGTTGAATTATTGTGTGTTATACGGAGGTACATGGTCGTTGTCTGCAAGTCCAGCATAAGGCTGATTGTTAAGTGTGCTTCGTGCCATGCGCATCCGTATATCACAACCGCTGTATTGTTGAGTTGTTATCTGCTCATTGGGAATAATATCCAAAGTTATGTGATTGTTATCTGCAAGTCCAGCATAAGGCAGCTTGTGAGATTTCAGGTTGCCAAACACATTGTGATGTAGATCTTTGTGTTAACAAATCATGAAGTGTTTTACTATTGCTGTAAAGTATATATATATGTGTTATAAATGTTACTGTCAGATATGCTGATGGGTATGGCCGGTGTCATCATGTCCAGCAAAAGGCTGCATATTAAACATGCATCTGCCATGCATATCTGTATGTCGCTCAGTATGTATACATCTTAAATAGTTTTGTTGTGTCATACCAACCATCTAGTGGTCAAAATTTGGGGTGTTTGATTGTAGGTTTAATTGTGTCATTCATGAGTTATTATTGTTGTATATAATGTACGTTATAGTTAAATGAGAAGAATGCATTACACATTAAAGTAGGTGCATACGCATGTTTACATGTAGCCATGCAGAATAACTAGCTAGTCAGTAAGATTCAAGATTCATAATTCAAGTTATCAAAATTAACACGTATTAAACTTTCACAAATAGTAAGCAGCATACATAATGCTAAGCATTACATGAAAACAATGCATTCATCTTGTTGGGTGAAAATAGTAGATATTGTTCATTATAATGGCTATGGCATACATAATTCCATTTTATTGTTTACATTGGTGTTAAATTAGGATTGTAATTTTATATTATTTAATATGCTTATAATTTTATATTATTTAATATGCTTAACAGCTTTTACGGACATTTAACTATTCCATGGTCAGTCACTAAATTATAGAGTAGGATGGGGGGTAGCATGGTATGCTATGGCGGTTCTTGTCCCCCATCTATGTTCATGGTAAATGATATTTTGAAAAAGTTATAATTGTCATGTTTAGATTATGCAATTAAGCATAATAGTCATTTGAAATAAAATGACATATTCACATATTTAGGTGTCTGTTTTCTTTATGAACATATGAACTATCTATATTGTGTTTGACCATGGAAAATTGATAGAATATGAAAGTGAAGATTCAAAAAAAAGGAGGAATACGATCTAAATATATCTGGTTATGGTCACATGTTATAGAATTCGTTAGCGTTGCCGTAACTGGGTTATGGAATAAAGTTATTATCAATATGCATCCCACTTAGCTCATGTTTACAGCGTGACTTTCGAAAACAATAAGTTAAACTAGATTAGAATATAACCTACAATATGAGCCAATGAAAACGCCGAATTTTGGCGGTTAAGTGAAAATTTAATCATTAAAATTTTCTCTTCACAGACTTGACGTCATGCGCTGGCGCTACTTTCTATCGGCCAATCAGAATGCAGAATGTTATATTCTAAGTTAGTTAGAACATATTAAGTAAATTTTAATGACTAAAAAGGACTCGCTTCGCTCGCTCCGCCCTTTTTAATCATTAAAATTTACTTAATATGTTCTAACTATAACTTAATGCTATTAATACAGTACCTTTGTAAAACAATGCCAGCAACTAATATTAATCTTGCTTAATTGTTGTCGCCGTCAATGATATTAGAAGAGCAGTCAGTCCTTAATAATATTCAAACTAATTTTTACACATACGTTCCTATCTTTATAAATGTTATTTTTGAAAGTTGTAGATATATATATAAGAAAGATGAACACAGTGCCCATATTTAATGACAAAGCGATTGTACAGTATTGTAAGTGGCGGCTAATATGATCTATCATCATATAACTGCATTTATGCGGTCATTGTGTTACACCCAATTTCCTACAGTCAACATCATGTCTCTGATTGTTGAAATCTGCTTGCGTTCGTCATTCCGTATTCAAAAGTCTGTGTGCATGTTATATGTTGCTGTATTCAACTGCCGAGGGCAATCATAGGATGGCAAATATTTGTACTTGACAGTCAGACATTATGACCCGTATGATTGTTAGAGACTCTGCCAATGTTAGGGAAACAAAGAGAAACGTTTTGAATACTCAATCCGAATGGCAATGTATCAGTACATGTACATATATTTCGATGCAATGAATTTGATATGGTTTGCAATTTGTAAAATGTGATGCCGGTTTGGAACTGTATGGCGTAATCAAAACTATGTACTTAATAGTATTATTTATTTAGTATGTATTTAATGAAACATATTGTTCTCGATTTTCTCTTTTCGATCTATGCTTGCTGATGAAGATTTCCTATTCTAAATGACTTGTTTGTCAAAAGTAGGGTGAATCAACTGCTATTGTTAACACAAGGTTAAACATCGCGTACAGACAGAAATTGACCGATAATGAGTCTAATATCCGGCAATATCTAACCACCATTCTTAAGTGTCAAGTGCCTTTGGCAGTGCCTTTGTATATGTATTAGATGCTATGTCATCATTTGCTCAACAATTGTGTAGGAACACAGATGTTGGCGTTTGAAGACCGACATATTTTAAATGTTTACATATGCCTAAGGAAACCAACGCTTATATATCCTTAATATGAGTCCTGCGAACAGAATTGTACGACGACTCGATTTCGATTCTAGCTTGTATAAAACATATAAATTTATAGCATGTGTTTAGCTTACATTGGCCACTATTATAAAATGATCATGCTTTTTGTTATATTATTATATTGTCACTCACATGTGTTTTATGTAAAATGTGTATATTTTGGGCCGGTGGCCTTATGTTAAGCTGGGTTCACACTCTAGCGTTTGAACCGACGTTTACCGACGTTTGGGCAAACGTTCAGCTCCGCTAGTAAAAGTTACAAAACGTTTTGAAAAGTTGACGATCGCTGGTAAACGCTGAAGAACGTTGTATTCGTTGAAAATTTTTAACATGCAAACACTTTGCCGACGTTTGGAAATCAACGCTGATGTAAGTTGTGCTCCGTTTGATAACGTTCCTGAACGCTGACTTAAGTTGATTAAAGTTTGCTTAAGTTAAACTCCGTTGGCAAACGTCTCCGGAAACGCTGGTGGTGATAATGAATTCAGTCGAACGTTTATCTAGCGAAGGCCTACGGGTATCCAGCGCGATGAACGCGGTAGTAACGCAAGGGCTGGCGTAAGCGAACTTTCTCCAGCACAAATGAACGTTTGTCCAACGCAGGCCAACGGGTATCAGACGCAATAAACGCGATAGCAACGCAAGTGGTTAACGCAGACGAACTTTCCATAACGTTTCAGTAACGTAGGTAAACTTTGTTCAACGGATCCTAGCGTTTGGCACCTCGTTCGTCTAAGTCGGACTAAGTTAGGGACCGCTACACATACGCTAAGCTGCGCTGGCAAACGTTCGCATGCGTTTATAGAAAATAGCTACAACGCTGGCAAACGTTGTTAAGCGCTAGTAACCGCTGACAAACACAGTCAAGCGCAGGGCAACGTTTGCAAAAGTTTGCGTGCGCCAGATACACAACGCTCGTAGTGGGAACCAAAATATTCCTCCTTGCGAACGTAATTTCACCGACGTTTAGGCTCATTTTTCCGACTTATGAAACGCTGATACAAACGTTCATAGTGTGAACCCAGCTTTACACTTGACTTGAGTTGACTTGAGTTGGTAATAATTGGTTATATTTCTCTGTAATATATTTAAAAATGAATGTACTTCCGTTTTGTCTTTTATAATATAATCTGACGAAGAACGCCACATGATACGTCACTACCTGTGACGTATGATAATAACGTAGCAGTGTGGTCACATGACTACTGAGACGAAAGGTTATAATATTCATCCTTTCTGTGTGTCTAATCTAAGAAATATACTGGCATAATCCAACTATATTCTTCTTAAAGTACCTAATGGTATGTATTTGATGAAGTACGTTGGCACAACGCTTTTGTACTGTTAATTTATTTGTAAAGTGGGGTACGTTGAGATATCAAAACAGTGAACCTAATACATGTACAATGTATGGACCCTGAAAAACACCAAAATACTCGTATTAATACTATGAACAAATACACTGCATCCAGGGGGAATGACCCAACAGGTATTTGGATCATCAGACAGAACAAAAATGACCAAGGAATCTGTTTGCGCCCACAAATCATGGCGACCTAACAACTTCGGGACGAGGAAATTCCCTATTAAAGTATTACTGATCGTTGCCCAATTTTGCAAATGGTTTTATTATACTAAATAAATACGATTTCATAAACATCTGTCTGGAGACTAATATATCATACAGATGAAATTAATAGAGAAAATAACGTTCTTCTAAGCTGTCAAGTACAGAATAATCAAACCTTTCCATAAAAACGAATGATATAACCATCATTACTTTCTTCAGACCAGATCACTACAATACTGTGTACAAAGTTAAAAGGACCATTTCCGGGATGTAATTAATGCATATAATTTGAGCGTTTAATGCTGTAATGTGAAATACAATGTCTAAATTAATAGTATATATTGAAATTAAACAGTTCATTTGATATATTATTGTCTACAATAATAGGGTATGGGCTATACAAATGAATCGCACTCGCACCTCTGGAAATATGTCGTATCTCTGAAAACGTCTAGCATCAATATACTGTTAAAAATTGTATCTCACTCCAATATGAACCAAGCTTCTGTCAAGAATCGAGCAATATTTGTAACTTACAAAAAATGTTCTAAACTTGGGTTATCCATTAATAAAGCAAGTGTATGCAAATATACTGAATAATAGAATACCACTGCTCTCCACACCACAAGGGTTTGTCTCAAGTAGGTTGACGCTCTAAAGAAAATGCATTCGTCTACAATGCATCCATAAACATCGTTCTAATCTATTAACAAGGAAGAACAAAGTAAACAATACATCCATTACGGTGATTTAAGATATCTTTTCATATCAGGGGAAATGTCGCGTATAATCTAGTATGCGTGTTGTTTGCATCCCGTTTAACATAGCGCTCGACATCTCAGAATATCCCATAGAATGTTGTCAATAACGATCTTTTTTTTGCCGACGTTACTTGAACCAAAGGCGGATGAACATATTGATGATAGGGAGATTTTCTATTATCATTGACTAGAAAGGCTGTTATCTAAACAACGCAAGAGGTTCCTGTGATTTGTCATACTAGAAAATTAAAGATACAGGCCGTAAATTAAAGCCTAGCATGCTAGTGTTCATTTTTGTCTATATAACGAACAATCAAGCAAAACACCGGGGTACTGTTTTACTAACAATGCGTAAATGTCGTGTAAGTTTACGGATATATTTGTCACTTACGCAAATCCTTAAGTGTGTTTTACTAATCGATCGCAAGTTGTTGCATATATTTACGTAAAAATATTGAATATTGAACGTAGACCGGGCCACAGTATTACCAATATAACGGGAACCAGAGTGAATAAATATACAGAAAAGCTCGATAAGTTTTGATGATTAAACATGTTTATATTACTAATCACCGTCTATAACAACAAGTGACGGTCAGAAATCAACAGTGCGTGGCAAAAACTCCTCACTACGTTCATATTTGCTATTTACGGTCACTCGGACCTTGCGTAGAATTACGCCAATACTTACGACAAAACATGAGAAAAAATATCTTAGTAAAACGCATTTGCGCAAATATTATCGACGTACGCAATATTTACGGAAAACTTAGAGTTACGCTAGCGTAAATGCTTTGATAAAACAGTACCCGGGAGTTTGTTATGTCTTCCGATTAGCAAATTAATTTGCACTCAAACACAAAGTAATCACGTTTGCAAATAAATCGTATAATTAAATTTAATCTTACTGAATTGATAGCAACAGTCTCTATTACCAGTATGACTAAATAATAATGGAAATATGGGATTGCCACAAAAACTAAATTGATAACATTATCGTTCGTAATAGTATCTTGTCAATTTGTATAAGGATATTTCAATTACAGCCAATTTTACACTACTATATTTAGGTCTACAACATAATTGTCTTAATCTAGATGTCTTCTTCTTTTGGGATATTTTCATCACAAAGTTACACGTTTACGAGGGGCATTCTAAAATAACTGATAATGCGTCTGTAAATTGTTTAATGTTCACTAAATGTATATAAAAGTGCACATTTTCAGAAAGATACAACCTTCCTCCACCAAAAGCATGTCATGATGATAATATCAGATAATTTAATATTCACCTAAATGCCATTGTACATGTAGGTATATAACCCAATGATATGTCGACAAAATGAGTCACATTAGCCCTTAGAAGGGATAACATTATTGTAAATCCTTTCTATTGTTTCAATCCGATTAGTTTGGAATTTACACATATTTTGTATTATATACCTGCAACTCTAATGACAAATTGATATTATTGTTCCGACAGTATAAATGACTTTAATTTTACAAGGGAAAGACCGCGTCCCAAATACTCTTGAAAATAGCCATTTTACCGGACTAACACAATTAACGTTACATTGTACTGCTTGACGTGTAACATGAGAATATAAAACTTGAGGCCGTTTGGTGCATGCATATGCTTTGTTTATTCCCACTAAATGCGAATTTTGAAATATTTGTAATTTCAACTGTACAGCAGCTTAAAAAATATGACCACGTGGACCGAAACTCGTGCTTTAGATTTATGACGTCATATCCTCGAATTACCATTTCTCAAAACAAAACATATATTTCCTTAATTGTATGTCAAATAATCAATCAAACTATAAGAACAAGGGTTATTGACCTTTTTATTACATGTATTAGGGTATCCAATTACCCCACCCCCTTTCAAAAACTAAGGATTGGGCACAATATTTTGCTACCAAAATCAAACTTTACTAAAAAATACATTGATAACATTCCTGGAATGAACATACACGTTCATATCTAGACAATTTGGCTTGTTTAGAGTAGCTAATAGTCTATAAACGTATTATAGACATATGATTAAGTAGAGGCTTTGTGTTGTAGTAGGGTATCCTACTTAGGTTGTATATATTGCTGTTATTTTATTAATAACTTTAAGTTTTTTAATAACTTAATATTATTCAAAAGTGGTGCTATGCATATTTCAAATAATATCATATTTATATCAATCAGCCTGAATGATGCTTCAGCAGTGCGGTCTGAAATATACATGGCGCCATTACAACATAATTGCCAGTCGTATTCAAGAGATATTTCAGTCAATACCCAAAACCATGTAGCGTTTGAATACGATTAGAATATACATTCTCAGAGTTAAAGTAATGCATTTGCTATGAATGTCTGAAAGATTGATCTTTCAGAAAATGTTCACTTTTAAACATTCTGACCAACTCATCTAAAGGTATCACTCAGTTATCACAACTTTCAGGATGCCCCTCGTAATTGCCCAGCAAAAGGCATGTTTGAGATTTCGTCATTGAGTAAACCGTTACATTAAATTGACAATAATGGAGCATTTAAATGTTACTTGTATTTTTAAAAAACAATATCACTGTAATGGTCCCCTCTACAACAATGCAGCAACATTTTTTTCAGATCTCTACATGAAATATCAGAGTTGTTTTGTTGATGTTGTAGTTGGCTTAAAGAGGTGACTACATGGTCATATCCACATGCCAAGCATATGTGGTATTACATAGACGTAGAAGAAAAAATTCTACTTAGTTTGGGTACAACAAGTTTCATAGTTTAAAATGGTCAATTTGACCCTTGAAGAACATTAGTATCAACATACTGTATATACATGTACATATTATAAAATTGTACATTATACTATGATAATATCACGCGAATGATTGAATTTATTTAGACCTTGTTCTTTCAAACAAACAAAGTTTTGTACAGATAAGTCACACTTTCATTAACGTCAAAATGCCTATCACACTATGTGTGTTGCTAATAAACTGTTTATTTTACTTAATATCAGATAGAAGCTACAAATGTGATAAAATATTCACTAAATATTTAACATATCCCAATTATTATAGTACACGTATGTATATGGAGCCTTATTGCACCTCAAGGACTAAAATTGGATGTTATATGATATAAGCTAAACAGCTTAATTCTCCGACACTGGATAGTTAGATAGACCATGTTTCGTGTTGAAAGTAATATGACAGACAGTTATCAAACCTACAACGAAAACAATAGATACGTCATTGCATCAACTAGAGCTGGTGTCAAACAATAAATTGAGATTGTCTTGATCTGTTACAGTACTTTATTTCTTCGTAACAACTGTAGATTTTATACTCCAGACAAAGACTATGAATTAGAAGAGACAGGTAGCATGTTAAACGCATCCGTTGATTCACATACACAATACAGTCAGTAACTGATCTCGTGAAATACAATCATTGCTAAATAAAGAGTCTCTCGTATGATTTCGGACCATGTCATCTTAGTGATCATTTTATTTCGTAAAATAGCTAACTACTCAGACGCTAGATAGATGGAATACGTCTCGGGATGACAGTAATCGGTACGCGACCATGCCTTCAATAAGAACATTAGACACGTATTTTACACCAACAAGAGCTGGTAGCCAACAATAAATTGAGATTGTCTTGATCTGTTATAGTGTTTTATATCCTTTTAACAACTGTGGAAATTTATACCTCAGACAGCGTTTTAGAGGAGACAGGTAGCATGTGAAACAAATACGTTGAATAACAGAGCCAGTAAAGTCTATCGTTTATCTGTAAGAGCTAATAAAACAATCATGACTAAATTATAAGTCCCATGCTAGTTTTGCGACCATCTTTAAAACGTCTCGTATGTCTGATATATGTCTATTATTAGTGATTATACAATTAATACATCGTCTTCCAATCAGTATGGCTTACGTTTTAATTCATGAACAACAATGGTTTAAACAACGAAATAATAACAATACTGAACACAAACATAACAATGAAAAGGTCAGTTTGATAATGGTCCAGTCTGAAATGAATTGAGCAATAGACTGAAGGTTGTATGTTTGTATAATTGCTGCTTTGGTTAAAGTATTCGAAAAAACAATGATTTCCAAAACCACTTGTTCTGTGAAACTTTAACAAGAACTACGTGCAGGACTTGTTACTTTTGTTATTTTATTTTCATTTGAGGCCCCTTTCGGGTAACCCCGTTTATTTTCATTCATATCACATTCAAAACAAAAGAGACAAAACGTAGTCAAATATATGTTGACATTACATTATCTTACTAATAATTGCATCATTAAATTTAAAGTATTTTTTATTGATTTAGACTAAGTTTCAATGTCTGGATTCAGTGAGCGCAAACGATGAAAAATATATACCGACTTAATTTGGAAGTGGTAGCCTATTATTGGTTGTTTTTATGCCAGAATTAAATCTAGTGTATCCATGCTAACTAGTGAAATACGTTCATCAATATTTACATATTGTGTTACTTTTGTTGAATTCGTAATGTACAAAGTGTATATAATAAACCTACTGATTTGGAATGCATCATAGACAATGAAGGCAATTTGAAGCAAATACATGTATACTTCTCGGCATTCGGAAAGATGCCAGTTATCAGTGCCTGATTTGTGCACTAATGTATAATACATAGTTTAACCAAGCTGCGACAAATAGTATGCGCGAGGTAATATGATAAATCCTATCACAATAACCCGCATACTTGGAAGAAGGATGGGTAACTGCGTCAACGTGCTTGGTTATTTTGAGGCAGATAATGGTTCATTAACAAGTAAAGACCAGCATATTTATCCATGTTTCTTAACACTTTCTTCAACTTTGTATAATTGCTTGAATGATAACCAAACTACATCGATGTTCTATAGCACTGCTATGTTAACTGAGTGTCTACACATACGCGGTATGTTTACAACTCTCGTATCGTAATGAATCTTTATATTCAATAGGTATAATACAACGTATGTATGAATTTTCGCAAAATGGATTGTACAGGGTGATCATTAATATAATATATGATATCATAAATAACTTTAATAACTCTGACGTATGTAAGGATGTTGAGATGGTTTCGTCCTGGTTATAAGCTAATAAGCCTAAGTTTGTGTTGGATATGAATAATAAATGCATGCTACATCAAGGTGACATCAATACCGTCCTCGATGAAATTTGGCCATCGGATCATTTCGCTAAATACCTCAAATTAACTTGGCTTATTCACTCACCGGACTTTTAAAAAATGCTTCGGCTTCATTTAATGAAAATGCCTTGAGGAAGGAGCGTATACTTCAAAACCAGAAATAATGCTTGCTATTTAAAACTTCAATGTAGTTTGAAATTTGAAGCAACAGTAGTGTAACATGAAATGACTCAATTGGTTATTTTTGACGTCGTTTGCTACTGGTTTTGCAGAACGTTTCGAAATTATGTATGTGATTCATACGTTTATACCAATATAAATATTATCTTACAAACCTAGCTCGGCACAAACCAAGTCTGGCAACAAGAACATTTATAGTACTGTAATGTGTCCACTAATATGCGTCTCGTTATTGGATACCATTGTTAACAATATCTTACAGACATGTTCCCATTGAACTGTCGATCAGATATTTATTCTTTAGAAGAAAATAGGATGATTTCATCATGTACACTTACTTTACCTCGCGGTATTTACTTTTAGAGCATCAATACAATTAGCCAAATAAATCAAACCATGGAAATATACAAATCCCTATTAGGCAGTTTCATGAAGAAGTAAATGCTAAACTAGTGTTTTAGTAAGGGAAATATTACACAGACATTCATGTACGTCTATAAGTGTATGTTAATACGATGTAATAAGTCATTCATTTCGATCGCATCACAAAACAGATTGACATCGGTTAACCTTTATCGTAGCATTTTGACCCGGAGTAAATCAAATATGTCTAGTAATTTGATACTTTTAAGTTTAAATACAATCCAGAAGCAAATGCTGTGGTCGTTTTTTACTCTCACGTTTATAAGATATGCGCGAGTTCCAAGCAGGACTGACTCGGTGTTATTAGATTAATTAAATGGGCTGTTCACAATAATGTAATACACGAATGTACTAGGGTGTAAAAACTCTCCAGTTATCGAGAAAACTACACTGTCATTTGGTGACGCTATTTTAATGATTTTACGGAGACTAAAACAGAATACGATCTAAATATATCTTCTTATGGTCACAATATTTATGGAATTCGTTGGAGTTAATACCAATATCCACACACTTTGCAAAATCTCACAGCAGGGACACGCCGCAAACAACAAACAATACACAGGACAGTGTCAATTATTTGGCAAACGAACGTCAAATATAGTTAAACTTTACATTTATTGCGGATAATTCAATATGCCAAACGTAGTTGATTCAACTGTTATTGTTAACAAAAAGTTAAACATTGAGTACAAATATAGGAAATTGACCGATAATGAGCCTTATATTCGGTAATATCCAAACAACAACTGTCAAGTGCCTTTGAAATTGCCTTTGTTTAAACATTAGATGATATGTCGTCGTTTGTTCAACAGGTTCACTGATGTTGGCCTTTTGAAGTCCGAATTATTATAAATGTTTACATTTGTGTTAGAAATTTAACGCTGGTATATCCTAAATACGTATCCTGAATGCAGGATTGTAAAACTCGTAATAATTGGTTAGGTGTAATGACACTGTAATATATACAAGCAAATAATGCACGTTCGTTCTGTATTTGTATCTGAAGAAGAGCATTACAGTTGAAAACTTATTTATCATGTCTGTGTTTGTTAATTTAAGAGAGATTCTGTAATGTACTCCAAATATTACTTCTTAAGGTAGATATACCTAACTGTGTGTATTTGAAGCAATATGTTAGCACAACGCTTGCGTCCTATTAATCTATGGACCATGTGAAGCACCAAAACACTTGTATGGATAATATGAACACATGCACTGCATCCAGCGGGGATTTCCCAACAGATCTTAGGATCATCTGACAGGAATAAAATGGCCAATGAATCTGTTTGCTCCCACAAATCATTGCGATCTAACACATTTGGGACGGGGAAATTCCTTATCAAAGTATTACTTATTATTGCCCAATCTTGCATATCGTTTATATTATGCTAATTTGATTTAATAAACATTTGACTGGAGTCTAAGACATCATTCACATTGAATTTATAAAGATATTGTCATGAAATATAACGGTCTTCTTAGCTTTTAAATACAAAATAACCAAGCCTCTCAATAAATTTAAAAAAACAACACGAATTATGTTTCCATCATTAAATGCTTTAGACCGAACATAATATCACTACAATGGTATGTTACAAAAATTAACTGGACCAATTCCGAAATGGAAATTAATAACAATAATTTACAATGCTGTAATATGAAATACAATGTATAAATGAACAATATATATTGGAATTAAACAGTTCATTTGATATATTATTTTCCGCAGTAATATGGTAAGGGCTCTACAAATGAATCGCACTCGCACCTCTGGAAATATGTCGTATCTCTGAAAATTTCTAGCATCGATATACTGTTAAAAGTTTATCTCACTCCAATATGAACCCCGCTTCTGTCAAGAATCGATCAATATTTCTAACTTACAAAAAATGTTCTAAACTTGGATTGTCCATTAATAAAGCAAGTACATGCAAATATACTGAATAATAGAATACCACTGCTCTGCATACCACAAGGGTTTTTCTCAAGTAGGTTGACGCTCAGAAGAAAATGCATTCGTCTACAAACATCGTTCTAATCTATTAAAAAGGAAGAGCAAAGTAAACAATACATCCATTACGGTGATTTAAGATATCTTTTCATATCAGGGGAAATGTCGCGTATAATCTAGTATGCGTGTTGTTTGCATCCCGTTTAACATAGCGCTCGACATCCCAGAATATCCTTTAGAATGTTGTCAATAACGATCGTTTTTTGTCGACGTGACTTGGACGAAATGCGGATGAATATATTGATGATACTGAGGGAGAATTTCTATAATCATTGACAAGAAGACAGTTATCTAAAAACACAAGAGGTTCCTGTGATTTGTCATACTAGAAGCTTAAAGATACATGTACAGACCCGTAAATCTAAGATATATTTCGTTTGCTAAAATACAAACTTGCATAATTCACGAACGATACATTCACTCCGGCAAATTGTTTTATGTTACTGTCATCAGTACACTTTTGGGGATATGCTTTTCTTATTCAGCAGTCTATAAGGACAAGATAGGACGTAGTGAACATCTTAGAAGTTCACTCGAAGTCTTGAAATAGATTGTTCGATTTATTAAAAAAGTACAATTTTAAAATTATCGATTTTACTTTATTGAATGCACTAGGTAAGATTAAAACAAAGTAACAACGACAAATTGTGTTGTGTCTCTTTTTAAGTGCATGCCATGAAGCCGGTTAATAGAGTTGTCATTCCCACACTGCCCATACGACATATGGTATTATTAAATGAGTACAAACGTCTTAGAAAATGCAGATATCGTCTAGGGTTCACTTTTGTCAACATAACGAACAATCAAGCAAAACACCGGGCGTTCGTTATGTCTTGCGATTAGTGAATTAAGACGCAAACAAAGACCTAGTAATTACGTTTGCAAATAAATCATATAATTAAATTTAACTTCACTGAATTGATACCAACAATCTCTGTAATCAGTATTACTACATACTAATGGAGATATGGAATTGCCTCGATTTACCATATTGATAAAAGTATCGCTCGTTATGGTATCTTGTCAATTTGTATGAGCGTATTTCAATTACAGTTAATTGTACACTACTATATTTAGGTCTACAACATAATTGTCTTAATCTAGACACCTTCCTCTTTCGGAATATTTTCATACAATAATTGTGAATTTAGATAGTACATGTATTATTAAAACAACAATTATTATATAAGTCTGCGAAAGTGTAGTTCCCTCTAATCCTTGAACTTAAGTTACAATGGAACTCAAATAAAAATACATTGAAGTCTCCTTTACAATTTGCACACTAATTTAACTTTTAAATGCACGATTAAAATTTAGGTACACCACTCACGTACTGTAATATGGCTGACCACATGGATTTCCTGGAAACGTACCTATGGTCTACTGAATGCGATTTGAGTTTATAACCCTAACACTAGTCGTACTGGGCTTGTTCTAAGGAATAGACTTGGTGACAAAGCATTGTCATGCACATTTTTGTTCTTAAACTACTTTACAGTAGACTCCTTGTACCAAGAGGCATTTTCATGTGAAAGGAACATATGGTCCATTCCATTGACAATTCGAAGCTTAATTTATCACTGACTACACGTGTTAAATACAAGTTCAGACTTCTTAGAATATATGATGTTTCTGCTTATGTAGTTAACTTGGGATAAAATCGAGCCTGTACGAGCAGCGAACAATCTAACGGACAATATTGTAGCTTAATTTTTATCAAAGTTCTGTTTGGTTGTTGTTATCGGTTGACCATTTTTATTTTGCCTTTCGTATGTTCTTGGCTTACTTTGAACCATGCAACAAAAGTGTTACAATGTCGTTTAATCGCAAAAAGTTCATCATCTATAATTTTACAACAAGTTTAAGTATCACAGAACCTCATTTAGAATATACATTGACTGACCTCTGAAGTCAAGTTAGGTAGCATAGTTGTGAAAAAGGATAATGGAAATTCGGACAGGAAAGGCAGCACTAAACTTAAACAGCCATGTACAGAAAACATAGAAACAACACAAACCACTACTGCACGACGCAGTTGCCCAACACATTACTGAACGAGAAAATGAACATAACCACTGAAAGTTCAAGTTAAAGCTGTAAAATAGTCAGACGTCCAAGACACAGCTGTCAAAAAGCTGAAACGTTCGTGAAATTAAATTAAACAAATGTACAATACTTACGGTTTGGAATAGAGAACTTCAGGTAGCTAGGGCATGACAGATAGCTATTTAAACCAGGAGTCCCGCCTTCCCAACATGCATAACCATCCCACGTTGTGGAACATGACGTATTTCTGGAGTAGCTTTCCGTACGTATTTGTTTCTCACAGCACGCATGCGCAGATTTGCAACACGTTGTCCAAGAATCACATTCACTGGAATCTAAGTTTGAGCAAATAGTTTGTCTGTATGTCTCATTTTTGTAATCAGCAAGAAGAAGAGACCCTAATGGAAGTGACGATGCATTGGATGTAACCTTCAGAAATGGTCCGTTTGGAAATAAATATGCTCTGTGTTGGAACAGGAAGAAGTAACACCATGCGCATGCGTTCATTTCAAAGTCTGTTTTACGGAATGATCCCATTTTTCCGGAGCAAACCTCAGTGGAATTGTTAGCACACACGATCTGTAATTTAGAGATTACCTTAAAACACGATCTTACATAAACCAAGTATATATAGATGTACACGTGCATATGTTTCAATTACGATAAAACACGATCTTACATAAATCAAGTATTTATATTTTTAATTACGATTAACGACTTCTACTAATGGAATGTCCATCAGTTGACATTCAAACGTTCATTAAACACGAAGGGTATCGTTTGTCTGACATTAAAGTGTGTTGCTGTATAATGTAATTAACGACATGTCGTGATTGACATGACCTTAAGTAAACATTTTGTGCTGTTTTTATATTTTTTGAACTTGTTTAGAGTCATGCACTAAGTTATAGTTAGAACATATTAAGTAAATTTTAATGATTAAAAAGGGCGGAGCGAGCGAAGCGAAGCGAGTCATTTTTAGTCATTAAAATTTACTTAATATGTTCTAACTAACTTAGAATATAACATTCTGCATTCTGATTGGCCGATAGAAAGTAGCGCCAACGCAAGACGTCAAGGTTGTGAAGAGAAAATTTTAATGATTAAATTTTCATTTAACCGCCAAAATTCGGCGTTTTCATTGGATCATGATGTAGGTTATATTCAAAATACGAATATTCATACAATCATGAGCAAAAACCATAAAAAAAAAGTTCAAGATAAAATAGTATACAAAGAAGTTTTTTAATAGTGTGTTTAATTTCATAAGTATTCTTCTTAAAGTTTGTATTTAATTATTTAATAATCATTCGTATAATATCTGGTTTTTAATTAGGTAAGATGCTTTACACCATTGTATAGTACTGCCTAGATATGTTTTGATACTCAGTGTAAAACGCGCACCGGGGATTTATGTGACTTACCACTAGAAATGATGCACAAGTAACGAGCTTCATCCGTAAATCCATAATTTATCTGAAAATAATCAAATTAATTGTATTTAATAAATCAATGTGTTTTATAGACTAAGTGTTTAAATACATTGGTGCTTAGTGGATGTGTGCATAAAACATTGGTCTTATATCAGACTAGGGGAAGAATTCACAAAGCGTCTTCAGTATAAAACTTAGACTTTTCTTAAAAATCTAACATATCCTTAAGTGCTTTAGCTAAATAAGACAATCACGATGACCGATTCTTGGCAAATGTTGTAATCATTGCGCAAAGAGCTACGGTTATCACTAAGATAACGTGGGAACATATGCGCAATACAACATTTTAACTTAAACTCCTATTTAAATATTAAGGTGCTCCACTAAGATGCTTTGTGAATACCACCCTTAGGTGTACTCTATTTGGCTTATGCTGGTCGGTTTCAACGTACGATTACTCTAAGAATATCGATCGGAAGACAAGGTGTATGCAACAAACATGATGTATATGCAAAAAGATAATAGAAAGTTGGATGGATACGACAACACTCAACTTAACCAGCTAATCACATAAAACATAAAATGTCACATACCACAATTACGAGGCATAATGCCCCACCACATAATCGAACGAGAAAATAAAATGCCCAAGTCCCAGCTGTCAAAAAGCTGAATGAACTAGTTTCAACAATAAAAAAGCAAGTCTTTTTTTAATTCCATAGGCAAATGAATACATGTAACTGTGTGTTACAATAAACAAGACTTAATATATGTCTTCTAAAAATAACCAGGGAGATCGATACACATATAGAAAAGCATAATAATTATACGTAATTACATTAAATTATACACATATTAAAGAAAATGTATATATTAATAAATATATAAATATATTAAGTGTATAAGTCCAAATAGTATATAAATGAATTATAATGCATACATGCACGGTTTGTAGAATTAACAAAATAAGCTATCATGGCAACTAGCGTCTTATATAGTATGTTTTCTTCAATTAACAATACTAGTATCCATGCATGTCACTCAAATATTAGTGTACTGCATCACCTAATAGTATATTATTTCAAGCACAATCACCCAAATCGTATCTTGTTTGCCTAATCGTTTATCGATAGTGAAATGTCATTATTCTAATTTAGCTGCAAAACGTAAATTAAACAAACAAAATTAAACAAAAGCTAGTGGTAGTTCCTAGAAATGTGATAAATGTTCTGCATGAAATGCGAACAATATAATGTAAAGTAAATACTCACAATGCAATATAGTGTATTTAGCGACTTAGAAAATATGTTGTATTTGATTTCATTGATATGGATGTCTGTGCTTCGTCGTAGCTTACTGTTTTATTTTAGGCGAGCCATAACAATGATGCCAAACTAATTAACAATAGTTGCATGTCGTACAGGAGTCACTTATTGGTCATTCATCATTTTTATCAATCTAAGCTGTTTGGCTTTGTGTTTTATCTATACCAATACCAGTCCTACATTGTCTTGATCATATTAAGGCGTCTGTTTCATGTCCAAATGAAGTTGTTTCCATTCTAATAACGACACCTTTCTGTCCTAGTTCGGACACAAATATATAGTTTTATTCCCATTGGACAATATAGTATGGTAATAGGGTTATTTATGATAAGTCTGCGACAGTTCATATTTATATCCATAAAAATTAGAAAGAATGAGGTCCGTCAGTTTTATGATAGTAGAACTCGGAATATATTAAATCCGACAAAGAATTTGCCAATTCGTAATTTAATAAGGATAGACGTCTGGCTAACTTACATCTAATATTTATGCAAATGTTAAATTGGTCAAAGTTATAAACCTTCATCGTTCTCCCAAATTCTTGAATAGTTATGATAACCATCTTTCATACAGTATTTGGATTTTGGCACGTTTTTGCGAATTGAATTCACTTTCATTTATCTTGTTTAGAATAGCATTGCAGTGACTGACTGGACACCATGGTTTACAGTTCAAGGTATAACTTTTTAACTAGTTGATCAATTTCGATGGGATTTTGTATGGAGGTAGTTCTTACGATGTTGGTTATGAATGTAATTACTTTATGAAGATATTGAAAGCCAATTCTAGATTTTGATACCATGAAAATCTGACCACTTGAGTACAAATGCACCTTTCTAAGATAACATAAATTTTGTAAAAGAAACTCTTTATCAATGCCACAGTTACCTCTGATTCAGCCATGGCATTCAGCTTTTTAATTGCAGAAACAAGTTCATTTAGCTTTTTGACAGATGCGCTGTGAATTTTCTCGATCGGTTATGTGTTAGGCGTTGTGCCTTGTAATTATGGTATGTGGTGTTTTAGTGTATTTGAAAAGAAAACTGTGTAGATAGGCGGCGTATAACTATAATGGTTGTAGCTTGTAAGGGATTCATCACACTTTATTATTCGATACATTAACATGTGTTCGTACAACGGCGTCACTAATTGAAATCAATAACAAAACAATTAACATTAATACATGCAAACAAACGTCACCACATTATCGTTAAACTAAAACATCGCATACTGTTTACGCCACGAAAGTTCATCAAACACACCGGAATATTGTAGATAGAAAATAAGTGCAATTTACATATTAATTAGCATACGTTAATACGGTATAATGCATTGTCTACACCACTATCTGTTCAATTATGGTAATGTTGTATGTAATTTCATACGACATCGATGCGGAATCTATTAAAAATGCTCTGCCCTCTCAATTTTAGCTAGAACAGATTTCAGATACTGCCAGAGGATATCAGACGGAATACGTAGTTTCAGAACTTTCTCTACCATACAACGAAATATTCTACATTTAAAACGAGAACTCATATAAACAGTGTGTTTTTTTTAAATCAGATTTTAAAAATATCCTTTCGTAAAACATCAGTTGCATCGATAGTTTACAATGTAATATTACACCGTTTCAGCTATCTTGTAAAGTGTTAATTTGTGATATTTATTGTAAATAATAAAAATATTCACTTTGAAAAAAAATGTCGGAATGCTTTGTTATGGGTGATGTAGTAATGATAGTGGTATTTAAGGAAAAAGCATTGTATACTTTGGTATAATGTCGTCGCGGTACCCAGCCCTACTATTACGTATAATTACAGCGCAACTAGCACACGTTGCGTGTCAGTACAGATAATGTATACACACATTAAGTATTATATGACATATTAATCTACAACATATCTACAAAAACTTATCATTTGATCCCTATGGGACCAACAACTGGCTTTACTGGAAACCCTATACCGCCTACAATTTATTGATCTGCATGCTTGCGTGTATATCATTTATCAGCTGCTCTCCTAACTCCCTATAGGAAAGATGATTACCCGTACCTTTAGATACCATCCTTATATCGTCACTCTAATGATTGAAATACGTAACAGCTATCAACTCATGTTACAGTATGGGTGAGATCTAATGTTACATCTATTCAGTGTGTATTCGAAAAACATTAATTTACCAAATTAGTCAATTCTAACTAAAGGCTAACACACGTCAACATCTGACACAACTAAACGTCAACTAAAACTACAAAACTATATTTTGTACTGTGTTAATATGCAGCACTGTTAATACCTATTATATCTTTTGGTACCTTTGCAGATATGACAAAACGAGGGAACTGATTGCATTGTACATGAGGCGCATTATAATCTCCCAGACAACTGACATCATGTAAACACCAGCGTACAAAACACTTAGTTGTTAATACATGTATTAGTAGAATTCTAAAAAAATGTTTCTTTGCCCTTGGTTTAAAATACGATGTGGTTCCGGAATACCTTGTATATTGAGGCGTCAACGTTTGGGTGTCAATCCTCTTGAAGATTAATAATAACCTAAGCAACGGACGAGATATTATGATACAAGCGTCATATTGTTTGGTGGACGAAACCCGCGTTATACAACCAACAAGGCACCACCAGGACCAAATTTGACCACCGTTGTACAATTAAGTACTTACATTTAGTAGTATGACTTATAAATACGACTTGTGATGCACACAGTACATAGATTATATGATTCACACATTCAAATACTTTTGGTGATATTCTTTGTTATTTCACATTTGATCACTCTAAAGTAACCCAAATACGCTCAAACTAGGTATTTCAGCCGTTTTACTGTTGAAACCAGGTCATTCAGCTTTGGAAATCAGCTTTTTTATTGCTGAAACTAGTCCATTCAGCGTTTTGACAGCTGGGACTTGGGCGGATAATGATCTCGTTCGGTTGTGTACTGGGCATTGTGCCTTATATGTTTTTATCACATAACCTGCGGTCCAGGAGTGCCGTAAAGCCGTGACGTAAATATCGTTCGGCACTCCCAGACTGTGCAATAAATATTTAAATTAGCTTGACGTGACGTTAGCCAATCCATGTATTGATCCCTCCCTCAATGACGTTAGGATAATATCAACGTCGCCATGACGTCACTCTCATTGTACCGCTGCATTTTAGCTGAAACATATGCACCGTACATCATCCTTTTAAACAATAATGAGCGTTTTCTAAGATTGTGTGATAATAGAATCTTACATTCGTGCTCATTACATACGAGTTTTATTAAACGCGTTCACAAAATCAATATGACACGAGGCTTTATATCATTTTGTCCACTCGTTTAATAAAACTCGTATGTAATGGGCACTCGATCATGCAAGATCCTCTATTTATTTTTTGCACTGCCTTTCCTGTCCGATTTAATATTATCATGTTTCAATGTAATTAGATTACTCGGCTACCTTATATCTCGGACCTCCGTACTTCTTTGCTCACGGAAATGGCCCATGAAACTACCGCATTGAAATGAAGAATGTAGCCAAGTGGTAATACATCTTTTTCCAGACATTCAACAGCTGTTTGCAAACGCGACCATGCGATAACTAAACATCTTTAGAGAGTAATTTCATCCAATTGTAAGGACACTCATCGCCGATTTATGGTTGTTGTTTTGTTATGATGACTGTAAAAATGTAATAACATGTCCTGCTGTCCCTAATTTTACACCAATCATGTTGGCTTGTTTGAGTTATTGCCCGGTTAAGCAATACATTGTTTTTAGAACTGTACAGATGCTTCTATTGCTCGCGATCGACTAAGACATTCCCAAGCGCGTGGTCACTAAGTCAAAGACCTACGACTTCGAGGAACGAGACAGTAATGTGATACGATGTATCCGTCTGAGCTACCCTAGCTCTGTCAGGGTGGACTCGTCGGTTATTTTACGTTCCCAGTGTAAAGCACCGGTACAAGCGACACTACATCCCAAGAGTTGTGGAAAACAATGAAAAGCGTTTCTAAAATTAATTTCTACTTACTCAGCCGAGATTTAAACCAGGGATTTTCAGATGGGTAGTCTAAAGTGTTATCAACACGACCACTGTGCCTCCCATTGTACTTGTCTAAACCAGGTTAATCATGTAGTATTGAAATGCAAATATCATAAGTACACTTTTGTTATATGCACAAGTCACTATAATAAACAATTTACTTACTTAGTACACTTTTGTTATGTTCACGCGGTATATTCTCTAAACTTGGGGCAGATGATTAACAATTTAGAAGAGACAACACTGGCACATGAAAACTTAAGTAGTCAATATACCAAGTTAGCTTAGGGAAATGGAACAGAAACGTTGACAATGAATAACACAACTAGTTAACGAATCTTGAAAGAAACAGCTTAACGTAAAATAGTGTAGCAAAAAATCAAACACTATAATAATATAAACACAAATAATTTCGCATAAATTATTACCATCTTATCAAAAAACTTGGGTACTATAGTCCAGTCAGGATAAAAATCCAGTGACGCAGCGGTCGAGTCCACCAACACGGTGTAAAACCAATTAGATCTAGATCTATAAAGGTTTATACTGTACAAACAACTATAATTTCAATGCGAAACTAACATATTAAATTTCGCTCTACCTGTTTAGACAATTGTTGTGATTTTTTGCGTACACATAAATTGCAACGTCACTGTCTCAATATCCTAACTGGATTATAAGTATATTCATTAATTTCACGCATGTGCTTATTTATATTCCAAAACCGATAAGCGAATTATTGTATGCATGTTATTGTCATGTGTTCTTGCATTACATATACATGTATATCTATCATTGAATCCCATCGTATTATATCTATGAGCTTTTTATGTGTACAAATCACTTATACAGGTGTCCCAAAAAAACGGGGACCTAGGTTAAACATTCGTAACATTGTCTCTCTTATCGATAACACATTGCCAATATGACAAAACATCAAGGAATAAACACAGTTCAGAATGCCAGCATCAATATTGTGATTATATAATGCAATACACAGAGTTACCTCCCTTGTTTTCAATCACGTGTTTCAGTATATTAGCATACAGTGAACAAGGACTTTCAGCGTATTCATAGTGATAGATTACATGCTGACCCCAAATAACATCTCAGGTGTCCAATATTCAAGAATTATTGCTCTGCATGCACTAATGGTCATCATGTTTGGCAAACAGATTCACTACAGGACTCATGTCCGAGCTATATTTAGGCCATTTGCCCCAATGTTTGTGGCCAAATCTCAGTACTTTTTGTAAACGTTTCGTGTTTTCGCTGCTGATTTGTTGTAATAAGTGGTTTCTGCTTTCGTATAAATTCTGACACACTAAATAACTCTGATATATTTTTTATATCTGTGAACTGTTTATTTGGATAAAAGTTAATACCTTTTGCTTCTAACTAAGCTTTCATGTTGATTGTTCTCAATAATAATAAATTATTATTGATATTTTGCTACATTGGTGAGTGTTAATGAATATTTTGAAGGTAGTCTGCTTTCCTTTTATTAAGTAAACTCACCACTTTCTTCCCGCTTTTATCATTACATTACAACATTCTTAGATTGTAACAAACTTTTCATAACCTCTGTGACTTTAAAATCTTGTTTTTCTCAAAATGAACGCTCAGACGAAAAATGTCTTATCGAATGATGAAATTTTACACGTTAGTCAGGAAAAAAACTAAAATAACACCATAGGTAAAATGATGATGTCACTTCCTCTTTTAAAGCAAAACATATTATTTAGTACCTATTTTAGAAGTAGATATCACTTTTACATTGTACACACTCTCACAAAAGACCAGACAAATTCATTAAAAAATAAATAAGTAAGACGGGTTTTAGGTAGGTCCCCGATTATTTGGACACCCTGTAGTACAGCAGCACAGTGCCTAAAAATGGTTTATTTAAGAGGTAAGGTGGACCAAAAAAATAAACAATAGAAGAAGTTACCCAGTCAATATGACATATTTCGTCGATTTTTGCAATTTGACCTTGAATTTGACCTTGAAAATGACATTGAACAATTATAAAACACATCTGGTCCTTTTGTCTTGCTCATGACTGATATTTGTGTGAACTTTGATGACATAGTCTTTAAGCACAATCAATCTAGAAACATAACACTAAAATAGCATATTGTTGAATTAGATTGCGGCCATCTTGGACGCCATCTTAGATTTTAGGACCCGCACCAAAAGTTTGCAATTTAGGCCGGCTGTCTGATAATATCCAGACTATCCCGGACATTTGGGTATATAACTCTAGCTGTTACTTTTGGGTCCACCTTGAATGTTGAAAATGTGGTTTCGCTGCTCTACTATTATTACTTTTATCAGTCAATGAACAGGGGAACAAGCTGCTTGAAAACTTGCCTCGACCCTGTTATTTAATCACCTAACAACTTAATACAACAGGCATTAATTACACGACAGGGTCGCATTGTTTCTACATCTATCACACAGATAGTATCTGAACATGCTGGTGCTTCAATTGAGAGTTTAATTGTTTGTTTGTGGTTTTCCTTGTCGTAAATTACACCAAACCCAGTGATTGCAATGCGTTTGATGAGAGATTTGACGGTCCCGGTGTGTAAATGTGTTCCAAGGATACATAAAAAATTGAACAGTTCATTGCCATGAAAACAAAAATACAGCCTTAGAGAAACATTACAGAATGTTCACGTTTACGCAACAGGGTACCTAAAAAAGTTTATACAAATTATTCAGCTACGAAATAAATTTAAAAAAAACACTATTTGAACGCTGTGGGAAATTTAATATCGAATCAGGTTAATTAGGCTAACACAATGTAACTATGCACGATCTCCAAGAAATAATTTAAATAAAACATTATGATGGGAAAAACCATGACAACAAATCAAGCATGCAACACTCAACAGAAACATCATAGCTCAAAAGGTATAAACATAGCGCACATTAACTCAGAGTCCCCAAGCCAAAGTCACAATAACTAGCGTAAAAAATAACATGAAATACAACAACCAGTCAGGAAACACGACATGCTATTCTGACAGACAACTTAACGTACAAGTTACCAAAGTGAGCATAAGCAGACAACAAAGAATGCCAAGTACGAACACACACCACATGTTCAGCAAGCATCACAAGACAGAAACAGCACAAACGCCATCTTGAAACAAGTAAACGACCTCGTTCAGTTGCCAACAATGGAAACTGCATGCTTGTAAACACATTCATTTTAATCAAGACAATTGAACATTGCAACTGGTCATAAACCCTTGATAACAAAATAAATTAACTCATTAAACACAATCAATCAGCATTTTCACTTTTAATAAAGTTAACTGTCAGATTGTAATGAATGTACAGTTACGCAACAACCGATGGGTGGTATTACAGAAAGTTGAGCTAGGGCGCAGTAAAGTAGGACAAATGAAATATATATATTCGAAGGGTGTTCAAATTTGAATGCAACTACGCCCATACAAGATAATTTTAACATGGTATTTGCTCACGCATTAAGAAAACAACGATTCTAAAATTATAGGACCGAATTCAGACTGACAAAAGTGACATTTAAGCATTAGTAGTCACAGTCCTTCAACTTCAGGGTGACGAATCAACGGGGTTTACGCACGGATACTGAAGGGGGCTATAAGTCATCGGTAAGACCTGTTTTTTGCCAATATCTTAACTTGTTCGTACACGATTCTTAATCTTTTTCAGTGCATAAAAGACAGATAAGCTTTCTGCTTCTAACCATGTTCAAACTTAAAGGATTCTCTTCCTAATTTGGACGCAATCGTTGGCCATAATTGACGAGTAAAGAAACTGATGTAAACAATCGTGCTGCTTGCGACGTGAAATTGCATTTTCCATTTCAGTTTACCGTAACATTTTGTATTTAGTAGGTTAACTGCGTGTCAAACCTTTCGAATATGTTCATGTATTATGTGACTATCTTAATTTATGATAAATCGACGTTTCTGCATTATTGAAGTGACATTTGGAGAAATGCTGTTGTAAACGTGAATTTAGAGATTGCTGTTGTAAACCTGACAGGTGTTCTTGGGATAAACAAAAAAGGTTAACACGAACTTTATACTAGTAAGTAATCCATAATAATGAATTTGCTTACTAACATATCAATTATTGTGCAGATAGTATGTCTCTTTGTGTCGGATGTGGAGGATGTTTACAGTCACGTCCCCAATTCTAATTCAGAACGTCTGGTTGACACAATGGATGAAGTCACGAACCGGTTAAATGGAAGTAATAATCTACACCCGTATGACGATCTCTCAATCACCAATAAAACCTACTTTAATATACCCACCAGTGTGGAGTTATGTCACCTAATTAAACTGCACAAAGTGTGAGCACACAGAAACAGAAGGTGCTTTTGAAAATATACAATATCGAATTGAACAAATCTCAGACAGCAACAATCAACATGATACTGTCGATAGCTGTTTTAGTCATTTCACTAGTGCAAAAGATCTTACTTTTCTGTGTTGGTTCTTCTCATTTATTGACTGGAACCATGAGAAATGTGTACACGGAAGGAATAGAAGGAAAGAAAAATGAAGCTTGGAAACAACAAGCGAAATCAAATTTGATAAATGTGTCTTTTGATATGATAGAGACTATATTTGAACCGATGTCAGTTCCTGTGGCAGTTGCACTTCATTGAGACAGTTGAAAACCAGATGAGAGTCCATGGAGCTAACTTTTGCAGATGGTGATAAGCGGATAACAATGATGTTATTACGTGCAAAAGAAAGGGTAACAATGAGATTGCCCCTTAGAAATCGGTTCACAGCCGGATTGCCGGGATACAAATCCAGCGCATTAACCACTGCAGCAGCTAATAGATTACAGACTGCTGTTTTGTATATGTCAAGTGTCACAGTAAAACCTCACTAATAAGACCGCCATTGGTACGCTGAAAATGCACTTATTATAGATTTGGTCTTAATATTAGAAGTACACAACTGTGAAATCGTGGAAAGTAACATACATCATTATGGTGTAGGTTTTGAGATGGCCTTTAAGTGAAGTTTTACTGTTCATGTTTGTTTATGAGATATATAAATATGACACTTGTTCAGGTATTTGAATAAGCTTTTTGATGACAAATATATTATTTGTACAGTAAAAGTTACATATACATGATCAGTATTTGAGATACATGTAATAAATAAAATTAATAGCAATAAAGTGTTAATGTTTTTGCTTTAAATTCACAAATGCCATTTGTGAGCGGTCTCCTTCATCAGTGGTGTATGCACATTGACTAGACTGTTAAAATCTGTTGGAATACAACATAATGAAAAAGGTTCATGTTGTAAACTTTCAAATATATTAATTCCAAGAAATTCCCTCTGGGCCATACTATTTCTGTTGATTGGATTTTACAACAGTTTTTATATTTCTTCAGATGAACGTTCATGCAGCACAGAGATCATGTTAATCATGTAAAATTTAACCCAACACGTAAGTCCAGTGCTTGTAATATTCAGTCGCAGCTTCATCAATTGATTAGCATGTTACTGTGCAGCCAGCTAGAATAATAGTCAAATGGTAGCATCCATTTTCACTAACAGGTGCCTGCTAGGAATGCTGTTTACGACAGCATCTGTAATAAGAATTAATATCATAAAATATGCCTGTCCATATATCACGATATAATGATCAAGATATAGCAACATGATGAATGGCTAATAGTTTTGGTTATCTGGGATTTACATTTATTGCTAATGAGTGATTATGTCCTGTGTCCTATCCCTTAAATAATCTCAAAAAGACAGCTCTAAACCGCCATTTTATAAATAAACAAGAGCCAAATGTCATAAAATACGCCCGACTGGGGCATAGTGTATGAAAATAATCCAAATTTGGGCCTATTGCACATTGTTTTGGTAATTAATTGGCCATAACACCTTGGATGATAATGTCAATTTTTGGTAATTATAGGACCATAACCCAAGAAGACCTTGGCTGATTCACCTTATAATTCCACTTGGTCTAGATATCATGCCCATAAACAATGTCAACAAGTTTGAAGACGATCTTATGAAAACTGTTTGAACTAGAGTACAGACAAGGCCAATTTCACATGTTTTAGTAATTGAAAAACCATTACCCAAATCATTGAAAACACAAAATATATAGCATTTGTTTCAGTCCAATTTGAACAACCCTCGTATCTGTGTTATATGGATTGATGTGTTTACTGCTTTATTATACTGATTGGTCTTGGAGCATGATACAGCATTGTATTGAGAACATTGGGAATTATGACATGCTGATGCGACTCATCATAGCAACTGAAATTAATCAGATATGTATCTTGTAAAGTTAGAACTCATCCTCCTACATGTAACAAAGCGAATTTAACGGAATCAATAATTTTATGGACAAAAAATTCAAATTTTGGTTGATTAATTTTGCGAATTGTGAATTGTGACATGCGCCATAAATATTTGGCCGGTCAGCTAGGACATTCAGCTTTGTGGTTTATGAAACTAGGTTTTTTAGCTTTCTGACAGCTTGGACTTGGGAAGTTTATTTTCTCTTTCAGTTATCTGTTGGACATTGTGTCGTGTAATTGTGGTATGTGATGCTTTTTATGTTTTCTGTGCTCGGATGGTTAGGTGCTGACTTCCCTGTCCGACTTTATATTATCTTTCCGCACATTATAAGTATTCTTGTTGCGTGTGCCGACATTGATTTTTTTGTATTATCAAGTATTCTCTTGTCTTGGTCATTCATTAAGCTCTTAGACACTATTCCGGAGTTGTTACTATACCTCACTATTCAATAAGAAATTTGCAATAAATAAAATACTACTCTATTTCATTCTAATAAAATGTTATACTTGTACATTATTGTGGGCTCGTGGTGACGTGTCTAGAAGGTTTGCAATGTTTCAGTGAAGTTGTCATTCATAGTTACCTCCCTTCCTGGTTAATTATGCTAGTAATTTAAAGTACACAGTGTATCATTCTTTTTCTGATGGTCTGTGCGCTACAGTATTTATGATATACACCTCACGGGTAGGGAAGATAAACTAACCCTTAAAAAAATAACACCAAGCCAACAGTGGTCGTATAAAAAGATAATCAATTATGTTCGAAAATGAAGACTTGCAAATATATGCAATTTAAGCGTTACAGTTTTCATATCTGCGGGACCTTATTGTATTCTTTAGCATGTCATACCTAGAAAAGGGACCTATATTTTATCATGCAACGATTATACACCAATCTAACTGATGTGTCATATGCCCTGATATTCAATGATGTATTCTGCTGGTAGGACAGAATGGTAATTATATAAAGTGAGATAGAGATAACCATAAAACATCCCTTACATATCAGGTTGATGACCATTAACCGGAATCCAGTTAACTTATTATTATCGTCTTGCCCCGTTGGTAATTTATAGAAATTGAGAGCAACTAATGCCAAATTGCCAACCTAAACGTACTGTGGCGTATGTGGTGTGGAGTAGACATTCGAGACTTAAGTTATGCGGTTAATGCGATGAGTGAGTTTAAAACAAACCATATCACGAAACCTGAACATGTGTTAACAAAATATAGTAATACTCGGACAGGGAAGGCAGCGTACAACTGAACCAGCTGGGCTCAGAAAATATACACAACACAGACACAATGCCAAACACACTGTCAAGTTAACGAAACAATGAACTTGGTAGACCGCAGAAAGTCCAGAAGTTGTCAAAAAGTCGTCGAAAGTCCGAGTCTAAGCTATAAAAAAGTTAAAATACCTCGTTCCAGCTTTACAAAAACTGAATGACTTAGTTTTAGCTATAAAAAGCTGAATGACCCAGTTTCAGCTAAATAAGGGGCCGCAATACCTAGTTTTTACCGTCAAAAGGTCCTAAACCGTTAAAGTAAATGGTAAACACCTGCAGCCGCACAAATAGGTTTTGATCGTAGTTAACGTAAAAAATATAAGTAATTGGATAGGGGATGGAAGCTGATATAATTATTTATGTGATCGGTGTTAGTGCTTTACACATGCTAATGGTGTGAAAGGCAATGAAAAGTTCGTGAGCATGTATCCGTAATAAATAGTACAATATATGATTGATCTATTCCGATTCATTTTGTGGTCAAAAATTCAAATGACTGAGTAAAATATATATTGTTTTAAACCAATCTGTTAAGTGTTGCCTTGTTGTTTTACAGTGCTGCATATAGAATAACATACCGATAGGTAAGGCGTTCTAAGAAAGAAACATTTTGTGTGGTTAGCAATTGGATACCCGCTTTGCTGTGCTTACAATGGAAAACGCCAATACGCTAATTGATAACATAGAAGGATATGCCTTGATATAAAATATTTCTTTACACTGATTACTTTGCTACACGTAGTACCCGATTGGTTCATACAACCAATTAGCAAACGGGAAATGTCAATTGGTTTTGTTCCTGTACAAATTGCATTCCAGGGAAACTAATCTGGTCTTTCAATATTTTAATTCATTAAATTATTAAAAAATGCAATAGTGTCAATGCAACTAATAAATTAGTTGTATATACGCTCTTAATAAGCCATTTGGAAACTTGATTGTCTGAACCAAAATGAAATAGTTATAAGTATGTAGACTGAAGAAAACGCCAAATATAGTCAACCGTCAATGCACATGAATAACTACAAAAATGCACATAGAAGATGTCAGAGCTTTATAAGCAAACATCCTTTACATAGCATGCACCTTTTATTGCATACTTGTCACATCAGAAATATTGCGACATTTATTGTAATATGTGACCCGCTGGTAGTTGTGTTATTTATAATAATAACTCCTCATATTATTAAGCTTAGCTAACTATCGCTGTATAAACATGTACAAAGGGATACTGCATACTTATGCAGACTAGCAAAACGTATTCGAATCATGTTTCTATTCAAGTTGCGAGGAGTAAAAATTAATCCAATAGCATCGATGCATAACTCAATCAAGCTCTAAAAGCGAATTTCATTAATATTATTGAATTAAAGCATTATAATTAACGAACGTTTGCAAAATACAATGCGGCTATAGATTACAGTTATCATAGCAAAGCCAACATCTAAAATTACTGATGATATGCAGGCTCCAGTTTCATGAACATGTTTTTGCCCCTTTGATGTCAATAATTGCTGTAACAAAAAAACTGATCAAAAGTCCACGTGATGAAAATAGTACCAGTTTTATAATTATGTCAGTTAATATTAACTAAAATGAGGTAATCCAATAACAGTTAGTGTGTTTTCTATAAACTAATTCGCTGTTTCATTTGGGCGATAAAACAATAGAGCCACGTCGCAATCCATATACTGTCCCTAATACTAACCGTTTTTGTCGTGTAAATACAAATGTCATACATGTTATCACTTTGCAATGGTTATAAACAAATTTAAAACAATTTGAAACAAAACAAAACGACATTAAACTGAAACTCGTCAGACTTGACTCGGAGTCTCAGTTCAATGTAGTCAGATAGTACCTTCTTTGATAATGACTGTATAATACAATGTAGCGTAATCGTTTAAGTATAATAGTCATAGTTGGTGTCATTGCGGGTAATTTCAATTTAGAAACGTGTTGGCAGGCATTCTGTGTAGACTTTGTGTACCAAGAAACTGAATCGCCTCAAACATGTAATGCCTCATTCAAACATTTTGAATGTAATACAAACAGATTCAAACACGTCGAAGACCAAGAAGAAAACATGCCACGCTCAAAAGACACAACTTCAGCAAAAGCACACACATGCAAAAATATTATATTAAGTCAGACAGAGAAGGCAGCACACAACTTAACCAGCCGAGCACAGAAAACATTAAACACACACAAAGCACAATACCCAACTGAAAACACGGCATCCCATCCCGAAAGTATGCCGCCTCACTCAGTCAAACTAAAACGGAACGAGAGCCAGGTGAAGACGAAACTAACAACTGGACAATACACATCACAAGGATAATCTACAACATATCATATAGTGTAAATGCAATTTTGAAAGATACGAAGCAGCCTTGTGCTGGAAAACGAAATTACAGAATGGCACATATATGTACATATATAGAGGAAGGTTGACTAAAGGGCTTCTGCCTTGTTACGGAGAGCGACAAATGTAACTAGGGGCTTAAACGTTTTACAGTGCACCAAACCTCACACTTACCCAATAGACAACCTTATAGAACATTACAGTGTAAATAATAGTTTCCCGCCATGTAATGCCCTCTTACAAAAAGGCCACAGTGACAGGTAATAAAATAATGTAAAACATGAAACATTATATGAATAGCGTCCATCGAGTAGCACAGAAAGAAAGAAACTCAACATTAATTGATATATTTATATTGCATAATAAAGTTCGGAAAAAGTCAAAATATATATGAAAGTTCAAGTTGAGCTCACGTTTGCAAGACCAAACTAAATGGTATCTGTATGTGACGTCCGTTTCATCTGACAACTTAATTAAATACTGCCAGTATCGACTGACACATAAATAACTCCAATGGATACGATTTATAAGGCCGCTTCCATATCAACGCCCATCATGAGACAAATCAAAGACACCACTACTAGACAAAATATAAAGCTAAGATTGCATGTATATTCATGTGTTTTATCCTCGTGAGAAATCCCTGGAGTTCGATTACTTCCGTACGTCTTATATTTGGAAACATTTATACTGAAACAAATGCCAAGTGTCTTTTATTGAAACCGATAAAGTGATTATGGAATTAACATGCGGGACAATGGAGTCAATTATGTGTTAGTGAGATTAATAAGTGATAGACTGGTTTTTACAATGCACAACCTAATTTTCCTGAGTTTTCAATAAATGTATACATGTATATAAACAAGGTTAACGCTCCAACACAAATATCCACCAATGTCTACGTAAAGCGTTACATAATCGTTAAATAACAAATGTTGATTGGTTTTGCTGAATAGTACATTTTGTATGAAAGCGCATTTCAACACGAAAATAGAAGTCATAATATTGACAAAGTATACTTGATAATTGCATTTTGAGTATCTAAGCCACACAATCACTTTATTCTAAACATAAAGTAGAATCAGCAACAAAAGATACAGTGAAAAAAGGTATTTCTCATCAATTTGTTTATTGTTATATGTTATTGATTTGCGATGATATCGCATTATTTGTTACGCTCTTAGGACGATACTAAGGGACCTCAACGAGGTCTTGATAATGAGATATAAAATGTTTTGATAATATATGCACATATCGCTGTTATAGAATTAGAAGGTCGTAAGTACAAAATCAATATTTTGAGTAAACAAGAAAAACAACTAGATGAAAATTACTCTTTACTTATGGCAAAACAAGCTTTTTCAACTTCAGTTTGATCAACATGACCACTTCCGATTTTCATGACAATAGGCTCATAAGAAGCATCAGTCTTATAAGGTCGTGAGTAGTACGTACGACCTTCTAATTCTTAGCCAGTGACATGTCGTCTCCGTATACTGTTTACATGTATGACGGCATAATGTGCCAGTGATTATTTCCAATTCATATTTCACATACAATCCATATTCGGTTTGTGATTCATTGGAGGTGCTTAATTCTCCGTTGTTTGTTTATCCTACTCGAATACATTATGAATATACATGTATATTATAGTGTTGCCAAAGAGTCAATAGTAAATGAAGTTTATGGAAGGACTTAATATATTAGATAAGCTCAGTTTAGTTCTCATTTTTTGCTGGGTGTACCTTTCGTGCTCTGCTGTTTATGTTAAGTGGTACATTCCCTGTCCGATTGGATATATAATTTTACACAATACACAATAACGTAGTTTGTATACGTTACTGAATGTTTTAAATGTCCTCTATAGTTGTTAATCATTCACACTTATTCGCAATTACCGCCGTTTTCCTATTTTAGGTACTTTGATGAGTATACGTGTTGGGAAACTATCAGAAAGTTAATATAAGCAGACTGAATGTAGTTAACGTCGCTACACCCGTTCCCCTTGAACATCAATCAAATAAATATGTTGTTAGTACACATACTAATGGACAAAATAGTAAGACCGACATAGTAAATGGTAAAGTATTACTTGTATGTGTATTTTGTTCTCCAAAAGTGTCTTGAACATATTATAAGCATAATGATTTAAACACGGTCCTGGTAATGGATACAATTATACTAAATAAAGTATATCAGAAAGAACTTGTTTTATGGTATCATGAAAAAGACGTTTTGAGAAAGCGAGGTTCTTTTCATCAATCATACACTATACATTTACATCAAAATATATACGGAATCGCACTTTGTGTGTTGATATGTTGCGCCGTATTACCTCGAGTTGCTTTTGTAATGCCATATCTCTCGAGACCGCTAGGCAAAGAGAGATGTGGTATGGCGCAAGCAACGAGAGATAATGCGGCTTAACGGATCAACAAAACTGCAGTAATTAATATTCCTTTTATTATATACCGACGAAAGTGGAAAGAAAACGCTTTTATCCACGAAAATGCGTATAATGTGTATACATTTTCGCCATGAACGTCGGTATATTATTGGCATATAACGTGACGTCCATTCATAAAAAGGTACAGTTTTATGTCATGCCGTCATTGACGTTGGTATATGTTCGGCATGTAGCACATCAGACATGTATGATACAGAAAATGTTACATGTCGCGTTGTATTCCATGGTGCGATTTGGCCAGTATTCGTGACAATACATTGCTAGGTATATAATAAGACTTGTATAATGTTATTTAGTTTATGTCAATGAAATTGTTACGTTTATTTACACATTAAACAAAACATAAAATATGCTTCAAAATGTACATCAAAATGAACATACGAAGGCGATAGACCACTCGGCTACCGCAATAGCTCCAAACAAATATGTTGTATTGTGTGTTTTTACTCGAACTACAAGCAACTTGTATTGTCTAGAATCTTATCATTAACAGAAGCCGTTTCTCGCAATTATGCTCCTGCATGGTTCCACAAGACAACGAACTATGCGGGATATGAGGACTGTAGTACAAGCTGTACGTCATAGATGAGTACAAACTCGCCAATCCAATTGACCTAACTATATGGGCTTAGCGTAACTACATTTGTAATAAAAGCGTATTATGCTCTCCAAACATCTAAAATTACAAACAGCACAGATCAATATGAGTTCGGGGGATGTACTTGTGCATGTATAAGAAAGACCATCAGCTGAAATCAGCGATTTTCCACGATAAGATGTAACGTTGTTTTCAAGCAATATATAAAGTTCGATAGATTTAACATTTGACCTTCTCCTATTTTAAACATGCCTATAAGCATCTCTTGGCCAATATTATAGTACATTCAAGATTTGTCGACACCCCTCGTATTGAAAATCTAGCGGGGAATGTCTCATACATGCGTTGATCTATCAAATAGGCCATGTAATGTATATTGTCTTCGTTGGATCCTCCAAATTGCAGATATCGATAGAAATCAGACAAACACGTTGAAAAATGTCGGCAATCCTATCAAGTAATGTCGGATATATCGTCTTTATAATAATATCTTCTTCCAACGATGCACGACGTATACTAGTACTTATCTACTCAGGGTCAAAACGTCTTCGCTATTTAATCTGTAAGACCATTGTTTATATACTAAATCTCATACGACTTCTACCAATTGTACGAAAACCGATTACATGTGTGCCATATCTTGTCCATTATACCCGCATTGTCTCATTGAATTCACCGAGGTAACAGTTGTTGTGATAGGAAGCTAGACAATTCATGACTTTCCCATTCCTGTAGGTGTTTGTCGTTACCAAGGCTTCAACATACATGGTGTAAATGCTGGGGTATCTAAGTGACATCTGTCTTGTCAATGTGGGTTGCCTTACAGCAACACTAATAAATCTTCATTTTGTTACTTAACTTGCAAAATGCATTTTTAATGACACGGTTTGTGATGTGTTCTGTTCTTGACTATGTGGTGGCGCGTAATGTAAGCCACGCTCACCGGATGATGTTGCTGACGTTCGTATAGTTTCCAAACGTTGATGTAGATAGATATAATTCAACCTTCGATGTAAAACTAACTTGGTCGAGTTTTAGATGCTTTAATTCAGTGTTCAACAAATGTATATTTCACAAAGTTATTAACTATTCATTTAATTGGTAAAATTTTATACTTGAACTCAAGTTAATGTTTCGTATGGTACTCCATATGAGCCCTACTTTGTATGATAACTGCCATAACCTAACGCCTAAAAATTACTAGTTATCCATAATAATATTTCCTTGACTTATATAAAAGTCATCATACACACCTAGAGCAATTATTCTCAAAGGAAGTGGCTTTCAATACTTCATGATAACACAGTCAAACATTATTATATTAAGACTTCATTCTGTGACAATTTATGTGTAAAATTAATAGAAGAAAGTTTGCAACATGGTTTGACAGATATGGTTTGATAGGAAATTGATAACATCTCAGGAAACAAGGTACATGTATTATACTTAACATCTTAAAATTGACACAGATTGAGCAATATTATTGGAAAGTTGCTTTTATCAATAAAACCATGATTGGTTATGTAACAATATTTATGAAAAATGAATAGCAATTGTAACATCATAAAACATTGACGCACATTCCCAAAACAACAAAACTATGTTTGGAGATGTGCAACTGGTGTTAATACCGTTGTCACTGTATGGTTCATCGTAGATTGTAATGTGCACAGTAGTCATATGGTTTTAAATTTTGTTCTTATTTATATAATTTTAATAAACTGTTCCAATTGTTTAAAGTTACTAGAATACGTGTATGATTAGCTAAAACACTTATCAGTATAAATTCAAAAAATCCGGTTCGCAATAAAAATAAACTTCAACTAAAGTGTATTGTGAAGTTTCGTTTTCTTCTACTTTAACCACAACTGCAGCAAAACGTATAGTTTGAACATACCTTAAACTTGGACGGCATTGATGTCTCAGAGTGTCAATGATTTACACCGTATGAAATAGGCATGTTATACTTCAGTGTGTAAGGTAAATAATTCAAAATGTCACTAATGATGCGAAAAATAACCAGAACAACAATTTCTCAGTCGCTGAACATATTAATAAAGCTAATATACCAGGAGTGTTCACAAAAGGCCAACTGTGACCTCCTTATGAATCATGATGTGACTGTTAAAATAAAACGTGCTGTTATACTGTTTGATCAACACGATTTCCAATGGCTAAAATACGCTACCATAGCGTACTAATGCGTTTTGTTCGGGTTTCCACAGTTTTTATATACATGACTTGTAGTTAGCCAAATGTCGATATGAAACTATCATCTAGTGACAATGTAGATTTCAAGAAGGCCTGACCAAGTGCATGACGTCGTACAGATATAATGCTGGTAATAATTCGATGTTCGTTAATGCATTGGACAAGTAAATTGAGATAAAATGCGTTCCTGATAAGTTAAATGATAATATGCTCCCTGAACGAATTAGGATGGAATGCGTTCAATACAAGTTAAGAGAATATTCTTCCTGAATAATTTATCGCTTACAGTTTGTGTAGTTTTGTCTGAACATAAATGAAAAATGTCATTTGATATCTGCATAAAACGTACGTTTTAATATTTGAAGAAATATCGCTGAGAAGGCTCAGGACTAATATTCAAATCGAATTCAGGTCGAATTGTGTTTCACCAAGGGATCCAAGAAATCAATAATATTTAAACGCGTGAAAAAGCCATAAGTAAAAAGTATTGTTTGTAATCAAAAGTGAAATATACTTTTAGATAGATCTTTAACCAAAAATAAAATAAAAAAATTGTTGCATAATGCTAAAATGAATATTTTTAAGCCTGACATCATTGACGTAAAGTTTCCTTTTATGTATTGTACTCATTGAATCAGTGAATAACAAAATGTGTTATTATAGTAAAAAACAATTTTTTAATCTAACTGATAGATATCCTTAATCCAGTGATAAACATAATATAATAAACATAGATCCATTGTTACAGCGTTACGTAGCACAAAAACTGATCAATATATACTCAACAATTTAAGACAGCAATACCAGCAAACCATTAATAATCTCTTGTTTTGAGACGAATATCTTAGCTTGACACAGAACGAAAACATTTTTTCTAAGTGTTAAAAATTACATAATTTCTACAAAAAGATTTAACACTTTAACGACAGTAGACCATCATTTTGACAGTGTGTTTTCTTTACAACAGTCCCTTCTTCATTTCCTTACTTCCTGTCTTCCTTTATCTATCCTTTTTCTTTCTATCCTGACAGTCACATACTCCGGATGTCACTATACTATGTATGTAATTATTTTGTTATTTTGAAAACGAGCGGGATTAATATAAGTTCCACAAACTTTTCCCCAATCCTTTAACAATTGTAATTTATAATACACATGTTGTAAAACATTTTCGGAATAAATACTGTTTAAACTAATCAATTTATATAATAAACAGTTTTATAAATGTACCCTTCATCACAACTGTAGCAAGTAGTATAAAAACATTTATAACTGCATATATCACGTCTTGGTTACCGAACGAGAAACGGTCTGTATTCTTTAATTTTAGATTTAATTTAATTACTTAATTACATGAACATCAAAAACTTAAGTATGTTACGTATTTTTTTATATTTTTTTTGGATGTTACGTATGGACGACAACTAATGTTCTAATATATTTGGGCATTTAGTTTGATATTGCACGACTAAAGTTTTGTTTACAACGAAACGTTTGATATATTTCAATTTTAGACACTTGTCATATTAACCTTAATTTGTGCAACTGTGTGAATTAATGAAGCTAATAATAAGCCTCTATCAATTGAGTTACTAAATTACATTTAAAAAATATATCAAATATACTCGGTAACTAAAACAGGTACGCATGTTCCAGGGGTATTATCCTAGGTATGTACGATTCATTCATGTCTTTAAAGTTTGCGTGTTACACGGCTTAAATCCTTAGCATAAGTGAATTTTTACCCTCGATTATATGTGTTCCAAATGTGTTGACAATGTAAGTAAACATGTTTTACATGTTGACGTCAGCAATTAACCATTATCATAAGCAGACTTGGCTATTACTGACCATGCCATGGGTGAATACGGACTGCCGGATTCTTGCACGTGCTCAATCACAAAGTAAGTGGCAGAACTACGTCGGTGACGTATACAAGAGAAGTAACCTTATAATAAAAACATTGAATGGAACTGAATGTGAATTAATTGATAAATGTGCCAAGCCGGTTTCTTACATCGAAACCATTGTTTAAATCGTATATGTCGACTAATTTCGACGAATCTTTTGCAGTAATATTGTTATTAACTACCGCAGTATTGTGCGAGTTATTAAACAATTTAATAAATATTCACATTGTCAATTTAACTATTAGGATAATGTGCGTTTGTTAAGTCTCTGAGTGTACACTTTAACATAGTAAAGATATACTACAATGTATGCCAATAGGAACATTTATTTTAATCAATTTTTTCCAATTTTGTGATCAAGTACGTTAGATATACCTCAATTAAGCTGTAAAGCCATCGCAATGATGCAACTGTAAAACATCTCTATGTGGCAGTTTACGGTAACAAAACATCAATAAAGAATTAATAAAAAAATATGTTTTTAATGCAGAAGTTAACTAGTTTAAACCTTTTCACACCAATCCTTAGAAACATGCAGATCATGATTACCTTTTCCAGAAATTATCCGATGATAAGAAGTAAGTAATACCACCCTAAATAGGTCCGACAGCACGCTAACGTTCCATCAGCTAGTATGTCGAGCCTTATTATTCAACTGCCTTCTACTGAAAGACATCGGCGGTTTCCATCCAATGTTATCATACTATTCTATGCCTCGTATAAGGAAGTCAGCTAGGAAACTCACTGATGTGGGAAACAACTGTATTGGAATTTTATAGACTTAGTCTGTTTGTCAACCGTTTAATTCTTTACAATCGCCGGAACCAACAATACCATTCGTTCGGTATATAACTGGAAGAAAACGCACAATAGGGTCGTGTAAATAGTGAATGTATTGACTGTCGAAGACGTAATATTTTGTAGTTATAGTTTTTACTACATTTTGTAATTTAGTTCACGTCGTTCTTAAATAGTATCATAACTTCTAGATTCCTGATAATATCCATAGCCAGAAGTTTATGAGCGACAGAGCGAGTTTGACACTGAACGATGAGCGTAAAGCAATGAACTACCGGATACCATTTGTATTTCGACCACTATCCGAACACACGACATCCGGCACTCCAAGCGTATGCTCTATCACTTGACGTTTGAATGCAATTGATGCGTTTCGTTGGTTTCATTTCCAAAATTTGTCTATTTTTGATTGGTCTACCAACATATTTCTTTTTTTTACATACATGCACTCATAACATTAAAACATGATTAAAAGCGAATATTGTTCAATATGGTGCACCTTACAAAAACATTTCGTAATCATTATTTTCAAACAAAACGGTGTACCAAGCTAGTCCTCTTCACACCAAGGGGAACATTGGACATTCAACACTCTTCGCCATCTCGACCTGCATTGTGCAGCTGTTTAAGCTGTATCTGCTCCACGTCATGCCATGAATATGGTCTTCAGCTCTTTTTCTATCGTGTGCCTCCATGTCAGGACAGGTCGTGCCTCTGTCTCCTCCATTGATGGTTCCAGTCAAGGGATTGCCGGGTAATGTTGATAGGGCCATCCAAAGGGTATGGCCAATTCACAACCATTTCGTCTTCTTTCTAGTCTTGGCATTTTTGGACCGGTTCGTCCTTGTCCAGAGGTCTATGTTTAAAGTTGTCTACGGTCAGCGGATTTGGAGGAGCTGACGTGTTCACAAAAACATGCAGCTTTTCTTTATATAGTGAATGTTTGTTGGACGGATATCACATTGAAGTTGAATAGCTTGGGTTTTGTTGGTAGACGGATATTCTTGTTCTACCAAATGGGTCTAAGGGTGACGAAGACATGTCTAGCTTTCCCAATACTCGACTTGATATCTTACTCTGTCCCCCCTGGTGTACTAACGACACCTCGTATGAGGTATGAGACTGTTTTGACGACTTCGATTGGGCTTGCATGTATTGTGATAGGGCGACTGTTTGCTTCATTGATCCTCAGCGTCTTTGTTTCGCTGGTGTTGATTGACAGCCCTGTTGATTGAGCAACATGTTGTACTGTATGAGCTTCAGCATACTATCAGTTATTGTCTTGATGTCTGCCTTCATAGCTTCAGGTTGGATGTTGTCTAGACCAGGAGCTTTTCGGGAATTGATCTTCTTTATTGCTCTACCGATCGCGTCTGCTGTGATGGGCCCCATGTTGAATTCCAGTTCTTCACCAGCTTCAACGTTAGGAATGTGTTGGACTAGAGAGATAGATACGATTTAGGATATCACTAAAGTAAGCTAGCTGTTCTTCTGGTTTAGTGAGCGTTCTTCTATATTTTGCCTTGACTGGGATGCCCGTGTCTGTCATATGTATGCCCTGTAAGTTTCCTGGTGATATCATGTAGATACTTCATATCATGTTTCTCAGCGACTTTCTGAGCTTGTTTGGCCATAGTGTAAAGGTATGCCCTCTTGTCATATCTGACCATCTCTCTTTATGACTTCCTTTTGTTTTGAAATGTACAGTGCGTTTGCTTGTGTTTTCTGAGCCCTAGGTTTGGCAGCGTCAAGCTTGTGTTTAAGAGTACATCTCTTTTCTAAATTGACAATGGTGCTTTCCTTGAGCCAGGCATGCTTCGCTTCACACGTGGATGTAAGTGTGTACTTTACTTGCTCCCACTTAAGTACACCGTCCCCACATCAGGTTGTCCCCTTTGTCCGCCATGTAATGTGGGACTTAACATTGGACAACTGTGACATACTGGAATCTGGATTTGAAGGCTGAGTGGAAGCGGGCTGTGGGGATCCTAACTCTTATTAGTTATCATTCTTATAGGCTCCTGAGAGCGGTTTGATTCTTTGATCCTATAATAGCTGCTTCTGTAGCGGTAAGTTTATTTACGTGGTGAGGGTGCTACCTCGAACACAACCCTCCTCCTTTTACATCCGGCTTGGAACCATGCATGGCGGAGGTCGTGGCAGTGTAAACACACATATTGACCGCAACGAAGAACAAAACGGAACCGAGTACATGTGTTTATTATTGTTTTTGTGGCATCGCTTAGTTCTTGCACATTTGATTTTTAAAATGCAAATGCCCAAATAACATTCCTTCATTACATGCATTACAAAATTAAAATGTGTAGGAAGGAAATCAAACATATTGTTAACTCGATCGTCGGACAACTTACTTGTTCACTAACTTCTAAGTGGTGTCATCGGTTACATTTTGTATATTGGCTACACTGTTCCAACATTTGTTTTAAGTGGCTTTGATAGAGGTAAAATTAAAACCCCACGGCAATCATCTACCAATTAAACGGTGTGCAAATATTTGATTTTTGTGTAATTACTCTATGTCAAGAACACGCGGGCATTCTGTTAAACCAATTAAGCCAGTTGATGAACTTTGCTGAGGTGCTTGAAACCAATGTCAATTCCAAATGCGCTCTGAATTACTTCATTTCACTCAAGTGTTTGATTCTCCAGTACTTGATGACGGTTCAAATTGATCCTCGTTCTAATACAATATCCTTCCTTAAGCATAATTTAACGCTTGTATTACATTTGTATGACCATAATATGATTGTCACGCTGTTGCAGTTCATTTCATCTCACGATGTTTTACATTTGTACGGCAATGACACTAATAGCACATGATGATTATATTTTGTAATATGTTTTACTATAATGAACAATTTGACAATTATCAGACTGCATTAGAATAATAATTGCATGCGGATAAATGACACTGATGGCACAACTGTGTGTTTTACAATCGATTAAAACATAATTACAATACAGAACAGGCATACGTTAGTCATGTCCTTGTTTGCATTGCTGTTTACGAGCGTATCAATACCTGTGTCGAAGGTTTTTAGAAGGAAGCATACATTTATAGTATCAAATAATGTGTCAATTGACACGTGATATAGCAATGATTGGCCATCTGCCAAGACCAATGAACCGTCATATTGCATTAAAAGTACGGTAACTATACTGACCATATAAAAGTCTTCTACTTTCGTGATAAGAGACGACACATCGGACAGGGAAGGCAGCACTCAACTACAACAGCCGAGCACAGAGTAGACCACAATAACACTTCAAAATACCCAATATACAACCGAACGAGAAAAGAAACTTAACCGCTGAACGTTCAAGTTTAAGCTGTCAAAAGTCGAAAGCCCAAGTCCCATCTTTCAAAAAGCTGAAATGCATAGTTTCCGTATAAAAAAAGTTTCGGCTATGTATAACTTTTCTTACATGATATAATTATTTGTGTTGAAATGTATCTACATGTATATGTTCATGACTCATCGCAGCATTTTTATTAGCATGTGACATTGATTTATATTGCTTGTTAAGGTATTCTAGGTGTATCCGGTTTTGGTGCAAGCCTTTCCGCAGAATGTGACTGTACTTCAATACCATTATCACTGCATGAACAGTTATTTCACCAACAGTAAAAGCAATCAAAACCTAAAGAGCAGTTTGTCTCCCAGTTCCGTTACATATGCCATTATATATCAAACTGCTTGAAACGAACTCCAATTTCTCATTTAGGAAATTCAATGTGGCGAAGACGATGCAGATAAGTGCATGTGCGCCGATGAATGTTCTGTCTGATATATTCCCTGAATAAAAGGTATTTGTGAGCAGTGACTGATTATTTCCATAGAACTTTATAAACCTGATTTATATTACGACAATAAATCGCTTTCAAACGAAAGCCATCACAGTGTCACCAACAATAGCTGCAATGGTGATTGAGGGGGATAAAGTTGAAGAATTGACAAGACAAACAGCAACTTTTAAGAGCTTTCAAATATGCCAACCAAGCATTATCTTCGATTTCCCGGATGATGCATGCACATTTCGCATTCCTCTTAATTACGTATACATTTTGCATAACCATTAAACAATATAAAGCGATCGTGAGTAGCCTTGTACAACATAAAAAAACTTAAAATCAGACAATCATGCATTTATTCTGAAATAAATATTTGATGACATCCATTTAAACATTTGTATAGAAGTATATTTTGATGCATTGGAGCAATTCATATTTAGTCGGAATCACCGATTTTTGTGACTGTTGGACCTTTGCAGAAAAGCCAAAATTTAAATTGCTTATATTCTAGAGGATATGCCCGGTACATGTACCCGTATATTTAGTTTTTCTATAAAGTTTAGCAAAAATGGAAATTTCAATGAAAATAATACCTTGTGCTTATAGGTGAAATAGTGCTATGATTCTATATTTATGTAGTAAGAAATACGCATACGTAATTAAAGATCCGTAGACTGCCCCAGGGATTGCTTCTTCTTATATAATAGTCTAACATACCTTCGAGTTCGTCCGTATAAACAAAGACCAAGAATACCTTTGTAAAACGCATACCGATGACAGTGACATGACAGGTACTCCAGTTATGACGTCGTATTAGTACTACGTGTAAACATGTAATTTAAAAAAAAACAAAAAAAAAACATACTTTCGAAAAGTAACACTTATAAAATGCAATTCCTCGATTTAGTCATGTTAGAATCAATTGCCTTGCGTTCAAGCGTACGTTTCGACGTGTATGTACAAAAGGAGCCATAAGTTTAACGTAAAATCCGAGAAAATAGAGAGGTTGCGAAAGGCAACGTGTAACGTGTACGTCTACGTGAATACTATTTTTGGGTATTTCGTCATCCAGGTATGTGTAGTTTCTACAAGTAACGGACGTCTGGCAGACGAAAATATAATGTATACTACGTCACACAGGTATGCGTATGCACATGTAACCCAAGATTTTATCGCCGGTAGTCTCAGTGAGTTTATAAAAACACTCATTATCGATTCACGAAGAAATCATGTTACAACTGCCATGTGATGTTACACGCACACGTCGTGTTCCGCAAGCCAATTGTAATTACAACGCGTACGTATACATGTACGGGTAGCTACACGTACACGTAGTCGTACACGTTCGAATCGCAACCTCTCTAATAACGTCACGTCGCGCGTGCGCACGATCGCAAGGACATTATTGATCACATGACCGATAACATCCCCGGGGATACTATCAATTCGATGATAATATCCCAGGTGGGCGATAATACATATTTTGTCAACGTAAAAATGTTACTATATATTAAGTAATTAATATTAACCACTTTCAACTTTGTCGACACAACAACATGTGTCTGAGAACAGTAAAAGCGTCGGTGTTTTAAGTACAAGCGATCTACAAAATTAATGTATTATTCAACCTATCAAAAACGCTTGTTCAGTTCTGCATCTGTTGTAAATATAAAGTAACATTCAAACTACAATAAAACCTATAACCGATCATTTAATGCATAACTCAAGTCCTTTAGAGTGCTTAAGTTAAGAGCGGCTGTGTGTGTTTTAGTGCTAAGGTGAAATTGACTTTCGTTTCAATAGTGCTTAACTGATGCAAATTTACAACCTCCATTTAACTGATGGCTTTTTGTTGGATTGCGTAAATTGGTCTTAGTGTTGAGAACGTTCGGGTAATTGCATACTGTGAGCGCAATCAATGGAAATGCTGCTAAACTCTGTCGCCTTTAACTACCGTTAAATTCGTTCGGTTGCACTATATGCGAAGTTAATCGAAAGACTATGTATTGGGTATGTAATGCTATTGTTATGCTTTTAGTTCTATAAAAGTATCTGCAATATTTCAAAGGCGAAACCCTATGAGGAAATTCTATATTTCTTGGGTTAAACATAGTTTTTTTATTGTTTGTCATTCGTTGAGCTTATAATTTAGTTTAGTGTTGGTATATAACTAATGTAATGTTTGTAAGCATTCCATTATTTCGACATACGCAATGTATGAGCGTACTATCCAATTCCACGAAATTACATTAAAAAACACTCCATCCATCGAACACATACCGTTCCATTCCGCGTGATAGCTAAGCATTTTCACAAACGCGTTGGTACGGTGGTCATGGGTTCTTAAAGCAAGTAGGTCATTGTAGCATTGTAGCTGATGCACAAGTCGATATAGTGCACGACGTCCCAATGTTGTCTTTATGGTGTTAACGTGGATGATAATTTGTTACACATGAACTATTGTTTGTCAAACAATCACGGGAGGTATTGATATACACTATCACCGTACAACCTACAGTGTAGCAATACCACGTGGCTTTTGACTACAGTTACAAGTATAAATTTGTAAATATTGGAACACAAATATAGCCATAAGTATTTTATTTCTTCATCGATATCTATAAAATAAACGCCACGCTCAGGGCAAAAGTATTTGCTTTCCGTGGAATATAATATCTTTTTCAGCAGTTTTACCGATTTTTCGATTAACCTGTGAAATATACACGTTCCACGGTTTCACAAGGTAATGGTCAAAACGGCACAGCCGCTGGAAAAGATTTTATATTTCATGGAAAGCTAATAATTGTCCCCTTAGCGTGGCGTGTATTTCATAGAATATAATGAAGAAATAAAATACTTATGGCTATTTTATTTTCCAATGTTTACAAATTTCTTCGTGTAACTGTAGTCAAATGTCACGTGGTATTGCTACACTGAACCTATCATCGGTAGTTTCGCGGGAAAAGGATATATACGCGCTAACAACTTGTGCTGGGAAACAATGCTCCGCGCATCAAATTATCGTTAAGATGTTTCCTATTTATGAAACAAAAATGTTTCCGTTTTACTTTATATGCTTAACCTACATGGAAAATCTCTTTTGGTCGAGTAAAAGTAATCCAACCCATTACCTACAATTGTCGTAAACATGGCTAACAAAATAGTCGACGTGGAACTAACACATGCAGAGTACAATGTTCATATGTAAACCTCGTACATTTGAACTATATAAATGGTGTTTTATGGAATATACATGGTATTTATCTACAATCATCGATTACATGTCAAACAAAATGTAATGGTTTGAGTAAAAACGTTTTGAACCGTTTGGTTCAAATGTTAAGAAGGATTTAACGCATACGGCGTCATTTTGAATATATTATTTTCATAATTCATAAACGTGTACACTGTCCTGAACATTGACTGAACACCTTTAGAATTGGTCGTCAATAGTCACCGTTAAACAGATTTATGACGGTATTTCATATCCACACGTTCATTTACCCCAGAGTATAACTATAGGGGCGCGTTCGTAACGCTGTTCCGCACATCCCGGACAGTTGAACACACTTACGAACAAACCGGAACACTGTTCGGAACATGTTATTTCTGTGCCCGCCACAGAGGTGGTGCAGCCAGAACAGTCACGTGATTACAGCAAGAACAATGGTCGCTTGTGTAATAAAATAGAATATAATACATCTATTTTCCAATTATGGACCAATACGGGCAAACAGTCGCACTTAAATATATCCACATGCATATTTCTTCCTCCAATTTTACGGCTGCAACTACATTTTTTGTCATCTTTAACCTTTTACTTTCTGTTCGTAAGGTGTTTGGAGTAGAACATTCGGCACACTGTGCAGGACAGTTCCGTTTTGTTCGTAAGTTGTTCGGAGTAGAACATCCCGCACAGTGTGCGGAACAGACGTTCCGAACATACCCTAGTGTATGATGTGTAGTATAGCTTTTAGTCTACTGAGCATATTACCAAGTACATTTTGAACGTCGATAATGCGTAATGGTTTGTAAAGTAACTCCGTTTCACAAGAGCAACTTGATTACGCTGTGAAACATGTCGTATTACACAACGAAGAATTTTTAGCATTTTCAGCATAACATGCTATCATTATTTCATTAAAAACTAAAAAGTATTCCTTTAATAAATGTTTTATTGTTATGTTGTAGAGTAAGTAATAGATAAAAAATATTAAGTAATGTTTTAATGCTTAAAACGTACGGAACGAGTGAGCTACCTAACATCGACTGTAACATCCTACATTGTAATGACCGATATAAAATTTGGAGACTGTTCCTTGTAGCAGTGGTATGTGACGCTGTTCTTGAAACACTAGTACAGTAGTAAATAAATCGGGGGTCTCCTGCCTCCTTAAAGGAAGTATCACTATTCCTTTGGAGTTAGTTTCTCTTGGCAGTAGTATGTGACGCTGCTCTTGAAACACCCATTTTAGGGGATATTTGAGGGAGGATTTTAGCCTTAAACTTTAATATATATATATATATTTGTTGTTATGTTTGCATGCATATATCTATGTAAAATTGTTTTAACCATGTCTTAAATGTGATTGTAAAGCACTTTTGAACGTGTAATTACATGATAAAAGTGCTATATAAATATGGTATAATAATAATAAAGAATTACGCAATGTCTGCTTAGAGTAAATTTTCTTGATTACATATAACATTTAAGCAACGCAGATGAGCGATTCCATTGGCTCAAAATGGAAGTTATATTCTACGGCGTAATTAACGTAATATGTATATTTCTATCATTAGATTTCCTGCTGGAATATCTGTTAATAATGACATCATACACTCGCATTGCCTTGATATCGCGGTATTGTTTATTGTGTATTGTGCGAACCGTTAGCAAATAGCATTTATAGTAAGCTAGTGTAATGAGTATACATATATTTGACCGATCAAATAACCGCATAATCGGAAGTAACATAAATAAAAAGTGACCCGACAACGTCGACGTGATTGTCATTGTTTTAAATGAAGTATTAAATATCAAAATGTCCGTCCAGAATATGTTCGATTTTCCCTTGTAAAATCTTGAATTTAGAATGAACGATATTATACTGATTGCAGTTATAGCATGTCTACTGTATGAATTGCGATATTATTTATATGGGTGTCGTGTTATATGCAATTAAGGATAACACAGCCAAAATTGGTTCATTATACACTAAAATATAGATCTACAAACATGTTGACGTGGAAAATACATCGATTTATAAATAACAAAAATGCTCGGTTAAATACAGCCAATACACACGGGTCTAATAAGTTCCGAATGTTCGTAGATAAAAAAAAGGTTATACATAGTCAGCAGCCAGATAATGCGAACATACTCGTTATTCATCGGTTACATAATCGGTTTGTAATATGTCAATGAAATACAAATGGCGAATGTCTAGCCGTTGTTTTTTCAGTAAATTATATAACATTCGGTAGTTTCACTAAACAAGTTGCAAAACTGTCTGTTAAATGCAATTTCGTCCTCGGCACCTTGAATTTTTAAGTAATTCCAAACAATAATTCATATAACTCTGGCGGGAGTTAAATTATTGCTTCCTCGTCTGTTCGCTTAAGCCCGTTTACACTTAGTTCAAACGATTCGGTCAATTGTTGAGTTGCACCAAATGACCAAGTGTACAACTTCTTGCAACGGATATACAAAAGCTTAATCGCAATCGAAGCAAACCGAATGTTCTCTACCTCTGGGCAGTCATTCGGCCTTTATTTACTGATACATCGAGCAATTAAACTACACTCAGCAAAAGTCCTTATCGGTTATTTAATGTGTAGCCAAAATTAAAATCACAAAAGTAGCTAAAATATATTATGTCAGTTTTAAATGTATAAGCTATGTGTATACAACATAAACATAACATGCGATGATTATAGTGTTGTTTGCCTAATTATTAAATCTAATAAACACCCCTTCGAAACCAGAAACCACATAATAATATGATGTAATGCAATACCAGTAATACCAACATAAAACATAATGAATAATCTATCTTTGTATATAGACGACAAGACAAAACTTGAGGCGTGTGACAACGCTTTATTGCAACAGGTTGTTTAGAAGAAAAATGAGACTTTGATAGAAGCAGTATAATATAATTTACTACAAGAAATTGAGTGTCGCAGTACGAAGTTAAAACGCACTTATAAATACGTATTTTGCTATAATTGAAGTCAATAGATGAAAATTGTCAAAACAATTAGTGTATGAAATTTATCTAATCTATCACCTCGCATATATACTTATAATATTTTGCTATAGCTGAATCCAACGGGTGAAAATTGCTCAGTGTAGTTAAATAGTTTGATGCAATGTCAAATCAGAAGCTATTCGATGTCTAATACCAGGTACAAACATCTCGTTTGAAGTTGAACTATAGTTAAATGCTGGATTTGAACCGATACGACTTCTTTGTTTTCCATTATCTCGGTTGACATTTAGAGGATAGTTAACTTTTGACAGAGGACAAAAATAAGATAACAAGTATTAATGATAACTGGCACTAGACAGTGATACCAATTGACCGCGGACTTGTCATCATTATCCCCTTATCCGGGCTATTATTTTTCTGGCTGTAAATTGACAACCTTATCAGTAATATCCGGAACTTTAATAGCACGGTATGTTCCTATCAAATTTGTAATTACTGTATTCACCAAGTATATTATATTCGTTATGTTCGCTTGGATTGACCGAACTGTAATATAGCAGCGTAGCCTTGAAAGCAATGAAAGATTGGTGCAACATACGATCCGGTTTAATCTCGGCAGACTTCCCATATGATATATTATATTTCTCCGATACTGACAGCTAGTCAAAGTTAATGTTCTCCAATTATTTCCTTAGGCAGACGTATCAGCTTTTCAAAGCGTTTTCTTGTTCGCCATAAACATTCAACGGCATTGTTGTATATTTAGGTAACACAGTATAATCTACTGCGGCTAGACATATATGTTTCAAAATCTAATCGTTTATTTCTTCAAAATGGATATGTTGGCTATTAAAGTCATAGCATCCTAAAGTATTACATTAACCATTGAAGATTGTGAAATTAAATATAGATATAGAGCGACTTAAAAGAAGCAAGAGTCATATTTTAATGACGATAACACAGCCAAAAGTATAACAAAAAAAACTCAAAGAAAGCTATAATTGACAAACGTATTGTTTATGAACTTGTATCATGTACACGTCTATGACCTATATACCCGATACAGTAGAAGAACAACTCTGTATGTGCATATACAATTGAAGTATACAGACAGGAGCAACATTTTCCCTTGATTTAAAAGGGATTCGCTACACGACTATATTCTGATAGACAGGGGTTTTACTTTACGAACCGGCCTTCAAATACCCAACTCAACAAATAGGTTCAATATCTTAAACAAGTCGTATACGATCGTTAACTATTAGACATGAGTTTGGGCATTCCAGGGACGGCGGTAAAGTAAAGTAAATCACTTTCTATAACATAGTACAGTAATTGATTTTTAAACCGTTAAAATACAATTGTATTAATATTGAGCGTATGAGTATGCATTGTTGCGATGTAGTACCAGTTGACAGTGTGTGTGTCTGTGAATGAGACCTGAAGGACATGCACATACCGTTTTAACGGTATTTCATTTTTTGCCATTGCCGTGGGTATGCTTAAATGATAGTCAGATTACCATTATGATAGCTCTTTTGTTCTCTTGAAATAATGTTATAGTTTACCACTCCATCCACTATTAGCTCGTTTTCACTACCTCCCCTTAAATCGACAAAACATGTGCATTGCTATTTGATTCCGCCCTCTTGTAACTCATTGCCTTATATCACCTGACACAGTCTTACATGAAATGCACACAGTCCCTAGAGTGTGCCCTACACATGATTGGCTTGCAAAGCGAGTCATAAGGGTTATCCATTGTCATTATAAATACATGCAAATGCGGAATTCACAGTTCTATGTATTCAGTTATTTTAAAGAAACATCGGGTGTTTGATATGCGATGTAATCGAACAAACTAACCTAACATCCGACGTGGTTTAAATGACAGACTAATCTTTCGCGTGCTATTTAGAGACAATACGACAACATACGACTAAGCAGCTTGCAATCTGATGACAAGCAAATTTACTATAAAGGATCCATTTGTGCATTGTAATTAATAAATGAAGATGCTAAGAATCCAATTTGGAAGCTCTAGAAATTAAATATGAAAAAATATCTATCCATTTACTTTTAAATTAACGGACCAATTATATTTCGTTTCTTGTTTGCAAGAAAAACTACATGGTGCAAAACGCAAAATTGGTATATCTTAAACGGATAACCTAAACTGTAGGATAGATAGCTAGTGTTGGATTAGAATTACATTTATTTATATAATGCATTAGTTTAGGCATATGTATTAATAATCTTGTTCGTATTTTCATAAACACCACTCTTAAAGGGACTGCCTCACGTATTGGTGTATTGCAAAAATAAAATTGTCAAATGTTCGTGTAATTTTGGTATAGTTGTCTGTATATGCCATAAACAACCACATTTACATAAAAAATAACTTGGGAAACATCGACATTTTGTAGTAATTACAGCCAAAATTAATAGGGTATTCCCTATAGAATTAGCACTACTATCACTTAAATTGCCTGAATTTTGTTTCCATTCAACGAAAATGAATTGCGAAACGAACCGTATACATCACAGATGTTTCGGCTTTAGTTTGTTGAAGTTACAGTTTGATCATGTCTGAATTACAGAATTCACAAAGCATTTTCGAAGGAAACTCTGCGATATTTTCAAAGGAAAAATACCGAGTGCCGAATATCAAGAGTGATTTAAATTACTTATATTCCATAAATCTTTCATAAAGCAACCATGGCACCAGTGGCTTTCTATTACATAAATACTTGTTTAGGTAAGACATTTACATCATATAAAAAGCTTAGCCTGATATGTGAGGCAGCACCTTTAACACTCAGATATGTTATAGGAAAAAATACGTCTATCGTGGTAGGGTGCAATACCTTATAACAATGAGAATACAGTCAAGTACAATGTGTCCGTCTTATCAAATGAAATGACAAGTAAGCAACATCATAAGCAAATTAGATATTATTACATCACTCACCAGTCTTGCACAAGCTGTTCCTCTGTTAACTTATGTTGGTCGTTTTGGCTTACATTCACCTGCAACGAATGCATACTATATTAAAGGGACTGCCTCACGTTTTGGTGTATTGCAAAAATAAAATAAAATTGTCAAATATTCGCGTAAGTTTGGTATAGTTGCCTGTATATCCCATAAACAACCACATTGACATCTAAAATAACTTGAGAAACTCCGTCAATTTGTAGTTATTTAGTATTTTTACATCAAAAAATCTATAGGGTATTAATACCCAATAGAATTAACACTACCATTACTAAATTGCCTGAAATTTGTTCGCATTTGATGAAAATGAATCGAAAAATGAACCAAATACCTCACTGATGTTAACGCTGTAGTTTGTTGATGTTACAGTTTGATCATGTGTGAATTACATAATTCACAAAGCACATTGGAAGGAAACTTAGCGCTTTTTTTCAAGAAAAAAATACTCAGTGGACGATATCGAGAGTGGTCAAAATTGCTTATTTGCACCAAATTTTTCATAAAGCAACCATCAGTGGCTTTCTATAACATCAATACTTGGTTAGGTTGGAAAATCAAGATATACAAAAATTTAAGCACAATCTGTGAGGCAGCATCTTTAAAGCCAATGCCTCTATAATTGTGCATGGCATACCCAACAATATGTTGACCACAACGATGAAATGCTAGTACATGTATATGAGACTTTTATTTCATCATTGCTGTTGGTTTGTTTATATTTACCCATGATGTACATTTTTGTTGTTCTTTTAAGATGTTCTATCATTACTAAAAACTACCTGGTCAATGAATAAAGCGACGATGATAAGTATACTCACATACCCTTTAATACAATACATCGATATATATGCCTTGCAAATAGTAGAAGACAATTTAGTTTCATATGGCTACATAAGCAACTTGGGTGATTATCAACTGCAACGGTCTATATGAATTTGAAATAGCATCAATGGCATTGATTTTATTATACTTGTGCGCATTTTTAACACAATTAATATGACTGAGCTGATATTCAAACCGTTATAGTTTTACATTAATCATATCACCATATATCGTCACATACGTCCTAGGTCTACTACAAAACCGTAAGAAGCCTGGGTATTTCAGGATGTTTAAAGCCTGAACTGGGTCAATCCATATTTATAGTAGCTTATATTAAGTCGTCAACATCTATGTCAGTATAATTATCAAGATATGTTTCCTCTTTTTGACAGCAGAAACTTGGGCTTTCAGCTGTGTAGTTACGTTATTTCGTTCACTTGTTTACGGGCATTATGCTGTATAATTAAGATCGGTATTGTCTCGGTGTGCCGTGCTGATTAAGTTGTTAGCTACCTTTATGTCCGATTGCTAGTATATTTTGTATCGTAATATAAGAAGAGAAACGTACGTCGCTGTTAATTAGCCCCAGAAAGGCACACACAACGTCGAACCAAAAAACATCGTTAATATGCGGACCTAAAAGGATTGGTTCCGAAGTTCAGAAATCAAATGTGCGTAGTTGGTTGATAGATTACAATTACTGTACTTATTTCATCACATCAATGACATATATACATAATTAGCTCCAGAAAGGCACCCTCAATGCCGAACCAGAAAACAAGGTTAATATGCGGACCTAAAATGATTGGTCCTGAAGATCAGAAATCAAATTTACGTAGTTGATAGACTACAACTACTATATTTATTTCATCATTTCCATGACACATCTACACTGAGTATGCCTCATTTACGTCAGTATATCTAGCAAATGTTTGGATAACAATTCTAATCATACTTGTTGTTTTCCTCTAGCAGGAAACCATATGACAGGTTAACTGCCTCTAAACTATTATTGTCCGTAAGAAGGTCAAAAATTCAAGTAGATATGTCGACATAGTAATCTTTAAACCAGGCTCATTATCTCAAATTCCTCACATGTAACCTTTGTCTAACTTCATGATATTCGAATACACCAGTATATAAATAACACATGGCTGCGAGGGTGATCCACTTTACTAGTCGTAATTCACTTGGTTACTTAATGAATACATTGGTTACAGGCACTTTGTACGACATCTAACGCTATTCATAGGATGGTACACATTAAAGAGAAAACAAAATCGGTAAGCCCTAGGTATCACTGAGCATTTGTTGCCTCGAAAATGTACTACCCATGGCAATTAATGAGTTTCGGGAGGCAAAGAGAACGTGTTCCTCGTTGTTGTGAAGGGGAAGCCTTATGGAGGTCATACGACAAATTGTGACATCAGGAGGAATCGAGATGACGGTGGGTATCGGGAGGCATTGTGAGTCTAACTTTCTCGGAGATGTACCCAGATTGCCATAAAAGCTATAGGAGGCGTCGGGAACAGTTTCCCGATGTACCAACCATGTATACAATAATGGGCCGCGATTAGAATACTTTATTTGATAGCAGATCAGTACAACTACACGAACGCATGATGCAGTTTGTACCAGGAAGCACACAATCTCGAACGTAATCAATGGATGATCCACTATACTAGTCGTAATTCACTTGGTGAATAAAAATATCTATTAAATAAAGTTCGAGTGTCATTTCTGGCGAATCCAATACGTCTAATTAAATACAGGAGTAGTTTAATATTAATACTTTACGAATGCAAGGCGATCGAAAGTCATATACGGGTTCACCTAACATGCGTGATTCGTAGTGTACCAAATAGCAGGATCTACATTTCGTCGTGAATGTAATAAAATAAACAATATACAGGATACTCGTATTTTCCTATGTAAAATGTACATGTAAGACAAAGTATCAAATAACAGCTAAATAATTGCACTGAATGTTAAATTACCCGGTCAGTGTAAGCAACGCATGATGCCAAATGAGTTGGCCTTATTTTACTTCAATGCCATCGTCATGGCTTAAAGTAATTTTGAAATGGTCGCTCAAATTACTGTTCTTACTTCCTATTTTATCCTTGCGTAATGTATTTTTCTCAGCAACATATTATTAACGTAGTTTCTTTATAAATACTGTAGCGCATAGACAATCCAAAGACACACAGAAACGACGGCAGCGCCTAGCTATCCATGAAAGAGTCAGACATAGAACGAAACATCAACATACCCAAAATGCATATTTCAAGCAATCCTATATACTCACTGCGCAATGAATGACACTCTGTGGTCTTCGAATTATGTGCATAATTAACCATAAAGGGAGGTAATTATAAATGATAACTACACTGAAGTAAAGTACGGGTATACTTTTTACAGCAACTAAATGCAATGTCAGTAACCCTTATTTCAAACATAATGCACCAGCCAATATTTGGCCCGTCCGGGGGTGTCGGCGGGAGACCAGTGGGAATTAGACATTTTCAATTGTTTGATGTCTAAATCCCACCCAGGAGACAATGCTTACTGTCTAAATCCCCATCATGGGGCGGGCATAGTTATTCATCCGGGTACTTTAATAAAAACACGAATAAAAGTATCACTGACGTTTTTCGCAGTGTCGAAGTTTCTGGACGAAAGTCTATTCCCCGGACTCGGAGTCGATAAGGACGTCTAATCCCCCCTGTATCCCCCGAGCGAGCATAATATTGACAGGTGCATAAAACATTATGAACATGTGTTTTATACGGACGCTTATAGAATAATTGAGACATGTTAGGAAGTTTACCTGCAACAGATTGTTTAGACTGAATAAAGTTTAATAAAATTAAATGCATCAACTTTTTAAGATTTTGCTTGATTTTGATAGTGGCAATGTAAAACACTATAGGAAACTCAGTGTCGCATAATATATGAAGTTAAAACGCACTATTTTGTTCAATAACTGACGCCAATAGATGATAATTGACAAATGAAGGGGTTATGAAATGTGTCTAATCTATCTATCACCTTCCGATTTCATTATTTAGAGAGATTAATTTTGTTCTCATTTCAATTAAAAGGGAGGCAATGTCTATTGGCTAAGCACCAAAGCTGTACGTCAACAAAACGTATATTGGTTATGCAACAGTTAATGTTCTTCTGATAAGGCGATCATCGTTAATTATTTAGCATTACTTCGTATATCAATTTATAAATTTCAACGTACAACAAATTAATGTTGAATTACACCTTAACACCATTTATTGTTAACTGGGCAATAACTCATCATAGTTGACGAACATGACTTTAATTGTCTTAATAGCATATAGTCAATTGAGTTAAGTACCTTACATATATTCCCAATGTTCGTGTAACTTGAAAGGTCGTCGATTAGGTTTTTGTTGAGTGTACACTGGAATATTCAGTCGCGGAGATGACACGTTATCAAAAGCGGTACAGTAACTCGATTAAATACATCGAAAGTAAGACAAATTGGAATAAGTTACGAATCTTGAAACAGAACATGTTATATTGACATCAGCTAGATACATAATTGAAATGCGAAGATACTCATCATTCATCGTCTTAATAATTGGTCTGCATTTATATAACAATAATTTAGAACTAATGAATATGTACCTGTGTTTTATGGTAATGAAGTTGCAGATACGTAGTAATTAAATCACGAGTGCGTAAGCATCCGAACAAGTGACTGTCCTTTATTGAAGATAAAACACACGTATGTTTTCATTATTTCGATTCAAACATAGCCAATATGCCGCATTTGACAACACATCAAGACATAGAAACACCACTACATTCTTCCTCGGAAGGTTTATCTGCATTTTCAAGTTATTCAGCCGTAGCTGTGTTTTATTGGGCTATTCGTGCACATCGTGGTTTCCTAAACCGCTGGGTGTGTTTAAATATACAGTCGATCCACTGTATAAAAAAATTTTGTTGACGTGTTGTTTGATCCGACATTTCTGATTATAATTCACCAGAAATTGTACATAAATGTCGATCTGAAAGACGCAAGATTTCCAAACAATGTCTGGTCATGGCACGCTTTCATCTTTACAACTTAGTGCATACAGGAAATCGAAAACCGTTGATGAGGTACTTTAATTCCCACCAGAGATGTAAATTATTGTTTTGAACGATATAAACAATATACTAGCAGACACAATTATTGTCTTTATACAACCTGTCACCAAGATACATTGTAGTGAGGATTTAATTAAATTTGGTGAAAACAATGCGTTGTGCAGGAACTTCATCACGGGAAATATACAATTTCATGACTGCTAATCTGTTTGAACACGCGCATTTGTTTGAAGTTCAATGACAAGTTACTAAACATGATTATACTGGCTTAAGAGATAATTGTATATTATCTTTTTGTATGTTCGTCATTTCTTTCTGATATTGGGACTAAGCATTTTTCGGCACTGAACCAGAAGAATGCTCAATTCAAAAACAATTATACCTTGGTAATACGATAATTTAAAAAACATTTGCAGTCACCCGATCAACATTTACTAGTGGGTAGCCGCATATACCGAGGAAAGTTTAGCACTTGAACGAATGCCTTCTATATTTCGATTTTCTACGGCTATACATATATCCGACGATGGCTAAACCCTTGGTATATGTGTAGTAATCAGTAGTGTTTAACATTTTGTGGCTGAACTTACACTCGTTGCAAGTTCAATGTGGCTAGAAGTAATGATATTACTCAAATTTACTTGCAATATCCAGTGTTCTATATACCGCAGTTATTATAAAGGGTTACAATTATTGACCATTTTAGATGTTTCAGTGAGTATTATAGCTGGCATTTTTGCCGTAATTTATCATACACATTTTAATGGATCTTAAATTAAGTGGGAAGTGATCAAAATTACCCTAAAGAAGAACGGAGGCAAAGTAAAGTATATATAGTGTGGTACATATATGAATTTACTGAAGTTGATTCCGATGTGACATGTACATGTAGTATACGTTAACTACTTCTTTATGTTCTTGGTTAAATACGATCTTTAACAATTAGATTTCCCTATCACTGTCACTATTATATACACTGTCATTGACGAGTAGAATGTTTTCATTTATGTGATATGTTAGTGTTTCATCCTGTCATAAATGGCTTCTGGTTGTGAGTAACTGTAAGCAATCGCAACCATAAGGTGAACAAACATTGCACGTTATACATGCTATAGTGGATCATAATGAAAATTGGTTTGCAAATTATGTTATCCACAGAAAATAAAGACGTTGTTATTATTATAGTGTACGTGTGATTCAATGAAACGTTGGTACATCTGGTACCAGGAAGCTCACATATCGTTGAAGATAAATCCACCTGATAGAAACCTAATAAACTAATAAGTTATAGTCACTTTGTTTGACAGTGAAAATAATATTGTTATTCACGCACTTCACCAAAATCGTTGTCAACATCATTAAACGTTATTGCTACTTGTAGCTTGCTCTTGAATGTGCACGAGATATACTAATTATTTGTAACATTAAATTTGAGTGTGTTGGAAAATCCAATACCTCGTATCAAGCAGCTTTATATTAGAGTTTGACTTACTCAGGGGAATCAAAAGCCAAATTGAAAAATAGTATAGTCAACGTGTCGGGAATTCGACATTACGATTAAAATTGAAACATAGCAACGCTAACAATTATGTACGACATTTCAATATACAAAATGATGAACGAAAAAAAAGACTAAATTGGCTCGAAAGGAAAAATACAGCTGCGAGTAGGTATGAAAACGATGTACATGTAACAAGTCCTGTAAATGTACAAGAATAATTCTACTCCCGCTGGGAGCAAATACCAGCATAAAACGTATTAGTACAACCCCACTGAATTATCAAATTACTGCAACACCGTCAGCAACGCGTTATAGGACAACTAAAATGTTGACTGGTCGTTTACTAGTTTCGTTTTGTGTTTGGCAGTGCGCCTTTTATGTTTTCTGTTCTTGGCTGGTTAAATTGAGTGCTGTCATTCTTGTCCGACTTAATATAATCTTTTTGATACAACTTCGGCATCCTCGGTTTGTAGATATCATACTTGCTTAATTCGTTAAAAGGCTGCCCGCTATTTGTACGATTTATTTATGAGTAATGTGTTGTATGTTATGTACCACAGCAGCTACAATTACTATTTGGTTTATTAGAAATACAAACAAATTCAGCCACAGAGAAGACACGTGGTCAAATGCATTAATTGAAACACTAAATAACTCAATTAACTGGCTTCAAGACAAACTCGTCTAAGTTACGAATCTTCGAAATGAATAATGGTAGGTAGACAGCAGCCAGATAATACGAACAGACTCGCGATTAATCGTGTTAATATTTGGTCTGTATTAATATCAGTGATATACAATAAGCGAATGTCTAGCCGTTGTTTGGTCAATTCCCATTTACTGTTTATAACATTTAATAGTTTTGTTTTCTCAGACATTTTTGATTATACAAATGTAATTCCCAGAAAAGTTTATACTAAATTCTGTCAGAAAAACGTACGATTTCCAAACAATGTCTGACCTTTGCACGCAATCACCTTTACAACTTACTGTCCTTAGCAAAGCGAACACACGAGGATGAAATAGTTCAATTTCCGTCTGAGATATAAATAATTGTTTTGGACAACATACTAGCACACCCTATTAGTGTCGTTATACAGCCTCTAAGCGAACTAGAGAAGACTTATTGAAGTTTAGTGATAACATTGCATTGTGCAAAAAGTGCATCACGGAAAGTACAAGGCCCAACCATGATTGTTAAGTTGTTTGAAAACGCGTGTTTTTTAAAATAAAACGTCTACAATGAGAACAATGAGAACATATTAAACATGATTATACAGCACATTTTTATCTATAAATGATATGTGTTTAAAAAGAGTTGCATACGAGTAAAACTGCATAGCTGTAGAGGAGTTCTAAATATACATGCAGTGTCCTTGCGTATACCCTGCGATTTATGTTGGAAACTGAGTTAACATTAGAATCTACGTCACTGCAACATATATATAAACGTTGCAAGGAAGTATACATGGTAAGTAGTAACTTACACTATAAAATGCGCTGGTGTCACTTTAGGGTATGAACAACGTGTGCTTTTAAGAAATGATCGCGTTTGTAATTTGGCTTTCTACTGAGTGTGTATATTAATAGTACATGGACTATTCCAATCGTTATTTACTCGCTTGCATTCGGCTGAAACAATGACCATGCTCACAGTTGACATATACTTAATGGCTTAATTTTAAACTATACTATTACTATTTACCAATCGTATCGGTTGACATTTATTGAGCATTTAACCTCTTTATTGTGCATAATAAATATTACAGACCACTGACATGTAATTGTTATAATAATTGACTCTATAGAATAGCAATCATTATCCTCTCATCCTCGCCATTACATGTCTGGCTGTTAATGGAAACCTTATCAGTAATAACCGGAACTGCTATAACACGATATGATGCTATTTTATCTGGACATACTGTATTCAGCAATGTTACCTTCATATACGAGAGGTGTATGATAAGTGCATGGACTGTATTGGTGGTACAATTTGTAACGTAAAGCAACGTTATGAAGATTTAAACACCAGATCGAAGATACATAAAATGCTGGCAACTTTTGCTTGCCAGATGTACCGACATTTTATGTTGTTGGATTCACTTGGTACCAACTTAAGGGAATGTGGACTAGATTTTCTGCATTTGTATCTAATTTTCACCAGTAGAAACGATAACCTTTCAATTTTTGATAGGTGCCAAGAAAGATATGACGTCATTGCACCATTCTTATTGGCCTACTGTCATCCTCAAAAATTTCTAGTTCATAACAAAATACGAGGGATGTTCCAGAAATAATAGGACTTTTCTCATAACTTCTTACTCAACACTTACATTTTAATGAAATTTATCTCATATGTGTAGAATTTCATACTCTATACACAGGTAACTGTATCATTAATAAACAGTACCTAAAAAAATTAAAAAAATATCGGTTAAAATACTGTGTTTGAAAGACGACGTCATCATAACGTCACAGCGCGACCCGCCTCCATGGTACATGGTATATTTAATGATTAATATATGTTTTATTGTTAATCCAATTGCTTTGATATTTCGTGTGTTAGTTAGTGATAGATGAAATTTTATTTACAGCAAATTAGTTGTCAATATTTCTCATTTACCGCGCTGCTATTAAAAAAGTCCTATTGCTTCTGGAACACCCTACGTATAACCAGCAACAATTCCTTGACTGCTACTTGTTTATTTTATAAGGCGTTTGTGTTGCTTTGTCTTACATTCACCAATATTCGTGACGTCATCACGAATATTCATGTTGCAGATTGACGTCATTTATTATGTTGCTTTTTATACGGTTTTCGGTATAATTTGACTTTTACTTGACGGGTGTATATTTCTACAATGATACTGTTATGATCAACATCAAAATGTTAATATTTGGTTGAGATGCTACGTAAACTGAAATGGAGTGCTCTAGGTGACGTTTCAATGCTTATATATGGGGGTCCATGACGACACATTATTTTACCGAATTAAAATAAGTTGTTCTTAATCTAATGCATGCATTTACTCGCAGTGGCAATAGTTGTGCAATTTTCAGAATGATCTCACAAACTATGAAATAATAATATAACTATTTGCATACAACCCTAGTATACTCACTTCGAATGGATCACATTGTAACGGCTTTGAAAGAGATGTACAAAGAGCGATTCGTGATTATACATTTTCTTCACATAATATACTGTATTCAATTGTTTTCTGTTACAATGTAAGGAGGGGTAATTAACGAATAGTTTCACTAATACATTTCCTCAAGCGGCAGCATACATTTTTTCCGAGTGTGTGCTTCCGGGGCAACAATATGACAAGAAAATAGTGTTAGCTTAGTAATGTTTGTAACTCATGTCAGCTTAAACAAGGCATTATAGCCGTTTTACTGTTGAAACTGTTGAGACTGTGTCATTCGGCTAGGGCAATCAGCTTTTTGATTGCCAGAACTACTTCAATCTACTTTTCGACAGCTTGGACTTGGGCGGATCTTTACCTGTTTAGTTGGACATTGTGCCTTGTATTTTGTTAAAGTTTTCTGTGCTTGGCTGGTTCAGTTGGATGATGCCTTTCCTGTATGACTTAATATTATCTATTTGCTGAAAGGCTATCATGAATACTATTTGTGGAATACTGTATGTACTGAAAACGACTAAAGAGAACTGTTTGAATACATACTATTACTACCTAAAATGGTAGTTTTTGAGTCATTTATCATAGATCTAACTGAACTTAGTTCTTAATTATTTAGGGCTGCTTTGGTTAACATAAATATAGACAGTCATATATATTTTTCTGGGGGGGGGGGGCACCATGCTACGCTTCGTTTTCTTGTTCACTTTTCCAAGCAAACCTGACGATCCTTACACGTACGATGGAACAATATATTTCATGTATCATGGAAATGTCGACCTATACTACAAGTGATTAATACCAAACTATTCAAGTTTGGTATTGATCTACACCTTATGGCGTTACTTTGACATGTATGTTGTGTTCGTGATGTGTGCAAATCATGTAAATGGATGACAAGTTTGTAAATGAAATGGGGAAGTAATACAATGTAGCATGATATCAATGAAGCGACTGCTTTTGCGGAAATGTGCATGACAATAGGGTCCATGAGTTTCCACTTTTCCACGCTACATTGCAATAAAAATTATCTCAATTAACTTATGCATTACTCCATTACACATAACGGTGAAAATATGTATTGACATTGCTGCATTTCCTCTTTAACAACGATCCTTATTTGGTAATGTAGAATAAAGTAGTTTTAATTAAGAAATACGCACTCGTAATTTAATTTTTCCGCATCCGAACTCCTGCCCATGTTTTATTCACCGACAAAATACGCGAACAGAATTTTTATTTCGATTCTAAATACGATTATATCCCGCACTATTTAACTGCGCGCATTCCATGTTCACCCATTTGACATTGAACATAATTCCACGCTGCAATTGAGTGGCTTATTAGCTGGTACAATTACCTCCCTCGATAAAGAAAACGACCTTCGTAATTGTCTGAAGGAAATAACACATTTTAAACATTGAAACAATTTTAATAACACGAGTATAGTGTATCTATATCATGAAATGAAAAATATAAATGAATTGATTATCAGAAGTTTTTATGAATCTTTATTTCGAGAGTATATTGGAGTTTCTAAAAATAGATGCGTCATAGCTCTAACACTGGATTATCGTGCAACTTGCCTTGCCAACGCGACTCGTAGAAGTTTTACTATAAAGTTTACGTTCATTCATTCATAAATATGTCACGTGATACGGGGCGTAAATAGTAACAGCCAATTTGATACCATGTTTTATTGCGGTAATAATACATGCTTCGGTTTTCTCTATGTGTATGTGGATTAATCCGCGGATCGTGTTAGAATGATTAATACATTTAATAAATATTAAATCACTTTCATTGCTTGGACGTTATGTTTGTTTGACGCCTTATTTAGTCATGAACATATACGGAGGATTTTAGAATAAAACTCCAATACTATCTTATGTCAAACCAGTTCACCAATATCTTATTCAAAATAATATGGTTACGTTTAATATTATTATATTAATTTCGTTTCACTTTGACAAATATCTTCGTATGCAAAATTAAAACCTCTCCTTGGAATATAATATATCTATTTATATTTAAGTATACTTATTTTTGATCTCACTCCTTTCGATCTGCACATTAAAATAATACGAATTTCATTTGATGTGAAATAACATAAAGTATAAGATAGTAAAATGTAATACATTTTCCCGTCATTTAAACTAGTATTTTATTGAAGACATAAATCGTAGAAATGACATTTCAAAATTATATTCGTCTTAGGAATTCTTGAGATAATTAAAACATTATATTCAATAAATACATTTTCAATTTATTTTAGTTTATTATCCGCATTGTAGAAATAATGCATTGATTTCTCCGAGCTACACTTAATTGATGGAACGATTTTAGAAACAAAGGCAATAAAACGTATGTACGGACATGTAGATAGTTAGTACCATAAGAGCAGTTACGTTTTATTGTCGGAGAATATGTATGCATGCATTCAGGGATTTTACGTTAAATGAGCTGTTCTCCAGGAATAGCGGGCTTAATGACATCACGTTATAAGTATGTTATATCGTTAAGCAAAGGCCAAGAAATGAGAAAAATGACATGCAGTACTATCACTTAAATTTGTTGCTATCATGGCCACCTATTTCTTAAAAGTACTCATAAATTTGACCCGTTGGCCGTTGAAACTTGGTCGCTCGGTTAGGGCATTTAGTTTGCTGAGGCTGTGTCGATCGTAAGGCTTGGTCATTGAGATGAAACAATGGCATTCGTTTTTTTTATTAATTAACTTTCTGAACTACAAATTGTGGTAAGTACAGACCATATCTGATCCTAATTTGCAGTTGTTACATGTAAAGTAGTTTAATGCATTTAAATTTGGACGAGTTTAGGACTTTCATGATTTGATAACTTTGACATTGCCCTGGAAAACGGTTCAAACAAAATTTAATTATTAATTTCCGAAACACAACGCACTTGTACCGTTCGTTAAGGAATGACATATAATCAACTACACGTAGAAATTATACCAAACTTGCTTTTTAAAAACGTTTTGACGAATGTATTTTCACCACAGAATCGGTTAAATGATACGAATTTACATGTTGGTGTACGTTGCTACCAAAAGCATAAATCATTGTTTTATAATAAATAAATCCATAGCAATCTATGTTGATGTATTGCCGTGCATTAGAATACTATGCGTACATAAATATACGCATCCTATAGTCATCTCCGTGCGATGTTTTATAATGATATATAAATCAAGACGTAATAAACTCGAAATAACATTATACGCAAAATCAACATCAAAATGAAAGAAAGTGTGCATATTAGGCAGACGCGTTCATCACACAAATTGTATTATTAAAGTAAATACTTTAGACATGTCAGGTTCATTCGATTTTATCAATTTCCGGGCCCGTATTCACTGAACCTCTAAGATACTTACATGTAAGAAGTTTGTTAATTAAAGTGCTTAGGTTGAAGCAGAAAATCTAAGACGAATACTGTCAATGTTTTTCAATATGCAACTAGTTACAATTATATCAGGTAAAATTCTTTAATTTTTATGTAAAATATCTTTTGCCTATGATGATTTCTATAGAAAGATATCTTAGAAGCTTGTTTGAATACGGGCCATAAACACTGAATTAAAATATAGCATTTATATGGCACTTGGTTAAATACATTTGATTGCTTGTACGAGTAGATGCTGATATACTTTGCTATGCTTGGGAATGGAATTTAACTAACCATATAATAATATGTCTCATTCAAGCGAAAGCACATTATGTAGACACTATCTAGTGATTGTCACAAATATTATCTGAAACTGTTACACAGCTCATAGGCCAAATGACTCAAACACACAGGGTGTTAAAAAGTTTGTTCTCAATGTTTAAGTTTCACCAGTTTATTTGTCGGACGTCAGAAGAATAAAAAGCCCATTCTCATCTTTATGGCATTAAATGAAGCTATCAGAGAAAGAAATTAAATGTGTACACCGTGTACATAGCTCAGATGAAATTACGAATGATTTCAAATTTTGAGAACAAACTTATTTAACACCCTGTACATGAGAGGCTGATCTGAGTAAACAGTATTGTTCCGTCGGTCACTATAACAATCATTACATGAACGCAATAACAACAATTTAAACTAGGTATATGTTGTTTGTAAGCGACTTAATGAAAGTAAAGTTGACACATTTTGTACCAGGAAACATAAAATATCTGAAGTAATCAAATATTGCTTAAGGTAAGTCGAATCGACTTGATTTGGTACCATTTATTGAGAAATAGTTAATATATGCACTTTGTAGGACATGATAAATGACATGGTTATCCACACGTACACTCCTTCTAACTAGTTGTCAACATCATTATACGTTATTTCTACTATTATTCCATACTTTGATGCTCTCGAATGTGCATCAAAGATATTAATGGTACTTAATTGTCTGTAAAATGAGATTCGAGTGCCTATTATGCGAATCTAGAACCTTTTATCAGACAGTTTTATATTAATATGAGAAGTGCTTCGGGAAATCAAAAATCGAATGCGCTCAGATACTTTTCCTGTATTTGATGTAACACGGTTATGCTAAACTTGCTATAATATGATGAATCTTAGCTGATATTCAACCCGTTATATTATTACATTAATCACCTCACCATGTATCGTCAATTACATGCGATGATCTACTACAACATCATAAGTAGTCTGGGTATTTCAGGATGTTTAAAGCTGGAACTAGGTTAATCAACATTTTTAGCAGCTTATATTATGTCTGAAACTAGGTGAGTCTATCAAGATATGTTTCCTCTTGCTTTTTGACAGCTGAAACTTGGATTATCAACTGTTTAGCTACGTTATTTCGTTCACTTGTTTACGGGCATTATGCTGTATAATTAAGGTCGGTATTGTCTCGGTGTGCCGTGCTGATTAAGTTGTTAGCTACCTTTATGTCCGATTGTTAGTATATTTTGTATTACAATATAAGAAGAGAAACGTACTTCGCTGTTAATTAGCTCCAAAAAGGCACCCACAATGCCGAATCAGAAAACAAGGTTAATATGCGGACTTAAATGATTGGTCCTGAAGATCTGAAATCAAATTTGCGTAGTTGATAGACTACAACTACTATATTTATTTCATCATTTCAATGACACTTCTACGCTGAGTATGCCTTATTTACGTCAGTATATATGGCAAATATTTGAATAACAATTCTAATCATACTTGTTGTTTTCCTTTAGCAGGAAACCATCTGACAGGTTAATTGCCTCTAAACTATGATTGTCCGTATGAAGGTCAATAATTGAAGTAGATATGTCGACAAAGTAATATTTAAACCAGGCTCATTATCTCAAATTCCTCACTTATGACCTTTGTTTAAGTTCATTATATTCGTATGCACAAGTATGTAAATAACACAAGGCTGAGAGGGTGATAGCAAAAATTATCAACCCGAGAATAGTAATGATGGTTCAAGGGTTGGACTTATTTACTGTCACCCGAGCAGACATGCGTTATTCATTGTATTATTCAAAATAAAAATTACAAGCAATTTATCAAATAAAATATCAACAAAGGTAAGCAGCACTTAGATCAGTACGATAATTTAACATGTACAATATCAGTCCGTATACTAAGCTTCTAATGATTTGATGGTTAAAATTTACAAGATAAAAAATAGACAATACTGTTAAAAATTTCCTTTTACCATGTGACAGTAAAATACTGTTCAGTCACGTCGTATCAAGGACGTTAAGGTAAACATGTTCCCTGTTGAAGGGATAATAACACGTAATGGTAACGTGAAGTCAGTTTTGTCTTAACTATGAAATTACATGTACAAAGAATGCCAAGAGCACCGCCTACGAGTGCTGGAGCTCGACCTTCTCGTACTTGATAGTACATGCTCCAATGTGAGTGAAAATTCTAAGAGTAATAAGCCTTAGGTATAAGCAGATAACTCATACATATATTAAGTGTTTCAGAGCTACATGTATAACCACGCTCGTCTGAATAGTTCGTGATTTTCAATACTGACAATAACTAGGATTGCTGGTACGAAATATATACTTTCATACTCATAGAGTAACGCTGGTAACATAATGTACACATTTTTAAGACAGGACTTATTTAGCAAATAGAGTATCCATTTATCAGGAGACAACGCCTCACGTCGGCATTGAATGAATAGTAATACTATACATGATAACATAAATTACGTGATCTCATAAATATTCAAATAGTGTGATTCTAGGCCCTTACAGTAATGTAGTATTCAATTAAACCACACGATGTCTACAAATTAGTTGAATAATAAGAATTGAGATATGCTGTTTTTTTCCTGATTACGAATATGTCGCTACCATAATTCTTTATAAATCACAGTGCTATAATTGATTCAAATAAAATGCGATCTAGTTTAGTTTGATAGATAACCATACTGTGTATACGTTATATACATAAATTGAATGCAATAAACATATGCAATAAATGTCTTATAATGATATATATCACGATGCAACAACTTTAGAACAGTATACGTTTGGATTATTTTCATAAGTACTAGTATGCTTAACAGAAAGAACATGACAGTGGTACACATTAAAGTAAAAATAAAAAAATCGCTCAGCCCTAGGTCTTACTGGGCATTTGAATGAGTCTTGGGAAGCAACAGGATCTGGCTCCTCGTCGTGGTGTAGGGAAAGCGTTGTGGAGGCCATTAGACAAAATTAATAGTGACATCATGATAGTGGATATCGGGAGGTATTGGGAGTTTTACTTTCTCCGATATATACCCCGATTGCCGTAAGAGCTTTAGGAGGCGTCGGGAACTAATTCCCCGTTGTGCCAACCATGTGTATACTAATGGGCCAAGATGAAGAAAATACTATAACAATACATACTGAGTTCCATTGTTTATAAGCGATTGAATGAAAATAAAGTGTGATACAGTTGGTACCAGGAAGCACACAATCTCGGAAGTAATCAAGGGCTGCCTAAGGAAAGTTGGACCCACTTGACTAGTCATAATTCACTTAATGAATACATTGGTTACAGGTACTTTATACGACATTTAACGCTATTGATAGTCGAACACTCCTCCACAAGTTATGTCAATATCATTAAACGTTATTTCTACTCTGAGACAACACTTACACGGAAATGTTTATTACATGAAATTCGAGTGCCATTTCTGGCGAATCTAATGCGTCTAATTAAATACAAAAGTAGTTTAATATTAATACTTGACGTATGCCAGGCGATCGAAAGTCATATACGGGTTCACTCAACATGCGTGATTCAAAGTGTACCAAATAGCATGGTCTATGTTGTGTCGTGAATGTAATAAAATAGATTATAATGCAGGATAATCGTATTTTCGTAAACTATGTAAAATGTACATGTAAGACAAAGTATCTCAGGTTTTGATTCACCAAACATAAACATAATGAAGAAGTGTTTTATATGGACGCTTATAGAATATTTGAGACATGTGAGGAAGTTTACCTGCAACATATAACTGTAGTCTTATTATACGAAATATTATTACAATTGCATGTATTAATCAAGCGCTATGGCGATCGTCCGGGTATTAAATGAACGACCTTCGTATGTTTTCATTATTTCGATTCCAACATAGCCAACAACTCATCAAGACACCACTACATTCTTCCTCGGAAGGTTTATTTGTAGTATCAAGTTATTCAGCAGCCGCAGCTGTATTTTATTGGGCAATTCGTGCACATAGTGGTTTCCTAACTGTATATTCTAACAGTCGATCCACTGAATAAAATATTTTGTTGTGTTGTTTGATCCGACATTTTTTATTATAATTCACCGGAAATTGTACATAAATGTCGGACTGAAAGACGCAAGATTGCCAAACAATTTCTGGCCATGATACGCTATCATCTTTACAACTTAGTGCATACAGGAAATCGAAAACCGTTGATGAGGTACTTTAATTCCCACCAGAGATATAAATTATTGTTTGAACGATATAAACAATAAACTAGCAGACACAATTATTGTCTTTATACAACCTCTCAGCAAGATATTGAGGATTTAATGAAATTTGGTTGCGTTTTGCAGGAATTGCATCACGGGAAATATACAATTCCATGACTGCTTATCTGTTTGAACACGCGTTTTTATTTGAAATAAAACGTCTTCAATGACAACTTATTAAACATGACTATATTGGCTTAAGTAACAATTGTTCACTACATATGTATCTTTTTTGTATGTCCGTCATTTTCTGCTTATAATTATTGGGACTGAGCATTTTTCGGCACCGAACAAAAAGAATGCTCAATTAAAAAAACAATTATACCTTGGTAATACATGTACAATAATTGAAAACACATTTGCTGTCACCCGATCAACATTTACGTGTGGACAGCCTCATATGCCGAGGAAAGTTTAGCACTTGAACGAATACATTCTATACTTCGATTTCGTCTATGGCTTTAAATATATCCGACGACGACTAAATCAGTAGTTATCAGTAGTCTTGCAAATATCGTGGATGAACTTACACTTTACACTTGCTCCAAGTTCAATGTCGCGAAAAGTAAAGATATAACTAATATTCACTTGCAATATCCAATGTAATGTATACCGCAGTTATTATAAAGGGTTTAAATTATTGATCATTTTAGATGGATGTAGTTTCAGTGAGTATTATAGCTGTCATTTTTGCCGTAACTTATCTTACATATGTTGATGTATTTTACATTAAGTGGGAAGTGATCAAAACTACCTTCAAAAGGACGGAGGCAAAGTAAAGTGTATATAGTCTGGTACAAGTACATATATGAGTTTACAGAAGTTGATTTTGGTGTGTCATGTACATGTAATATACGTTAACTACATCTTTATGTTCTGTGTTAACTACCATCTTTAACAGTTAGATTTTCCTATCACTATCAATATTTCATACAATATCATTGACGAGTAGAATGTTTTCATTTATGTGTTATGTTAGTGTTTCATTCTGTCATAAATGACTTCTGGTTGTGAGTAACTGTAAGCAATCGCAACCATAAGGTGAACGTGACAGAAAAAACAAACATTGTACGCTATACATGCTACTGTCTACCATAATGAAAATTTGTTTGCAAATTGTGTTATCCACAGAAAATAAAGACGTTGTTATTATAATAGTGTCCGTGTGATTCAATGAAACGTTGGTACATCTGGTACCAGAAAGCTCTCAAGATATCGTTGAAGATAAATCCACCTGATTTGCCATCACGCAGTTAGAAACCTAATAAACTAATAAGTTATAGTCTCTTTGTTCGACAGTGTAAATAATATTGTTATTCACAACCTCCACCAAAATCGATGTCAACATCATTAAACGTAATTTCTACTTTTAGACAATATTTCATTGCTCTTGAATGTGCACGAGATATACCAATTGGTTGTAACATTAAATTTGAGTATGTATTTGGAAAATTCCAATACCTCGTATCAAGTAGCTTTATATTAGATTTTGACTTACTCAGGGGAATCAAAAGCTAAATTGAAAAATAGTATAGTCAACGTGTCGGGAATTCGATATCATGATTAAAATTGAAAGATAGCAACGCTGACAGTTATGTACGATATTTCAATATACAAAATGATCAACGCAAAAACAGACTAAATTGGTTTGAAAGGAAGAATACAGCGGCACCTACAGGGAATGGGCTGTGAGTAGGTATGAAAACGATATACGTGCTTTATTCGTTAAAAAGCTGCCCGCTATTTGTACGATTTATTTATGAGTGTTATGTTGTATGTTATGTACCACAATAGCTACAGTTACTATTTGGTTTATTAGAAATACAAACAAAGTCAGTCACAGAGAAGACACGTTGCCAAATGCATTAATTGAAACACTAAATAACCCAATTAACTGCATTCAAGACAAACTGGTCTAAGTTACAACCTTCGAAATGAAATATGGTATGTATACAGCAGCCAGATAATACAGTGTACGACCAGACTCGCAATTAATCGTGTCAATATTTGGTCTGTATTAATATCAGTGATATACAATAAGCGAATATCTAGCCGTTGAAAAGTCAATGCCCATTTACCGTATATTGTATTTAGTAGTTTTGTTTTCTCAGACATTTCTGATTATACAAATGTAATTCACTGAAAAGTGTATACTAATTCTGTCAGAAAAATGTACTATTTCCAAACAATGTCTGACCTTTGCACGCAATCCCCTTTACAACTTACTGCCCTTAGCAAAGCGAACACACGAGGATGAAATAGTTCAATTCCCGTCTGAGAAATAAATTATTGTTTTGGACAACATAAACATTATACTAGCAGATCCAATTAGTGTCGTTATACAGCCTCTAAGCAAACTAGAGAAGACTTTTTGAAGTTTGGTGATGACATTGCATTGTGCACAAAGTGCATCACGGGAAGTTCACGGCCCAACCATGATTGTTAAATTGTTTGAGCACGCGTGTTTGAAATACAATAATAATACATTAAACATGATTATACAGCACGTATGGCTCTAGAAACAATTATTATCTTTACAATTTAATAATGTGTGATTAAAAGAAGTTGCATACGAGGATAACTGCATAGCTGTAGAGTATATATATACAAACATGGCATGCAGTGTCCTTTTGTGTACCTTGCGATTTATGTTGGAAACGTAGTTAACATTGGAGCCCACGTGACTGTACCATTATATATAAACGTTGCAAGCAAGTATACATGGTAAGTAGTAACTTGCACTATAAAATACGCTGGTGTAACTATAGGGTTTGTACTTTGGCTTTCTACTGAGTGTTTATATATATAGTACATGGAATATTCCAATATTCATTTACTCGCTTGCATTCGGCTGTAACAATGACCATGCTCACGGTTGACGTATACTAATGGCTTAACTTTAAACAATACTATTACTATTCACCAATCGTATCGGTTGACATTTATTGAGCATTTCACTTCTTGATTGCGCATAATAAATATTACAGACCACTGACATGTAATTGTTATAATAATTGACTCTATAGAATAGCAATCATTATCCTCTCATCCTGGTCATTACACGTATGGCTGTTAATTGACAACATTATTAGTAATATCTGGAACTGCTATAACACGATATGATGCTATCATAGCCCGAAATACTGTATTCAACAATGTTACTTACATATACGAGGGGTGTATTAAATGTACATGGACTGTATTCGTGGAAACATAAAGCAACGTAATGAAGATTTAAAAAACATATCGAAAATACATAAAACCGCTGGCCACTTTTCTAAATAGTCGCTTGCCAGATGTACCGACGTTTTATGTTGTTGGATTCACTTGGTAAATGTTACAACAAACCAACTTAAGAGAATATTAAGAACATTATACAAAACCATATCGAGTAGACATTAAAGTCATCCTGCATTTCTTCTTTAACAACGAACCTTATTTGGTAATGTAGAATAAAGTAGTTTTAATGATTAACACAGCATGAAAAAACGGGTTTAAACACAATTAATATTTTATTATATTTACTTTTATTTGGAATTTCACAAAAACGTCAAATTTAAGTCGATCTATTTTCAGTATATAAACTAAATTTAATTTGTAAATTTAATCACAAAAAATACTATATTATCTTTCCGTTTATTTGGAATTTCACAAAAACGTCCATATTTAATTCGATTTATTTTCCGTATATTAACTAAATTTTATTCATGTTTATAATTACAAATAATACTAGCACAGGCATCAAACTACAGGGTGTCCCAAAAAAACGGGGACCTGCCTAAAACGCATATAATTTAATTAATATTTAATGAATTCGACTGATTTTTTGTGAGAGTGTGTAAAAGTGATCTCTTCTTCTAAAAAGGTACTTATTAATATGTTTTGCCTCAAACCAAGAAGTGACGTCATCATTTTACCTATGGTGTTATTTCCTGTTTTCATTGCTGACTTACGTGGAAAATTTCATCATTTGATAAGACATTGTTGTCTGATCATTCATTTTGAAAAAAACAAGGTTTTAAAGTCACAGAAATGATGGAATTTTTGTGAAAATCTAAGAACTTTAAAATGCAATATTTAAAGGGGGGAGAATATGGTGAGTTTACTTAAAAAAGGAAAGAAGGCAACCTTCAACATATTCATTAACATTCACCAAAGAAGCGAAATATCAATATTAAATTATTATTATTGAGATCACTCAACAAGAGAGCTTAGTTAGAAGCAAAAGGTAATAAGGTGCACTTTTAACAGTTCATAGATATATATCAGAGTCATTTACTGTGTCAGCATTTGTAAGAAAGCAGAACCCAATTATTACAACAAATCAGCAGCAAAAACATAATGCTTCACAAAAAGTAGTGACATTTGACCTCGAACCTAAGGGCAAGTGGCCTAGATATAGCTCAGACATGAGCCCTATAGTGAATTGTTTCCTATACATGATGAACACTAGTGCATGCAGAACCATTATTAGTCCGGTCAATTATGAAAAAGACCCGGCATTGGACTGTATAGTAAATATTTTTTGGTATTCTGTTAGGGAATATGTTGTTATTGAAGAATCTGAATGATGCCCAGCTGGCACCATTGAGCATTCTGAAAAATTCAAGATGGCGTCCAAGATGGCCGCTAAAATTAGAAAAAATGCCATGGGTGCATGACATAAGTTACAAATTGCTATTTTTACTCATCAGTTGTACTTAAGATGTTTTAATCATAATAATTAATATATATTTATCATTATTCATTGATTCAGTTAATATAAGATGGCATCCGGGACAGCTAAAATCAAAATGGCGGCTACGTTGGCCGCAATAATTGCCCAACTTGGTAAATTGTATCAAAAATCATCTATTTTAATCCTATTCGTTTATATCAGTACTGTAATATGTAATTATTATTCAAAATTAAACTTTCTTTCATTTCGAAACTATTGACTCATTAGCTGATTCAAAATGGCACCCAAAATGGCGACCAAAACCAGTAAACATATACCGATGAAAGTTACAAATTGCTATTTGTGCTGAATGACAGTTCTTAAGATGTATTTGACGTATTTGTTTATATCATGTTTTATTGTTTGAGTCTATTTGCGATAACATCCATGAAGGCTGAAATCAAAATGGCGGCTACAATGGCCGTCATAATTGACGAATTGGCATATTTTATTAAAAACCATGAAGTGTAATCAAAATTGCTAATTATAATATTATCAGTACTGCAATATGTTACACAAATACTCTAATTGAAACTTAAATTAAAAGCAATTGACCCGATAACTGATTCCAAATGGCATCCAAGATGGCTTCCAAACGTGAACGAAGTGGTTAACCATACAGTCATTGTCATTGGTCGGTTGGTATATTTATTAAAGTATTCATTCCAAATAAACTAATTTATATTGATCGATTTTACAAAAATCAATGTACATGCTGTATAATACGGGACCCGTGCACTTGTTAGGTAGCATTAAAAGTTCAACCAATCAGGTTTATTATGTCCCCATCAAAACATGGGTTTTGTCCAAATTCCAGTGAGTCACGGTTGTGTAATAAGTAATGCCCAGACGAATCCAGATAGTTAAAAGACAATAACTCGTACTTGTACAAAACCCCGAAAAAAAAGAGTTTATCACTTTCATTGGTGATATAAATGCCATCACAAGTAAAGAAATGATCATTGATAACGAAAGTCTAGGCGAAAAAAACGGTATATTCTATGCTGCCATGTGATGCTCATGTGTTAAGTTATTGAATGAAAAAGATTCCAACACCCAAGAATCTACGAGGCCACATGGAGGTCATCAGATATGGTCGCTTTAAACCAAATATTATGTAGCGATCTCCAGAGGATGGGGAATACCTCTGCATGACACAATAGTTTATTAACGGGCAAACATAAGACCAGACCAGACAAGGACAGACCTGGTAATAGTAATACGTGTAATACTAATAATAACGACTTTATATCTATTGTGGATTACATATTTGACAATTATAAAATTACTTGCTAGAGTAAGGAACGACCATTCTTGGATTATCTTAAAGCTTGGCACAACATCAACACGCCAGATATAGAATGTAATAATAAAATTATTTCTAAAGATCATTCGGGATACAAGAAGAGGATGTACAAAACTTGGCTTACTGGCGAGATGATAAATATCAGATAGACTGTTGCAAACAAGGACCAGATATCTAAAATACCAAGTGTAATATAGAGAACTATGGGAAGAAGGTAAAGAAAGCGCCTGAATGAACATGACGGTTTTGGCAAATTGATTACTAAAAGAATAGGTTAAGGATGACATGATGACACTGGTCATAAAAGATCTTGTCAGAAGGAGATAATATGAACTATACATTGATCCTACCAGAAGTGATGCTACTTAGCGACCCATTATTAGGCTGATTGCAAGAAAAGCCTCCGTAATTAACCAAGACCAAGCGTTGAAAGCTCATACCCCAACCTTAGCGTACTTATAATAAGTTGTTGAGTGATATGTGGAAGACATAAGGATTCTTGCATAGTGAAAGGAATGCCGCTTGGTCAATGTGGTTTCGGTAACTTCCAGGATTGGAGAGGAATACAACCTAGTTGTCACTTGTAAGGTTAATATGTATGTGACTGATAATAACATCACTAAATTGAGTCAGATATTTGAAATATGCTGAATGTATCGGCCTAGTGTCTCACACAGACTTTTAATGTGTACTGTTGACTAGTATATCTTCAGATTGGATGTAGTGAACTGCAACATCTTCTGTACGTAGGTTGCTAGCATCTCCCACAGCTTTGTCTCGTGCTAAACAATGTACATTGTCTTGACAACAAAACCAAAGACTTTGGTCATTGTCAAGAAGACAAAACGGTTTGCGATGCAACATTATGCGCTAAGCTCTAATCATGCAAGATGCCTTGTGGAGCATCAAAACCTTGATAATGAGACCTTCACCTTCTTGAGACGTGTTGGAACGGACAGGGGAGGATTTAAATTTGAAGATTATGATAGGTAAAGCTTGCAATGCTTTTAATACATTTAAACCACAGTGGAACACCAGCAACAATTTGATCGAATCAGACATCAAGCTATTTATCTCAAGGCCAAGACAAAATAGCTGTTTATTTTAAAGACCTGGTACCTTACTGAGCAGATAGTGAAGACTCCACGTAGACAGATGATGGCTCTGCATGCATTCCTCAATCAAAATGTCCATGTAGAATTGGGAAAATATACGATCAAGTCATAATTAAAAACTGTACGCCTTAACAGGGGATGAAGCAGAAGTACACCAACAACACCATACACAAACGAAAATGGCGTCAGTGTTGGCACAGGACGAAGCATGAACACACAACCCCAACCATTAAACGACGAACATGGAAGTGATACGGCATCTACATTGTGAAAACAGTCTAACATCATTCACCTATAATTGAAATTCAACCCAAAAGACCAGATAATCCTACCAGATATTACTTGAAGAATATTTCTTGTCGCAGCTTTCGTTTTGTGTGGCAAAAATTGCGACCCAGGTCCGAAAACGATTAAAAGCTGTTAACATTGCCTATTTCCAAACTACAGTAGAAGTGGATAAAATCAAGTGCAAATGTATATAAAGTGTTGTTTTATAAAATACACAAATGTATAGATAAAACATATATACTTATACTAGTATTCACAATACCATATACATTATACTAGTATACCAACCGACCAGTGGTCTAAGATATATAATTAGCTTGGTTTAAACTTTCATGTTTGACATCAATCTTGGAAGCCAATTTGAATAAGCTAAACTTAAAGTGTTTTCAATTGTAGTTTTATTAGATCATTTATTACCTATAGCAGTACTTATATTAAAAATTAACAATTTCTATTACGTTACATGCTATTAAATGCTAATTTCAGTTTGACATATGTGGCAGCCATTTTTGCCGCCTTTTTGATTTCAGCCGTCATGGATGCCATATTAAATTGGCTTAATCAATAAATAATGATACATTAATGCAGTGTATTACAGAAGTAATTATGTTTGAGACACTTACACTACAATCAATCAGCAAAATATCAATATGTAACTTCTTTATGATCCTCTAACATATTGTTTTTATTATGGCGGCCATCTTTGACGCCATTTTGAATCAGCTAATTGGTCAACTGTTTTGAATTGAAGTTTTCTTTGAGTATTTATCATATATAACACTACTGTTACACATTATAATTAAAACAATTGAATTTTAGTACAATTTGGCAATTATGGAGGCCATTATAGCCGTGATTTGGATTCCAGCTGCCATGTGTGCCATCTAAGATTCACTAAATCAATAATTAAGGATAAATTTATATCAATTATTATGTTTTAACATCTAAAATACAATCAAAACCGCAAAAAAAAGCAATTTGTAACTTATTCCTAGTACCACAGTCATTTTTTCTAATTTTAGCGGCCATCTTGGACGCCATCTTGAATTTCGCAAAATGCTCAATGATACCAGCTGGGCATCATTCAGATTCTTCAATAACAACATATTCCCTAACAGAATACCAAAAAATATTTACTATACAGTCCAATGCCGGGTCTTACCTAAATATCCCATTTATAGACCGGACTATATCCTTGAATATGGGACACCTAAGATGTCATTTGGGGTCAGCATGTAAATACAAATGTATATACGACAATGTCTTGTCAAATGATGGAATTTTCCAAGTAAATTAGCAAAAAAACAGGAAATGACACCATTTGTAAAATGACGACGCCATTTTCTGTTTTAAAGCAAAACATACCAATAAGTACCTATTTTAGGAGTAGCGATCACTTTTACACACTCTCACAAAAATTCAGTTAAATTCATTAAAAATTAAATAAGTTATAAGTGTTTTAGGCAGGTCCCCGTTTTTTGGGACACCCTGTAGATTCGCGTTTAGTTCACATGTAGATCTACAAATTTTATGTCACAAATTTCAAAATTAGAAGAATTGCCATAATTGTTTTTTATTACCTCCCTTGAATATAAATATGAGTAAAATTTCTATATATCTTTTCCTTGCCGTTAAATATACTTTAAATACAAATTATATCGTTAAGTAGTTGCATAGTAAACTAGTGTATGTGTAACATCTTTAAATTCTACTTCATGGTTGCTCATGACATTGAAATATAAAACCAGTACATATACAATAATAATATATATTAATTCATACAAAATAAAAGTATGGTTTTACTAATAATAGTATATAAATCGTACGATACAGAAATGTTTTTATTGGTAGGAAGCAGGTTACAAACTGCTGAGTGGTTTGTTAACTTATTTAAACATGTGCAGAATAAATTTTATGAAAAAAAACGATATTTAATCACCTTTAAATGCAACTTAAATTTCAAATTTAAGCGCATTTAATTTTGTGTTTATATTGCATAAACGTGCATTTAATCCCATTTATATTCTATATTTAATCACCTTTAAATGCAACTTAAATGTGACTTAAACTTCTAGGAATAATTCGACTTAAATGTAGTATTAAACTTAACTTAAATATGGAATTTAATGGCTACTTTTTTCTGATTAAATGTATTTAAATTTCGAATATAATTGCATTTACGTTCATTTTAATCGAAAATTAAAAGTAAATGTTCATGCTGTGTAATATATTTAATAAATATTAAAACACTTTTATTGCTTGGACGTTATGTTTGTTTGACGCCTTATTTAGTCCTGAACATATACGGAGAATTTTAGAATACAAACTTCAATACTATCTTATGTGAAACCAGTTCACCAATATCCTGTTCTGAATAATACGGTTACGTTTAATATTATATAAAATGCGTTTCACTTTGCCAAAATATCTTCGGATGCAAAATTAAACACTCTCCTGGAATATACTATATCTATATATATTAAAGTATACTTACTTTTTGATCTCACTCCTTTCGATCTGCACCTTAAAATAATATGAATTTCATTTGATGTGAAATAACATAAAGTATAAGATAGTAAAATGTAATACATTTTCCCGTCATTTAAACTAAGTATTTATTAGAAGACATAAATCGTAGAAATGACATTTCAAAATTATATTCGTCTGAGGAATTCGTGAGATAATTAAAACATTATATTCAATAAATACATTTTCAATTTATTTTAGTTTATTATCCACATTGTAGAAATAATGCATTGATTTCTCCGAGCAACACTTAATTGATGGAACGATTCTAGAAACAAAGGCAATTAATAAAAACGTCGTTACGGACATGTAGACAGTTAGTACTACAAGAGCAGTTACGTTTTATTGTCGGAGAATATTTATGCATGTATTCAGGGATTTTACGTTAAATGAGCTGTTCTCAAGGAAAAGTTGGCCTAATGACATTACGTAATAACTATGTTATATGGTGTAGCAAAGGCCCTGAAATGAGAAGAAATGGCATGTAATACCATCTCTTAGATGTGTTGCTATGGTTACCTATTTCTTAAAAATACTCATCAATTAGGCTGTTTGACCGTTTAACTTGGTCGCTCGGCTAAGGCATGATGTGTGTTATGGCTAGGACGTTCGGATGGTCATTCAGTTGAAACAAGGGCATTCGGCTTTTTTATCACAATTATTCTTTAACTCTTTAAGACTTCAGACAACAAAATCTATATAGTTCAGCCTTTTACTGTTGACACTACATGGCCATTCGGATTTTTTGATAGCTGAAACTAGATCATTTTGCTTTTTGACATCTGTAACTTGGGCAGTTTATGTTCCCGTTTAGCTATATGTTGGACTTTGTGCCATGTCATTGAGGTATTATATATTAGATGTTTATACGTTTTATGTGCTTGTCTGGTTAAGTTGAGTGTGCTGCATTCCATGTCCGATATTCTTATATCCTTTAGACAAAAATGAGGGGCTAGCGGATACCAATTGTAGTTACTTTTCTCTGAAAGAAACTTGATGTTTTAGTAAAGGAAAAACTATATATCTAAATATCATACAATTTTGAAAGGTATACGTCGAGAATTTAACAAATACTCGAACTATAAAATTATAGTTAATGTCGTTAGGTCAAATAACGTTGGAATGACGTTTGCAACGCCTCACAAAAAGAAGACGTAGACAGTTGGTTTTAAAGGTTAGTAATTTTTGTAAATAGATGTTATAACATGTACGTATTATGCTCTTATTTATTGGCCTCTGTAGCTCAATGGTTAGCGTGCTTGCCGTCTAATATGGCGGCCCGGGTTCAAATCCGGGTGGGGGCACACACATAATTATGCCTGCCATATTTCAGCAAAAAGCTGACTGGCAAATAAAGACTACGCTCGGCATTGGCATTGTACAAAAACTCTACGCAACAGTCATCTTTTGATCTATTTGATAATTCTATATTTGATTTTGTGACTATACCTGGTTCTCCTAAATGCTGTGTCATCAAAGCACTTACGGCCAAATTAAAATTATTTATAATTATTTCTGGACTATTAAGTGTAATAAATATATCGGCAAAGAAGTTTGGATTACATACCACATCTGACCCAAATCTGCAGTTGTTAAAGTAGTTTAATGCATTTAAATTTTGATAAGTTATTTGATAAAACAGTGCCCTTTAAAACGATTCAAACAAAAATTTAATTATTAATTTCGGAAACACAACGCATTTGTACCGTTCGTTAAGGAATGACATATAATCAACTACACGTAGAAATTATATCAAACTAACTTTTCAAAAACGTTTTGACGAATGTATTTTCACCACAGAATCGGTTAAATGATGCGAATTTACATGTTGGTGTACTTTGCTACCAAAAGCAAAACTCATTGTTTTATAATAAATAAATCCATAGCAATTTATGTTGATGTATTGCCATGCATTAGAATACTATGTGTACATGTACATAAATATACGCATCCTATAGTCATCTCCGTGCGATGTTTTACAATAATATATAAATCAAGACGTAATAAACTCGAAATAACATTATACGCAAGATCAACATCAAAATGAAAGGTAAGAACACGTTAATTGTGCATATAGGCAGTCGCGTTCATCACACAAAATGTATTATTAAAAGTGAATACTCCAGACATGTCAGGTATATTTGATTCGATCAAATTCCGGGCGGCCCGTATTAACTAAACATCTAAGATAGTTTTGTCTGAGAAAAGTTTTTCTCTAAGATGGATTATGTCTATGTAATTCAATATGCAACTAGTTAGAATTATATCAGGTAAATTGTTTTATTTTGTTGTGAAATAGTTTTCGTTTACGTTGATTTTTATAGAATTTTGATTACGGACCCTGTAGCATTTAGATGACACTTGAAGAAAATACATTTGAGTGCTAGCACGTGCTGATATATTTGGTCTTGTATGGAATTTAACTAACCATGTACTCAAAGTGTCGCATCCAAACAATAGCACTAGAGTGTTTGTCACGAAAATTAACTGAAACTGTTCTAAAGTTAATAGGCCATATGATATAAAACATACTTGTAAGGTGTTAAGAATGTGTTTCTAAATGTTTAGGTTTCACTTGTTTATTTGTCTGACGTATGAAGAAAGTAAAATGTTCAGGTTAAATTCCAGAAGGTTTTACCATAGTTTTTATCTTTCTGGCATTAAATGAAGCTATCTGAGTAAGAAATAGCTCAGATGAAACTATGAATGTTTTCAAATTTTGAGAACAAACTTATTTACAAATGTAACACCCTGTACATGAGCGGCTGATCTGAGTAAACAGTATTGTTCCGTAGGTCACCATAACACTCATTACATGAACGCAATAACAACAATTTCAAATAGGTATATGTTGTTAGTAAGCGACTTAATCAAAGTACATTTGACACATTTTGTACCAGGAAACATAAAATATCTGAAGTAATCAAATATTGCTTAAGGTAAGTCGAATCCACTTGATTAGGCACCATTTATTGAGAAATAGTTATATGCACTTTGTAGGACATGGTAAATGACATGGTTATCCACACGTAAACTCCTTCTAACTCGATGTCAACATCATTATACCTTATTTCTACTATTATTCCATACTCTGATGCTCTCGAATGTGCATCAAAGATACTAATTGTACTTAATTGTCTGTAAAATGAGATTCGCGTGCCTATTATTGCGAATATAGAACCTTTTATCAAACAGTTTTATATCAATATGAGAAGTGCTTCGGGAAATCAAAAGTCTAATGCTCTCAGATACATTTCCTGTATTTAATGTAACAGATGTAACACAGAACGCTAACATTGCTATAATATGATGAACCTTTGAAATATAATGGATCTTTGAAATGCCATACACCAGTATGCCAAGGGTCATTCATTTAATACCCGGAGAATCGCCATAGAGCTTGACGGAAACATGCAATTTTAATAAATTTTGTGATAATAAGACTAACTCACCAACTTGATAATTTGACAATACTTTGTATAAATTTATCCAACCGAACACAAACTGTGGTTACTATAGTAACACAACTAAGGGCTATCCGGCCCAGCCCAAGTTTTCAGTGAAATGTAGAGTGTTGATATGACAGGGTGCGTGGTATAGTTGCCTATTTTCAACGGAAAACATCATATAGCGTTATGTCTACATCTATGTTATGTTATTTGTGTACAATTACTGTGCTTGAAGTGCTGTTTAGTGACAACGGGTGTGTTTCCGTTAATATCGCAATGAAATCGCGAAAACACCGATTATGATACAATTTCATAAATTTAAAAGTCATACACCTGTAATACTACAGCACCTATTTTAGAAAAACCTTTTGGGAATATTATTATGTGTTGATTTCGGCTTACAAACGGTTCTATGATGACAAGGATTGCCTCGCGATGATCCAATGCCGGGCAAATCTAATGTCAGAAACAGGAAAGTGTCGTCAATTAATCACCTGTTGGAGGGGTAAACACTACTTGAAGAAAAACTACTTTAGTAATTACGGAAGCATGCGAAATTATAACATCCTCATACATCAGTGGTTAGTTAAGTTCCCAGACTACCCCCTGATTCAATTCCCTTCATTCCGAGCGCAAACCTAAAAATAGCTCATTTCGTGGACATCTGGTGATTCCGTCTATTGTCCAATCAGAACGCTCGGTACGCTACGAGGGGTATTTTATAAAAAAAACTTGCGAGAAAATGTAAACATGCTTGGGAGTTATGGGATTTAAATATCTACGAACTTAATTGGATGAAGTACATATCTAATTAAATATAGTTTATAAAGCAGCCGTTAATAATTTCAGAGAGTACTGTACGAAGATTTAGATATATCGTGATATGAAATCAGTCTTTGACCATGAGTGTCCGGAGTCCCGGAGGTGAAGTCGAGATTCAAAATGGGTTTAAAGCTTTGTCAGAATTGAATCGGCAATTACAATAAGCCGTAGACATTAAATCTAATTAAATAATTATTAATAAAAGTGAAACTGAGACTGCGTGTACATGAACGCCTCGAACGGAAGTAAACAGATTTGTAAACATTCGTCAGTTTTGCCGACAGGTGCGCTCGGAATTAACTTATTCGCCCTCGAAGAAAAAATAGTGAAATTGTTCCGTGTCCAGCTGATTCTGATGTTAAGGTAATTAATAAATCATTTTCACGTTTTATTGTCCTGAATACTATCTCAAAATCGATGCAAAAACATTGCAAATATGATTTTCTTTGTTTGATTTTCCGAACGATAAATTTGAATAGTTTGTTTGTTAAAGCTCGATTTTGATTGGGCGATGACAGCAAATATTAGTCATTGCTATAAATAGAAATGAACGAAATGGATTTGATTGGTTGATTTTTCCATCGTCGCGCTGGAAAAGCGTGGTTTTGAACCAGAATATGATATCACAGGTGAAGAATACTCTGGTGAACGAGAATGAATTATAATGGATACAGCATTTAACATCACTACCGAACTTCTTAAAATGGTAAATATGTGTGATCCATTGACTTCATGGCTGCAATACAATGATCAAATTGAGAAAAAATGTCCGTTAAAGAGCAAAAATGGCGTAATGTCACAATATTTTGACGTCGACTTGGGCCGACTCGCGTTATATGTCCTTATTAAAACACTAATATTATGTACCTCTGATATCCCAGTGACACAGAGTGACTAGCACAAATGTGTAGTATATAAATAAAATGTGCGTAGCACGAGTGTGATATAATGTGCGTTTCCGAATTATTGATCATCTACATTACCAACACATACGCTTAGCAACCGATCTAATTGTAATGCGACGAAATGCCGCATAAATCATAACGGAACTAATAGAGTTGTCTCAGACTACGTGAGGTGGAAGACAGATGGCCATTGAAGCATTATTGTATACGTCACCAAATGATTATTCACATATCTCACGAGTCATAAGATATATAATACCACCAATTTTCAGCGATCTTATTCGTGTTACATATATAATTCGCGCCTTCCTGTACATTGCAAATAGCACAAACATGGTTTGGTACGTCTTAGTACATGTAAATACAGTTGATGACATTGTACACATGTTGAATGCTTTAAAGATCACAACGCCTCTGCCGATTCTCTAGCAAAATGTTTTTCTCAAAATACGTCAGCATACTGCATTGATAAGAGAATATCTTTAAAGCATGTGAATGATTTCAGTGAATGAATTTATCAGTTTAACAGGTATCGTTGTATCAAGACCTTACTGTGCCAGCATAATGGAGCATGCACTTAATAATGGTAATCATGTCATGGATAAGACATTTCGACATTTGACTGACACATTCACATGTAATCGACATTTGAGCATATGAGATATTCTTACAAAAAGTAATCTAACTGAGCTATGCATTCCATAGTAACAAGATTACTGTCGAAAATGCACGAACATAACTCATTACTGTACTACGATGAACTATCCTTAGAAATAAGGCAGCATTGGTCATTGTCAACAATCAGAACACTTAAACGATCCAAGTGTATCTGTTCCAACAGAGAAGCCACCTTAATGATGATTCCATGACTAATATTGACAAACTCCAGATAAACAAAAGTGTAAAATGTACTTGACTTGTCTGGTTTTCGTCCTGTTTCGAATATTGAGAAGCAACTGTATTGCACTTAACGTATAATTATGTGGAACTAGACTGAAGCTATTAACGTGCTCTCATAAAACTATTCAGATAATTATAAACCACGTTTCGATTGTTTTGATGAAACAGAAAGGGCTCTTCTCTTTAGAATGCAATTACAATCAGCAGCACACATACATATATTGTTTTCCCTTCAAGCTATCACATGTAATAATATAATAATAATTTCATGAATTGCATGATGCACTTTATGGTATACGTTATCATTCTCCTACATGATGCATTGGTATAAGAGGTTACTGTCAATTCTAGTTTAAAGATAGGCGTGTTGCATGTTCAGTTATATCATAATTTTATGATGGTTTTGAAAATCATTTTGGCAATCGGTAGTAAAAACCTACCAGTCTGTGTCGATATGATTTGGAGAAGGATGAAGGTTGTTTGTGAACGGTGCATAAAATAGTATGTGTATGAGTATTGGTTGTATAACATTTCATGTAGTATACGTGTCGATAATTAAATTCATACTAGTTGTATAACTAATAATGCCTTGTTTTAGTAAGATCAGTTGACGATGTAGTAGCTTCAAAAATCGATAAAAATGCAGATCAAAACCATGTCTTAATAAGTTTTGTTATTTATTAAAATTTTACACACGGACCGTTTAGACATTTATGTTACAAAACATTTGCATGTGCAAATAACCCAAATAGCATTATAACATCGCGTAAATAATATATCAGCATAATCATTAAGTATACCTATATAGGCCTAGTCTAAAAATATATACAATGTAAAAGAAATCTCAAAAATTGTACAGACATGCTGTTTGATTAATTTGTACTCGTCTTGCACTCGATTCCAGTTTATTTTTGTTGAACAAGATACAATTAAATTAAACGTAAATTTCGATAGAAACTAGTAAATGACGTTTAACACAACTGAAGTTATTGTTGTACAGATAATACCAATGGTATTTCTACAAATCATCAATAATCACCTAATATATAACATTGTATTGTGTACTAGCATCGTATTATAAGTAACACAGTCAGATGTAATACAAAAAATAATTTGTCGCACATGTTTCAATGAATTAATATATGACAATGTACAATTGAATAAACTAAACAATTCAAAGAATTTTGTTATACGTTCTGGTTTATGTATAAGTGTTTATTCACGGCTAGATGTTTTAATACGTGCATTTACCTTAGTCTGAATGGGCTATCGTACCACAACGATTCCATTTTTAAAGCGAATCGTAAATTCTGTATATCCGTTTTGCGGTCGGATATTAACTCCTAAATATGTTATCATTTCATGTTATACCAAATTGTTTAAATTCTGGAGCGAACTTTTGATTATTTTTTCTACGTCAAAACTGAAACTGAAACATACGCGCAAATTTGTTACTCTGTGATAAATATTCGCAGCAATCGCCACACGCGCCTATATTCCTCAAGATTTCAAAGATACCAGTGTTAAGCATCACTAGAGTCATAAAACTGAATTTTATGTATTAGCTAGGACATAAATAGTACATTAAGTAATCGTAGCCAGAGTGTAAGTTACCTTTTTATCGATGCAATCAAAGTACACAGGCTGCCCAATGTTTATGCTTCCAAGTGTTTCTATGAATGATAAACAATCATGGATTAGTTACAAGAATAAGCAATGTAAGTTGTTTTATTTCAAATGATAAAATGACTTGAAAACATTAAATGAAACACTTGATGTAGTTATGATAAACATATATACGTGATTGTATATACCATATAACCTGTGTTTAATTGTTACGCGTGCATCCACCAGTAGCGTAATACTCAATGTATAAAGGTTATAAACAGTTACAAGAATTACTAGTTATTGAATAAATTTGGGTTGCACTCTGTGCGAGTATATGTTAAAGGGGTATGCCTAAAAACTGAAGTGTTTTGGTTTGCATACAACAAAATATCACTTGTAAAACCAACTATTACTGAAAAATCAAAGAAGAATCTGACAACTGTACAAACAACTTGACATTTTCAATACATATAATTATGCAATAACAGTAAGGTCATTTCTTGAAACTAAACAGCCGCTTACAAAAAGTATTTTCTTAGTTAAAACCATCTTATAATTTCTCCTCGCGACCTGTATTCAATCAAGTACGTGCTGTCGGATATAAAATAGCTTACTTTCTATCAAAGCTGACAGTAGACGTAAACACAGATGGGTAATGTTCGCGTCTGTGTTTTACGCAGTATTGTATCCTTAAACTAGCTGGATATTTATTATACATTGGAAGCGTTGGCAGAATAAGTTCTGATTTCTCATAAGTTAAAAACAGGAGTTTCATTCATCTATGATAAGTTGTTTCAAAGAAATAATACGTCATATATTTAGATTAACAGCTATAGCTTTAGTCAATAAACTGGTATGGAACTTTCATTTGTGTCAATTTAAAATGATTGTCTTTATTACTTGTCCGATTTGTAATGGATTTTAATTTTCATGAGTTCTTTTGTGTAGGTATTTTGTGCTCTGCCGATTCTGCGGAGTGTTTAATTCCCTGTCGGAATAAGTATTATATTTTTGAGTGGTTAGCAGTATTATTCTATTGGTTTTAGACGGCCTTGTTTTTGATGAAGTTGTTTTGATATATTAAGTTAGGTTAAGTGTTAATGAAACCCTTACAAAGTTAACTTAATCTTGTGAAAGTATTGATTATTACAAAAAAAACCCGTAGGGACGCAGACTAATGAATGACGAAAATACTGATGGCAATACCATTATAATGCATCAAAAGCTCTCAATTATAAAACACAAACTCATAGTGTCTAAGATATTTTCGTCAGCTATTCAGTAAGATTAAATTATTCGTGAAAATATCCAATATATCTTGCACCACATGATAAATTTTAAATTTATCAACTGACGAGAATGGTCACGTGTTAATGTTCCGGTATCGTCACTATGTCTGGAGAAATTATGTATATAGATATTAGATAATGAAGTATTGGCCATGGTAGAGTTTTACTATCATACCAATATCGCAGACATTAAAAAAGAATAATAGACAGCTGAGACATAATGACGGTATACACATGGTACACTAAGTAACTAAAACAATTGTTCGAATGCATCAGCTTACTATACTTATTTACAACATGTAGTGTACTTAATACTCTACATAGGCAAACAATTTTAAAAACTAAACGGCGGCAACGCCTAATATAGCCACCCACAAAATAGACGTACATAAAATCTACCACCGTAAGCGGAGTGTGCCCTTTTGTTTAAAATACTTGGTTATTTATGTAAAGTTAAATGATTATTATGATAAGCCCCTATTGCGACTACACAATCATGTAGTTTACTTTTTTTAGATGTGTGTATGGACATTGTAGTGTATGAGGGGGCGTTACATGTAATACATATCCTTCATTCAGACAGTTAGTATAATCCATTTGCATATTACATGCTTATTAGTTAATATGCACATAATTAACGACTTATTTCGTTTAAGTAGCTTTCTAACGTATAGCAATGTGTTTGCACATGTCAGCTGACAACTATTGTTTAGACACCTGAATTATTTCTGTAGGTAAATTGTCGATTCTCTAATTCATACTAGAACGAAACATTCCTGGTATTAACAAGCTTTATCCTAGAGCTTACATCCAAGGATGAACGATCAAATGCACTTCAAAACCAGATCTTAATTAGTTTAGTTGTACAAAAATACTTTTAGATATCATAAAAGATATGCACAGAGTAAGCCAATTTGTATGTGAACATAATATACTGCATCGCGTTTACAGTATATTTGTAATCTAATAGAATTATGTACCTGCATACATCATAGTTCTGCATGTATATTTGTTACAGCAATGTGTATATTTGTAAATTGTTTTAGTAAAGTAACGTCATCGAATTAGCTACGTTCGTCGGACACTGTCATACATGTATATACTACATACTACAAGTTAATATTTTGCATGCTACAATATATTATATAAAATGTATAATTATGCATTGCACTAAACAATTAAATAAATAGTATATGATGTACTTTACGCATTAGCGTTTTTATGCACGACGATATGTTGTAATAGTTAGATATATATAACTTTTATTTCCTCCAGAATCGGAGAGCAAAACATATTTACAGTGACAAATATACATACATTTAACTGGGTGTTCGTTAATTCCACAATAATTCCGTTTTATAAACAAATCGTATTCCCTGTATATCAGTTATGTAGTTGGATACTTATGTCAAGATAAGTATGCATTCATTGCATGTTTTTACAAACTGTTAACATCCTGATGCGATTGTTTTTACTTTTCTCCTGCCAAGCTCAATTTAAACAGACGCACAAATTTGTTACGCTGTGAAACATATTTGCATCGCTCTCCACACGCGCCTATATTCCCTGAGATTTGAAAAATACAAGTGCTTGTCGTCACTATGATAGACTCATGCATTAATCAAAGTAATAAAACTTATTTTTTGTATTGGCAACGAACTAAATAGTGTATTAAGTAATCGTAATCAGAGTGTTGGTTACCTTTTTATCCATGCAATCAAATTATACAGGCTAGCCACTGTGTATGCTTTCCAGGGAATAATAAACAATCTGAGGTTAGTCATCAGACTTGGCAACGTTAGGTGTTGTATTTCAAATGACTTGAAGACATCCAATGATACACCTGATGTAGCTATGATACAATATACATGATTATGTAATATTATATCACTATTCATGTGTTTAATCCTTACATTCAGTTTAAAACGATTGCGTCTATCGATAACTTAAGGACGGATGCCGCTTACAGTTGGGTAGTGCATATTTCTGTGCCATTTCTGAAAACATTGCTTGTTTTTGTCGTTATATTAATGATATAAATGAAACTAACTTGTGTATAAATGTAATAAATAGTGGAATGGAATTAATTGTATTGAAAACGAGCCATAAACTGGTGCAATCGTTCTTAATATTCATTGAATAAGCAATAACTACAGGTCTGGAATGTTAATTTATTGGAAATGAGACTATTTAAGTGGCACCCTCGTGTTGTTATAATACTACATGTATGCACGTATAAACAACATTTGTAGATGCCATTCTATACTATTAGAATGAAGGTTCAAATAAAATTGATAAATACACAAATACCGGAATTACTTACTGTTCTACATCACATATACTAACCTTTCCAAAGGTACAACAAATTGATTTGTTTTTATTCCATGTTCCCAATGCATGTGTAAGAGTATACGTACACTATGGGCACTGTTCGCTTCTGTGTTTTACAGTGTTTTACACAGTAATGACTCATAAACGTATCTAAATATTTATTACACAGAGGAAGCATGGGCAGAATAATTATCTGAGTTCTTACATATTAAACAGCTACAATTTGTTTGAACTGTGATCTTATGTTTTCGAGAAAACAAAACTTGCATTTAGATAAACATCAAACGCTTATCAAGTCAACAAAATGGAACGGAATTTTCAGTCTTTCATCTTTTGTCTTAATTTGTTTGGCTTCATGCCCTGCCTTATTTGTTAAATTATTTTCAATTTCGTGTGTTTTTAAGCCTTTCCTGCTATGTTGTTTCTGTTGTTCCCAATCATGTTTGTTGGTTTGTATTCACTATGAAAATTTGCAATTATAGTTGTCAGTATAAAGTCGCATTGCATTCATTTTATAAGGCCTTGTGTTAATAAAACCTGTGTTTAATTAACTTTCTAAATGTCTAATAATACCACAGCTGTCTTTGTTTTCTGATATAATGAATATTGAGGAGGAAATAAAACGATTTAATGTACGCATTCAAACGAGTGCCTATATTTTATAACACATCAAAGCACAGCTCCTATTTATTATTTCGATTCTAACGTCGCAAATTTAATGCTCTGCCATTTATAGCACAACAAGACAGGTTGACGTCAAACTACTTTCTTTCCTATGAACGTTACCGTCACCGTTACGTCATTTGTCATAGTATATGACGTCAAACGTGACGTCACCAATCAGCCATATTTTATCGCGGTAATAACATATGGTAAGCTCAATATACGCAAAGAAGGCAAATCTCACGTGCTATGTTAGAATTTCTGATATAATGGATATTGAGGAGGTAATAAAACGTCAAGAAACAAAATCTTGTCAAACTATTGAACAGTTAAACAAAACAATTTAACGCAAGCTAATAAAGAAATTCTGAACTATTAACTGCAATACCGGTACTAGTATTGCAAATTATTAAAAGCTCTCAATTAACAACAAAAACAAATTGACTAATTCAGCATTTCATTTACTTAGACGTAACGTAAGTAGTTTGGTTAAAATGGAATTAATCGTGATCATAAAACATCCAATATATTACTACAGTGCCACATGCTAAATTGTAGAATCGAGAAAATTAATGAAGATTAGTGTGACAGTAGCGTGTCTAAGTTCCTCTCCGGAGACCTCATTACTTGGATAAAGAAGTGCCTGTAATTAAATATATGACGGTATACAAATATGATTCGTTACGTGCCGGTTCCATTTTTTTTAAATGACTGGAAAATGTATGGCAATTTACTATCCTGTATGTTATGCTATTTCATATAAAATGAAATTCATATTATTTTAATGTTCATATCGAAATGAGTGAGTTAGTATTCTTTAATATATATGAATAATAGTTAAATTTTGCATCGGAAGATATTTTGGCAAAGTGAATCGAATTTAATATTATTAATATTAAACGTAACCATATTATTCAGAATTATTATTAAGATATTAATGAAATGTTTTGACATATAGACAAGATAGTATTGAAATATGTATTCTAAAATCCACCGTATGTCTATTTGACTAAAATAAGGGATAAAACAAACATAAAGTCCTAACAATGAATGTCGGTTAATATTTATTAGATTTATTAATCATTAAAACTACTTTCTTTTACATTACCAAATATTGATCATTGTTGAAGAAGAAACGCAGGATGATTTTAATTTTAATATTCAATCTATTTGGTTTTGTATAATATTCTAAATATTTGTCACAAATGTCAATGCATATTTTCACCATTACGTGTAATGGATTATTGTATAGATGCAAACATTGCAGTGTAGCGTGGAAAAGTGGAAACTCATGAAACCAATTGTCATGCACATTACCTCAAAAGCCATCGATCAAAATGAACCTAAGCATATTGCATTAATAAAACCTGATTGACACAATAGTTGATAGTATTATAACTCATCAGAAATATTTGCAGTACAGGCATAGTGCAGTGAGTATAACGCCACAATGCAGGATTATACAATAGCCATTATTTGAAATTGCTGGTGTGATTAAATCTATCGAAATGTTTCATATGAATTTCCCAACTGACTAGGTTCGACAGCAAGTGGGTCATATTGAAACACAACCAAGATATAATCAAATACTGTAGTACACAGACAAATCAAAGCCACACAGAAACGACGACAGCGCCTAGCCATCTACACAAGAGTCAGACATAGAACAAACCATCCACATCCCAAAAACTGCATATTTTAAGCAAGTCTATATACTTTCCCTGCAATGAATGACACACTGAGGACTTCGAATCCCGTGCATAATTAACCATAAAGGGAGGTAATTATGAATGATAACTACACTGAGGTTTAGCATATTGAGCAAGTTACTTTAAGTTGGTACTTTAAATACACGAAATAACGAATCTCAGATGCAACCACAATGTGTCTAACCTTGCTTTTTGTCAACCATACCAAAACAGGTACCTATCAATATTGATTTCAAAAGTGATTACAAAACAAGATGCTAGACATTCTCATTTTTATTGCGGTGACTATTGTGTTCATACACTACACGTTGATGACAGACGATTTAATAAGAAAATGCGGAAGAAACTTTTTTTCCGGTCAGAAAACATGGTGCATTTTTATTTTAGATAAGCACAGTATTAAGAAGTTTTGAATGCATCTCGTATATATCTAACAATTGAACACTGTACAAAATAACTTAATAAATAAATAAGTTTCAGTTGCTTTCCAAAGAGAAAAAAATTGCACAAACTATGCTTAATTTATGTCATCAAAGTATTGGTACGTTAATAAGGCTTACATGACAATTGTAACACCAATTATTGTAACGATTTTCTAATTAATACTACCCTTTAAAGTTATGAACAAACGAAACTAGTCACACGTAAAATATCACGTTTGTTGAAACCTGTACGTTTATATTGGAAAAAGTTAATAATTATATTTATGAGTTTAGTCGTTGATCTATAACCAAGTAAAGTTACCAGTTTGGATGCATAGCAATTGAATCACGAGTATGTTGCACGAGATATACACAATGTACGTGGGTCATTCAATAAAGCCGTAGACTGTGTTAATCATTTTAACATCCGATGACTCAGAGACAACAAACAACATCACGTTTAATTACAGCCTTTCGGACACAAGTGCTGAAAATATTGCGTTAAACAACGCCTTTTTAAAGAAAATATGGATAAAATATAAATACCACCATACCAGTACCACCACACACCGCAATTTATTATCTGACGTCAGCAACGTAATTGGCGTTTTGCTGTTTCTCAAAAGGTAGCCCGAAATGAAATTATGTTATTAACATAGAAATAAACATAAACATTCAAATTGTATATGATTTAACATATCTTCCACAATATCTTATACAGTCTAAGTTAAGGATAAGGGCTTGGCATAATGGCTGTACATGTATATTAACATGAAAACACTTCGCATATTTCGACGAAAGTTGCATGAAACGTCACTACGTTTGCCTGTCTGCACATCGCTGTACCGTTTTCGATACCATGCTGCGCTTCAGAAATTTGTTTTTGCCACTTAAACACACTGCATGCTGTGTGTTCTCCTTTCGTTCTCTGTAACCGCTCATGTGTGTCTGTTGTGTTTTTCCAAGCTCCATGCACAATTCAATAGTCGTATGAATTTCCTTGCGTAAAGAAATAGACATTTTGACGTTATTTAAAACGCGACTCGCCTTGATAAAACCGTTTTTAATTCACACTCCGACGTCCAAATAACTTCATTATTTCATGAAAAGTCATGATTATATTTTGTAATAATTTGGCAGAAAAATTGGAATGTACATTAACTAAGTCGGAATTTATAACTAATGAAAAATGACAAAAAACGTTACGTCGGTCGGGGGTGGTAGCGCGTTACTATGGTAATACAATGGCTGATGACATGATACTCGTTTGCACTATTGAAGATAAATTTGTATTGACTGCTGGTAATAAGTTACTGTTTGTAATGCTATAAGAAATCATTGTTAAAACGCAATAATAATCAAATGCAAAAAATTGTCTAGAATATATTGAATGACCCTCGTATACTGATGGTCGCATTCGAGCTACTGAACATTTACATTATCCAACAAATACGCTGAACAGCCAATCTACTTGATATGGTATAATTGCCGCATACATCATACCAAAACTAATATAGTTGTCTCAGACTACGTGAGTTGATGACCAATGAAGGATTGGTGTCTTTGATTAAAGTATGAAACACGTTGCAGAATAAAATATAATACTACACATTTCCTATGACCAATTTTGTTCTATCGATTCCATACGCAGCTCACAGCGGACCGACATTGCTGTATATTTGTGTTTAAAATATCTAGTTATTTTAAGGCCATACAGTCAGGTATTAACAACGCTGGAATGTTTTTTCATCAGAATACGTCGGCATACTAAATTGATATTAGTAACTTTGTAAAACATGAAGGTTTTTCAGTAGATGCTTATGTTTGTATATGATGTATCAGTGTGTCTGAACCAATAAAACATTTACTGTACTACCGTTTGGTTATTATTTTATAAATTAGACACTTCAATAGCTGACACACACTTACAATTGGAAATGACATTAACGCATATTCGACATTTTTCTCACAAAAAGTCAAACGATGTTCAATGATTTTATGTAAAATGAGCTAACATTTCGGAATAAAGTGTATGCGAACGGTAGGAAAGTTAATCGTTTTAATAAATATGTACAACTTGTCTTTATGTTTTCGTATATAAGCTTAGTATTTCAAATTATTCAACCAATATTTTTGTGTTTTTTACTCCAACCATCTAAATCCAATTACAGCATCCTATTTTACATACAGTCGTTTATACGCTGTAATTTAAAATACAATACAGCATAATGCATATTTCGCTTACTTATTGATTTCCCTTCGTGTTACATACCAGGTACAATGCAACGCATTAACTATTTCGTGGTTTGTGCGTTGCACGTTGTCATAGCTGTTACTATTTGCCCCTGTAACTCATTAGTGCACAATTTTGCTAAAAGGTTACTGTCAATTCGAGTTTATAGATATGCGTGTTTCATTTATGACGGATTACGAATGCTTCAGTCATTATTGGTTAGTTTAATGTTTGTTTTTACTTGTCACCAACCAGTTGTTGTCGATGCATTTTATGAGCCAGCAGGGAACGCCGTAATTGTTTTTGTAAATAGCGCATACTTTGTGTGTATGAGTAAATTGTTTAAAACATGTTATTAACTACTGCAATACACAAGCGGCGACAGTGCCTGATTCATATACCCTGGAGACAGACATACAACATGCTTTATGAGTGTACGTATCGAATCGTGTCTCATTTTAGTAGCAATGGTGAGTTAGTAGCAATATAAATTTATTTGCACACACCGCTCGGAAATAATTACTTCGACTTCTTAATCATTTGACGTGTACTTCAAGCACCGAATGTTCAATTCATACTAGAACGAATAATTCCTGGTTTTAATTAGATCAGTTAACTATATCCTATAGCTTACGGTACCTCCAAAAATTGATAAAACGCACTTCAAAACCAGATTTTAATTAGTTTCGTTATTCGTTAAAATTTTACAGACGAAGCGTTTAGAAATGCCAGGTATTAACGTAGACTTGTATACACTTTATTTTGTGTGAAACTAATCCATTGCAAGTATCTGTTGAATCATAACATCGTGTTTACAGTTTATTAGTCTCTGTGTAATCATTATGCTCCCAAATAGTCTAAATTTGTTACAAGAGTTGGCCAATTTGTTTAGTCTCAAATGCCCAATACTAGATACTAGAAGATGAAATTCATTTGTTATTTGAATGTAACTTGTATAACATAATACGTAAGCAATACACTGAACAGTATTATTATTATATATTTGATCAATATTTTATTATACATGTACCTACATTAATTGTGTTGCATGCAACCTACATTTCATGTTATTTCAATGTATATAAACGATTTCTGATATCGTACTGTCGTTTATAAAAGTAAATTATATTGCACATTGTTATTGCACATGTATATATGTTTGATGATGTATTATTAAATACTTAAAATCGTGCAATTTCATATTACAGGCAGTAATCAAACAGTTTAAAACCTTTACGCTTAAATGAAATGTTTAAGTTAATTTAAAGTGTCGTTTATCCTGACTAATTTTATGTATAGATTTATCATTTGTCTTAATAACTGTATTCAATAAGCTAGATAATAAGATTCACACGAACGCAACTATATTGATATGATCTAATATGGAAATTTCGATATAAATGAAATTATAACTGATCATTTTGGTAAACTATGTCCGCCAATATTTATGTTTATGTAATTGTGTATTCTTCGTAGACTAGTCATGGACTTTTAAGCTTACACCAGACTGTGGGATTGAACGTTTTGTTCATGGTGCGTTCGCAACAACGACTTCACTTCAGTGTAGTTATCATTTCTAATTACCTCCCTTTATGGTTAATTATGCACAAAATTCGAAGTCCACAGTATGTCATTCATTGCGGAGTGAGTATATAGGCTTGCTTGAAATATCCATTTTTGGGGATGTGGATGGTTCGTTCTATGTCTGACTCTTGCGTGGATGGCTAGGCGCTGTCGTCGTTTCTGTGTGGCTTTGGATTGTCTGTGCGCTACAGTAATTATTGTAATCACAAATTGATGACAATCGCGGAATCAACCTAACTGTCATATGAAACATGTAAATATCTCCAGACACAATAGTTTCGGGAAAACGTGACTTGCTAACTCGTATTTTTTCCACTATGGTACATGTGTTGATTTTTATAGATCAAAAACAGTTTAACTATCCCGAGTCAGATTACAAAATGCTGTTTGAACGAAACTGTAAAAATACTTTGGCGTTGCTTTCCATGCATGACACTCTCTAACAGTGTCGGCGATCACTAGCTAAATGTATAATAACTGTACTTGAATATTTCTTCATTAAGCATTGTCATTTATACACATGAAAAGTGGATGTATTTTTGTATTTTGCTATGTATATACATGTACAATAAGTACAATATTATACGGTTACAGTAATATTTCCATTATCTAACTAGTGTCGGCGATCAAGAGGTACATGCATAATGATTGTACTCGAATATTTATTCATTAAGCATTGTCATATATAGACATGAATAGTGGATGTATTTTGTATTTTGCTATGTAAGTAATATTTCCAGTATCTAACTAGAATCATCTTCTACATGTATACGACAACGTGGCAAATTTAATATACATTTATATAGTTAATAATTTTTTTTTATGAAATTCACTTATAAGACTAGCATTAAGGTCAATTCTTGAAACTAGACAGCCGTTTACATTAAGTAGTTTCTCATCATTTCTCCTAATGACCATCAAGCATCTGCTGTCAGACATAAAATATCTTACATTCCATCTAAGCTGATCGCACACGTAAATACAGATTGGTTTCGTTCGTTTCTGAGTTTAACACAGTAAAGTATCCTTTCACTATCCTGATATATATTATACAGAGGAAGCATGTGCAGTGTGGCTGCTAACACATTGAACAAATGGGATTTGAATTAACTATGATCTTATATCGTACGATAATTTGCATTTGAATAAACATCAATAGCTTATATCGATAAAATGGCACGGAACTTTTAGTCTTTCCACTTACTCAATAGATTGAAAGGCTTCGTTCCTTGTCCGACTGTTATCAACGTTTCTGTTCACGTGTTACTTTCTGTGCATTTCTTGGTCGGCTGTTTCTACTACCTCCTCTGTCAGGTTTATTAGTATACTTTGTGTTGTTGTCAATCATATCCTTTGGTTTGTATTCATTATTGACAATTACAATAAATTATTGTGCATGCAAGAAATATTCAATTAAGAAAGGTATTTCAGTTTACTCGTACTCGTTATAAAATATGATCGTTAAAGTTTGTTTGATTATGTTAACTTTGTTTACTTCCATCTACATTATTAAATGAACATTATATAAACTACGGAACTAACACTTAATTAAAACTAGGATATCACTAGTTAAGACTGGGTCACCTAATACTGTATAAATATCGTTAAACGTGCACTTATGATCACTAAACTTTTTAAATATAAAAAATACTAAAACTGTGTTTGTTTTCAGAAATGATAAATATCAAAAATTAAGGAGAGTTAGTAAGACCTTCTGAAATGTTGCCAAACTTTTGAAAATTAAAACAAAACACAGGAAGGCAAATTAATTACTAAAACAGAAATACTGAATTAAAATACCGCTATTACACATTAAAACTAATAAAAAATAATCACTTGCGCCACATGAAAAATTGTCAATCTGACAAATGAAGAAAGCTTAACTAATTAAGTTCCGGCATTGTTCGTCTCTGTGGAGTCATTATGACATTTATAATATAGTGTTTGTAATGATTGTGTTTTGTTTTGTTTTGTTTACTAGCCGTGTCGATATAGCTGACATCAGGAATGTTGAGAGTCGAACCATGTGACAGTATAAGTAAAGGAGACAGTACGTACCAGGGTACTGTTTTATCAAAGCACTTACGAAAATCTTAAAATTACGTTCAAATTTAAATTCTTAATAATTCCTCAACAACTTCATATTTGGGGACAAATATGGTTTGCATGCGTTCTTAATAGAATTATTATTAGTAATGCAAATCCATTTACCACTATTTTATAGTCGTAACATATTTATAAATAATTTAAAGTTGAACGAAATTTTAAGATTTCCGTAAGTGCTTTGATAAAACAGGACCCTGGTCTTTTTAGAGATTGAATATATACACAACAAAAATAAGTTTAAAATGTTCAGACATCATGACATTTTAACTGTCTACCCCTTTGAAGAATTCCAAGGTAAACAACGCAGAATTACTGAACGGAAAGGGGAATGACTGATTTTGTTAAAACAACATTATGCGTCTATTAACTATCCGTTCATGGGCTGGTGACCTGTTTTAATATAGTAAACATCAATACAGGCGTTGTTGTTGAGAAAAACAAGTTTGATACTGAAATGTCTAACGCTGATTAATGCAGTTAGAGTCAAAATTGAACATGTTTCAAATTACCTCCATTTTAAGTGCATATTTATTGTTGCCTCTTTGATCAACTGTTTGTATAAACTGTTAATGTTTGAACGAAATGTGTCGGTTGTAGTCAACTGCATACCAAACCACTAAATTAAATGTTATCAATGAATGGGACCTTTACGTGAATATAGAGTCTACTGAAGTTGCGTCAATGGAAATCTAACCTAAAATAATGTAAAGTTTCTTTTTTCGTTGAGTAAAAATGAAACCCTATTTCTTGCATTCTCATATAAACAATTAAAAAAGGAACGTTGAAAAAACAAGTTTAATTAATTTCAACACGTGTTCTTGTTGATATTTATCTTTATTCTAAACCATTGCAACGAAATATTTCTTATGAATTGCGCTACTGGCCTGGTCTTGATCTAGACCGCAATTTTGAGATATTAAAAAACGACTTAGATAACATTCGATGAACACTTAAAGCAAGTGATTTAGTTACATTATTTCAGAGAAATGATAAATCCCATATATAACATTAATGTAGCCACATGTTTCCGACCATTCCAATGTAGAGAGCACAAAAATACATGGCATACCAAAATGTTTACATACCACGAAGTTTCTAGACATTTTCATTTCTTCTGTGGTCACTGTTGTGTTCATAAGCTGAATGTTGATGACGGACAAGAGTGATAATATATAACATTGAAGGAAATTCTCTGAATACGACAACGTACTATGAACGATCGTGGTCGAATTAGCTACACTGCATGTCTGTCAAATCATACATACCAATATGTATTTATAGATGTCCACTGATTGTCGATAAGTTTTTTCGACATGACGATCGTACTCAATATGATACAAACACTATCTGAATCTCATAACCATGTTCAATATGTAGGTCATTGAAAAATTAAACCTATTGAACAGTCTCAACCGGGACGATGCTACTAACTTAATCTTTTAACACACCGCTATTCATTTACGCCTCCACGTGGAGAGCGCTCGAATTTATTTACATTCGCAATCGATTCGAGTCGTCACTAGAAATGCATTCACAACAAGTCACTGCTAATTGCAAACAATACAAAAAGTTCCCTACCGGTTTGAAGCAAAAACCCTTTTTTCAATGTTTCTGTTGCCATAGCAACCACAAGTTTTGTCAAATTGAAGAAATAATTAATATTGTGTCATTCGAACTTTGATCTCTCACCAAATACCATAAATCATAAACCTAGCATTGATCAGTGTTGGATTATTGTAACCAAGGTCCAGTTAAAGTAAAATAGTTTCACTATTCCGAATCCATAGCAACCGGTTTTTTGGTAAGAAACAAAACATAGTTAAACAGACACAATCTCCTTATTAGTCCTAACCTACATACAAATGTACCAAGTTTCATAAAAACACCATGGAAACTGCTTGAGTTATGTTAGGATCCAACTTCTGAAGCATTTTCACTATTTCCGTCTCTGTAGCACCACAATGTTGTCGGAATAAAAATTTCTAGACGTGCATAAGCCCTTTATTGGTCCCTACCAACATACATGTACCACATGATAAACCTAGCATAGAAACTGTTTGTTTGCGTTATGTATAGATCCAGATTTCGGACACGGGCGGCAAACAAACCTATAGTCCCCTCCGGTTGAAAATGTTGTTAACATGCGAAACACTGGTAGCACTTGCCACACACGTTTCCAGTTCAGAAGCTTTGAATGGCAACAGTGTTTAGCATTAAAATTGCGGATGAAGGTGCGGAGTAATAAAGATTACTTGTATGCTGTAAACACAACCGAGGTCAGAGCTTTTTTGTTCTTTTTATCAGTTATTCTATGTAATCAGACTTAATCGGTTACAGTAGTTTTATGAATACTTACCGAATGATAATCAATGACGGATCAAAGTCTCGGAATTGAAATGAATGGTGATACGCTTGATGGGGTTTTAATAAACACACGCGGACATGATCCGTGTGTTCCAAGCCCAATATGATGTTTTTGAATCAGTGTATTCGTTTGCGAACGCTCGAAATTACCAGCAACGATACACACTCATAAACAGAAGAACAAATGCAAGTTACCTACAACAAGGGAATGTGAAATTCTATCTATCAAGTATCACAGCAGTCGATCTATTCATTATTGCTATTTGCAGTTATTATAATGACTGACAAGGAACGCAACGCATCCCCCCCACAGAAATGGAATCCCGTAGCCAGTGTCAGTGTATCTTACGGACAGAATGTCAAATTCACGTGCCAATACATAAATACCAGATAGTAATATAAAACTAGATAAACTAACCTATTATTAAATGTTTCTGACAGAACACATTTTCGCTCATTGTGCCATCTCACTAAATCATCTAAACGTATGAAGCTTCGAACACGTCTTAACTTTGGAAACCAAACATTGTTCGCGAGTTTTGAAGTATCTAAAATAAAACACATCTCTTCTTAGATAATTTCGTCAGTCATCCAAATAGTTTGATTAAAATTTAACTTAATTAGGAGCACATCTGTTATCACTCTCGCGTCACATTATAAAAGGCAAATTATATAAATGTAGAACAATATGACTGGTTTGAATGTCTGCATAGTATATCAATGTTGAATCAATTGACTTAGATATTGAAATGTCTGGAATGATTGATATGTTTTATTGTTTATTGTTTACTGTGTCAGAATCTCAGACGTTAGGAGAATGGTGAAATTCCAAAGCTGGTCACCTATACAGAGATACGTTTAGTCAATATAGGATGCGGTGATATAACACATGTTTTATGCAAATTAAACACACTGTGGCACTAAATTAGTAAAAATATTACATGCATATATTGTAGAGTTTTTGTAATTGGCATGTCAAAAATACATACTAGTCTGTTATTTGCTCACAACAGATTGGTAACATGTATTTTTGGCAATTCATTAAAACCCTTAATTATAACATTGTGTAGCTTATAAGTACACAATTGCCCATAGCTCAATCAATACGTGTTTGATCTTGCTGAAAATTTCAACATATGTAGATTGGATGTGTGTAATTACAATACAATCGATGTTTTTAACATCTGATTAAAATTGTTACAAACGGAATAGACTAATGATGACATCAGCAGATTCTAAAATCACACATTAATGCCGTGTGAACATCGGGCGATTGTCAGGTTGCTAATGCAAATATGACCTCGCTGCGCTGATACAGTTCGGCTTCAAGTATATGTTCTTATCACGGACACAGTAATAAAGAAAACAATAATAGGAACAAGTCCAGTTTGGGTTTAGAAATAACGGCTCTGGATAAAAAATGCAATTTTGGACATGGTTAACTCCCCTTAACAATAACAATTAAACCTATTTTTAAAAGTAAAAAACCACCATGTTGTTGTGTGAAAAATCGATTTTTTTTTTAATTTGACGATAGATCTAAAATTCAAATTTACCATACATTAAAATAATTTGCACCTACGCGTCACTTTCTCGGCCATTTTACGGTTGTTGATGTTTCATGGTTCAATGAACCGCTGTATTTAATTGTGAAGAAAAAACCTTAAGTTTATATATCCAGTCATACGATAGTCAATATCATGTACTCAAAACTACATGCAAAAAGTTATAACGGTAAAACCACGTGTGCGCCGAGTGTATCAATATATCATACCAATGTGACCTCATAACCCCAGGTATAGCTTCTGACAGATAAATGAGAGCGACATAAACTAGTATTAACTCTGCTATAATATATTACTTAGTCCGTTCGTTACAACTAAGTTCTCCAATTTAAATTTTTTCCATTTCAACGTTAAAGCCTGTCCAACTTCAGTATTCAGTACTATATGTATAGGGTATATCGATCATAATTACGAAATGAACCACGTAATATATATTGTGTCCTAATAAATGGATTAGAGGTGACAAAATTAGCAACGATTCAGTGAACACATACAAAACCATACCAGTCCAAAATCTAAAGTGTAAGGACTTAAAATTGAACGTATGTTTACGATATCCGTATGTAGTTTGATTAAACATTACCCTGGTACGGAAAATTTCTTCTTGTGGGAGGTGAAGTTAATCGATATTAAGGTAATACTTCAACAAAACAAAATATCGACAACTCTTCGTTTTTCCTGCAAACTCCTGACACATTATCAAGCTTGTAATCATTCACTCAGTAAGTAGAGACACAGTTTTAGTGCATTCATTCTAATAACTGCCATGATCGCGGGAAATTGATTACCGTAAGGTACGATACATCTCTTCGTTTTCGATATTGGTTTTAATTTTTAGCACTTCCAAAATAACTGCCTCAAATAGTACAAACACACCGGTCAGCCCTGATTCAGACGATAGTAGTTTCGAATATTCCCAGCCGATACGCCCACAGCGCTTCTACTCTGAACTGGATAACGCATTGGAAGGACTCAACCGAGAAGAATATATAAACGAACTTATTCACATATGCCGCTCGGATTACTGTAAAATTAGTGATTATAGAGAAAGACTAGCTGAGAGGGCACAGAGCTTCCCTAACTGCCCACAGACGCCTCTTGTGAACAGGCGTAATTCATCTAACGGAACCAAAGAGGAGAAATGTGCTGCAGACTGCTACACACTATATACTTTCTCACAAGGAATCCACAGTCGAGACGTTCAAAACGTTTTCACTAACAATGGCCTAACCGATAACGCCACCATACTCGTTGAAGACGACAACGATAAAAACTTTACACTGCCGGATATCTACGGTATGCTAACCAATATGCAAAGTGATATTGGCGACATCAAGATGAAACAAGCTACTGACTCTGTGGTGCTAGAAAGCATACGAAGCGATGTTAGCCAAGTCCTCGTACTGTTCAGAACCATTCATGGATCGGTTAACAGTGTTCTGTCACGTGTCGGCACTATTGCAAACTCAATATCTCAAACGAACAAATTGAAAGACGACTGTGCTAGAATGGAAACGGCTCTATCTACCATGAATAAACGATATCTCGACGAACGTATTATCTCAAAACAACCCGTGATAAGCACACCTGTCAGTTCAAACGATATCATAACATCAGACAATCGTGTCAGCTATAGTGCCATCGTACAAACCGTAAATCCGCCAGAAAAAAACGAAACTTCTAATAGCAATGGCACTAACGAGGACGAACCATTTACAAACATCCATGTAAAAGTGTCGGACGCACACAGTGAACAGCAAAAGTACAAACCCGAACACACGATCGACCCACCAAGTGTAGACAACAACACCACAGGTTTTAAGGCGGTAAGGCGAAAAAAAACTTTATCATACTTCATAAGCAACATAGATGGAGATGTTGTCAAACAAGATATATATAATTTCATGAAATGCAAAAATGTGACACCAAGCTTCATAAACATTTACCATGGGAGAAACGGTTCGGCGGCGAAAATAAACATATTCGTGGATGACGAGCATATCATCAAACGCAGTGACTTCTGGCCACCCGATATAAAGTGCCGGAAATGGATCAGCAAACCGGACTGGGAGAGACAAAAGTCAGAGCAACGCTATCGCCAAAAAGCACCACGACACCGACAACATTTAAACGATAGTGTTGATTACAGCCATGACCATCGCTACAACGAGGAGGTGGATCCATATCCTACCCATACAAACTATGACTATAACAACCGATATCGAAGAAATTATAACTACCGACAACACGACGACAACGATACGCCTAGATACGACGAAGGATATGACAACCACGACCGGGATCGTTACCCGACAGACAATTAACGTGATATATTGTATACCAAGTTTAATTGTGCAATGTCTGATCTTATTCATTTGCTTTTGAAATCGATTATGTCACTTATGCTGTTAAACCTGCTATGTTGGAACGTAAGAGGCATTATGTCATCAGCCTACAGCCTTTCTGAACTCTTAGACAAAAAGAACATCGATCTTGCTTTGTTAACAGAACACAAACTTTTATATAGATCTCAAAACTTCTTGCAATCCATTAATACTGACTACTATGCTGTAAACACCTGTGACAACAGTACTGATAATTATGGTCATATGAAATGTGGTAAAGCTGGAACTGCTATACTCATACGCAAATCATTAAGGAAATATATTTCTGTTGTTCCCAATATAAACAATGAGAGAATATTAGGTCTAGAGATTAAGCATGAATGTGATATACCTATCTATGTGTTTTGTATATATCTACCTTCTGACAATGATGTTAATTCATATAATGAAACTCTATGTGATGTTCAATCAATCATGTCGCATTATTGTAAGATTGGAACTGTTATTTTCGCTGGTGATTTTAATGCCCAACTTGTCACAGATTCTCTTCATTACCCAAATCGGAAATCCAAACTCCTATCCGACTTTGTCTGTAACAACAACTTAGTATCCCTACATAACCTCTTTAAAAGTAACAAGTATACTTTTCTCCCCACCAGAACCAATATCGACCACGTATTTGTCGAGAGCTCCACCAGACACATATGCTCCAGCTACAGCGTAGCAGAGCCCCACGAAATACTTACCTCCGATCATCTACCTATGATGTTTCAGGTCTACATCAAGGGTGAGAGATTTTACCCAAAATTGCACTTAAGCCCTAACATAAATTGGTCAAAATGTACTCCTACCCACCTTACTAATTTCAATAGCGAACTTGACAACCAAGTCAATAGAATGCTAAACACGCACGATATCGACAGTCTCGGACCGGATATTATCAACTCCGCGATCTCAACCTTTATCCGAGAAGCTGAAAAGCATCTTCCGAAAACACAGTTTACTTCAGCCGCCAAACCTTATTGGTGTACGGAACTGAAACACGCGCATGCACGAGCAAGGCATTTTCGTTCTATATGGCTGCAACAAGGACGTCCCCGGTCACACTTGCATGACACATATACAAACTACAAGGTAGCGAAGAGGGCTTTCAGACGCCTGCAGCTACATTGTATTAACGCGCACGAGAATGTAGTATTCGACAGGTTAAATAAAGCAGCCGACTCAGATTACAGATTGTTTTGGAAATTACTGAAACGCAAGGGTGGGTCAAATCTCGAAGTTTGTAATTCCCTTCGCGTAAACAGCCAAAACTATCACGATACAGACGTTATAACTGGATTTTTCCAACATTATAAAGATGTATTCGGTACCAAAAACTCTGGCGATGATTTACCCTTAGATTATCAAACGGAACTCAATGGTTATATCACCAGACCCCTTAGCGTTCACACACAATTACTTCTACGCCCAATCGAATCGCAAGAACTGAACGCAATAATTACCAAACTACCGCGAAAGAAAGCTCCAGGTCACGATCAAATTCTTAATGAACACGTGATCCATGGTGGAAATCCTGTACAATTCATGTTGACGACATTATTCAACGCGATACTACATACCCTTAAGGTCCCAGATGACTGGCAAACAAGCGTCATCATACCGATATACAAGGGCAAAGGAAAAGTCAAAACAGAACCAACAAGTTATCGCCCAATTTCCCTTATACCAGCTTTCTGCAAGATGTTTGAGAAAATTATTCTAAACAGAATTAATAACTACCTTAAACGGAATAATCTTAAATTTCCTAACGCACAACAACAAGGCTTCCAATCGGACCTCAGTTGTCTATCGACGGCTTTTGCGGTTCAAGAGACGATTTTATACAACATCGAACGCCATTCGGATGTCTACGTAGCTTGTCTCGATCAGAGAGCTGCATTTGACACAGTCAGGTTCGACGCTCTCTTTCTTAAACTCGGTAGACTAGGGTTCACCGGAAAATTTCTACGTCTGTTAATGTCCACCCACAATAACCTCAACTCTGTCGTCCGACTATCAGGTCACACGTCAGATTCGATCAGTGTGAAGAGAGGAGTACGCCAAGGCGGCGTATTGTCCACTTTCCTATACCTTGTCTATGTCGACGACCTACTAAAAGAACTTGAAAGTAGTCGTCTAGGTTCGAAAGTCATGTCTGTTAATTCAGGGAACCCAGCTTTTGCCGACGACATTTCGTTATTGTCCCTCACGCCATTCCGACTACAGCAAATGGTCGATATCGTATACCATTATTGTAATCACTGGCATGTCTCTATAAATGTCCCTAAATGCAATGTTACCGTTTTCACAAGAAAACGCACACAGCCAAATGTAGGCATCTTATATGGTGACACATTTATTGAACAGACCGATAGTTTTGTTCACCTAGGAATCCTATACTCCTACAATTTGAAAGATACAGATAGGATTAAACAACGCCTACAAAAGGCAAATAACGCTTTATTTGCCATGTCTGCTCAAGGCATCCACGCCCAAGGCGTTAACCCACTAGTTTCTGCGAATTTGTACTCCAAAATCATCATACCCATAGTAACATACGGTTCAGAACTGTGGAATAACACCACCCTCTCAGACCTTACAGCGGTCTCCCGTTTCCAACATTCTGCCGTCAAACGCATCCAAGGACTCCCCATTCTTACCCGCTCGGACATGGCAGAATCCATGCTTGGCCTTTACCGACTGCCCTCTATCGTTGAATACCGTAAATTAATGTTCCTCTATAAACTTATGACTCTACCAAAGGGCTCTGTGACAAGAGACATATTTATTAGAAAACTCATTTTGTTTATAACCGACAACTCTCTTGTAACACGCGGTTTTATACCCGATATTTGTAAACTCTTGTTGAAATATGACTTACAAAGTGTCATAAACAATTTCACAGCTGCCATACCATGTATACTATCAAAACGTGAATGGAAACATACTGTAAAAAATGTTATTTCCTTAAATGAAACAAAATTGTGGAATACTAGGATGTCGCAAGACTCGGACTTTATTTTTTTCCGGATCTTGCAACCTCATATTATGCCATCAATTGTATATACTGTGTGTCAACGGAGCTCATCCAGATATATCATGAACGTTATTGCACGACTATGGACGAGATCTGTATCCATCGACAACAGCGCGTGTGATAAATGTGAGGAATTATTCCAGGAAGAACTTATTCACGTGCTTTGCGAATGCTCGTCAACGGAAACCATTCGAACCCAATTGCTAACCTCATTAGAACAGATACTTAACCCGAACGACACTCACCGAATTCGTGAAATGGATAGTTACTCCCTTGTACTAAAACTTTTGGGTGCTCCTCTCGAACCCATCCTCGACTCAGAAACTGAGAGACAATTTTTGAAATGTTCTTTCGAACACATAGTGCAATGTCTGAACATTTACTGTGATCACACATAGACATTCTCTGACGGCATGACGAATGCATCTTGTCTTGCCTGCATATTCACTGTATATATTGTATTGTTTTCATTGTAATCATTGATTGATGGTTTAATACTATTTGTACATAAATGTATTCAATATCCTCTAATATAGAGGGAATTAAAGTGTTGAAGTTGAAGTTGAAGTTGATCTAGACCGCAATTTTGAGATATTAAAAAACGACTTAGATAACATTCGATGAACACTTAAAGCAAGTGATTTAGTTACATTATTTCAAAAAATGATAAATCCCATATATAACATTAATGTAGCCACATGTTTCCGACCATTCCAATGTAGAGAGCACAAAAATACATGGCATACCAAAATGTTTACATACCACGAAGTTTCTAGACATTTTCATTTCTTCTGTGGTCACTGTTGTGTTCATAAGCTGAATGTTGATGACGGACAAGAGTGATAATATATAACATTGAAGGAAATTCTCTGAATACGACAACGTACTATGAACGATCGTGGTCGAATTAGCTACACTGCATGTCTGTCAAATCATACATACCAATATGTATTTATAGATGTCCACTGATTGTCGATAAGTTTTTTCGACATGACGATCGTACTCAATATGATACAAACACTATCTGAATCTCATAACCATGTTCAATATGTAGGTCATTGAAAAATTAAACCTATTGAACAGTCTCAACCGGGACGATGCTACTAACTTAATCTTTTAACACACCGCTATTCATTTACGCCTTCACGTGGAGAGCGCTCGAATTTATTTACATTCGCAATCGATTCGAGTCGTCACTAGAAATGCATTCACAACAAGTCACTGCTAATTGCAAACAATACAAAAAGTTCCCTACCGGTTTGAAGCAAAAACCCTTTTTTCAATGTTTCTGTTGCCATAGCAACCACAAGTTTTGTCAAATTGAAGAAATAATTAATATTGTGTCATTCGAACTTTGATCTCTCACCAAATACCATAAATCATAAACCTAGCATTGATCAGTGTTGGATTATTGTAACCAAGGTCCAGTTAAAGTAAAATAGTTTCACTATTCCGAATCCATAGCAACCGGTTTTTTGGTAAGAAACAAAACATAGTTAAACAGACACAATCTCCTTATTAGTCCTAACCTACATACAAATGTACCAAGTTTCATAAAAACACCATGGAAACTGCTTGAGTTATGTTAGGATCCAACTTCTGAAGCATTTTCACTATTTCCGTCTCTGTAGCACCACAATGTTGTCGGAATAAAAATTTCTAGACGTGCATAAGCCCTTTATTGGTCCCTACCAACATACATGTACCACATGATAAACCTAGCATAGAAACTGTTTGTTTGCGTTATGTATAGATCCAGATTTCGGACACGGGCGGCAAACAAACCTATAGTCCCCTCCGGTTGAAAATGTTGTTAACATGCGAAACACTGGTAGCACTTGCCACACACGTTTCCAGTTCAGAAGCTTTGAATGGCAACAGTGTTTAGCATTAAAATTGCGGATGAAGGTGCGGAGTAATAAAGATTACTTGTATGCTGTAAACACAACCGAGGTCAGAGCTTTTTTGTTCTTTTTATCAGTTATTCTATGTAATCAGACTTAATCGGTTACAGTAGTTTTATGAATACTTACCGAATGATAATCAATGACGGATCAAAGTCTCGGAATTGAAATGAATGGTGATACGCTTGATGGGGTTTTAATAAACACACGCGGACATGATCCGTGTGTTCCAAGCCCAATATGATGTTTTTGAATCAGTGTATTCGTTTGCGAACGCTCGAAATTACCAGCAACGATACACACTCATAAACAGAAGAACAAATGCAAGTTACCTACAACAAGGGAATGTGAAATTCTATCTATCAAGTATCACAGCAGTCGATCTATTCATTATTGCTATTTGCAGTTATTATAATGACTGACAAGGAACGCAACGCATCCCCCCACAGAAATGGAATCCCGTAGCCAGTGTCAGTGTATCTTACGGACAGAATGTCAAATTCACGTGCCAATACATAAATACCAGATAGTAATATAAAACTAGATAAACTAACCTATTATTAAATGTTTCTGACAGAACACATTTTCGCTCATTGTGCCATCTCACTAAATCATCTAAACGTATGAAGCTTCGAACACGTCTTAACTTTGGAAACCAAACATTGTTCGCGAGTTTTGAAGTATCTAAAATAAAACACATCTCTTCTTAGATAATTTCGTCAGTCATCCAAATAGTTTGATTAAAATTTAACTTAATTAGGAGCACATCTGTTATCACTCTCGCGTCACATTATAAAAGGCAAATTATATAAATGTAGAACAATATGACTGGTTTGAATGTCTGCATAGTATATCAATGTTGAATCAATTGACTTAGATATTGAAATGTCTGGAATGATTGATATGTTTTATTGTTTATTGTTTACTGTGTCAGAATCTCAGACGTTAGGAGAATGGTGAAATTCCAAAGCTGGTCACCTATACAGAGATACGTTTAGTCAATATAGGATGCGGTGATATAACACATGTTTTATGCAAATTAAACACACTGTGGCACTAAATTAGTAAAAATATTACATGCATATATTGTAGAGTTTTTGTAATTGGCATGTCAAAAATACATACTAGTCTGTTATTTGCTCACAACAGATTGGTAACATGTATTTTTGGCAATTCATTAAAACCCTTAATTATAACATTGTGTAGCTTATAAGTACACAATTGCCCATAGCTCAATCAATACGTGTTTGATCTTGCTGAAAATTTCAACATATGTAGATTGGATGTGTGTAATTACAATACAATCGATGTTTTTAACATCTGATTAAAATTGTTACAAACGGAATAGACTAATGATGACATCAGCAGAATCTAAAATCACACATTAATGCCGTGTGAACATCGGGCGATTGTCAGGTTGCTAATGCAAATATGACCTCGCTGCGCTGATACAGTTCGGCTTCAAGTATATGTTCTTATCACGGACACAGTAATAAAGAAAACAATAATAGGAACAAGTCCAGTTTGGGTTTAGAAATAACGGCTCTGGATAAAAAATGCAATTTTGGACATGGTTAACTCCCCTTAACAATAACAATTAAACCTATTTTTAAAAGTAAAAAACCACCATGTTGTTGTGTGAAAAATCGATTTTTTTTTTAATTTGACGATAGATCTAAAATTCAAATTTACCATACATTAAAATAATTTGCACCTACGCGTCACTTTCTCGGCCATTTTACGGTTGTTGATGTTTCATGGTTCAATGAACCGCTGTATTTAATTGTGAAGAAAAAACCTTAAGTTTATATATCCAGTCATACGATAGTCAATATCATGTACTCAAAACTACATGCAAAAAGTTATAACGGTAAAACCACGTGTGCGCCGAGTGTATCAATATATCATACCAATGTGACCTCATAACCCCAGGTATAGCTTCTGACAGATAAATGAGAGCGACATAAACTAGTATTAACTCTGCTATAATATATTACTTAGTCCGTTCGTTACAACTAAGTTCTCCAATTTAAATTTTTTCCATTTCAACGTTAAAGCCTGTCCAACTTCAGTATTCAGTACTATATGTATAGGGTATATCGATCATAATTACGAAATGAACCACGTAATATATATTGTGTCCTAATAAATGGATTAGAGGTGACAAAATTAGCAACGATTCAGTGAACACATACAAAACCATACCAGTCCAAAATCTAAAGTGTAAGGACTTAAAATTGAACGTATGTTTACGATATCCGTATGTAGTTTGATTAAACATTACCCTGGTACGGAAAATTTCTTCTTGTGGGAGGTGAAGTTAATCGATATTAAGGTAATACTTCAACAAAACAAAATATCGACAACTCTTCGTTTTTCCTGCAAACTCCTGACACATTATCAAGCTTGTAATCATTCACTCAGTAAGTAGAGACACAGTTTTAGTGCATTCATTCTAATAACTGCCATGATCGCGGGAAATTGATTACCGTAAGGTACGATACATCTCTTCGTTTTCGATATTGGTTTTAATTTTTAGCACTTCCAAAATAACTGCCTCAAATAGTACAGACTATTCGTGCGATGGTTATTTTCGGTTATTGTAGTACAATTACAATGTAGCACACACATTAGATCTTATTTAAACCAAGCACGAATTTCACGAGAAGACACGAAACTCTGAGACAGAGGTGTACTGGACAGAACATTACGCGGTAACTAATATGACTAGCTGGTGACTAAGCCCATGGAAATAACCGAACCTATCTTAACCGGGAGTTAGACAATTCGACACCCCGTGTCCTCAGATGACCCACCTAGCATCAGAGAGCTTCGGGATAAATGTAACGGTATCACTAGTTCAATTCCACCGACGTAAAGGAAATAAACATGAGTAAAAGCTCACCCTAGGGTACTGTTTTTTAAACAACTTATTAAATTCTTAATTGTACACTTTTAGGACAGATGTGGTTTATAGGAGCTCGTTAACTGAAGCATATGTAATAGAGAACAACCTGTTATCACACTTTGCATAATTATATTAAAGAATTATGAAGGATTTAAATTTGAACGTAATTTTAAGATTTCCATTGGTGCTTTGATTGATAAAACACAACCCAAAAGTGATATGCCAGATAGTGAAGTGATGATGCTAGCATATAACGCGTTGGTGCTTTACGCATTTATATGGTTAGCTCTTGGACTGCGAGGCAAAAATACTGAAAATAGGTTTATTCGCTGATAGAACCCGCAGAACCGCACATATCACACTCCTTAAGTATGACTTAATGCTGTCAGAAATCTAGTGTACCTCGTTGAACCCTTTAAAACGTGGGCTACAAAAAATGGCAACATATATACCGAACCTGTGTATAGCAACATGAGGGTGAAAATAAGTTATTATTGTATTCGACTGTCTTTCTTCACACCTCACGTTTAGTGACATCAGCTGTGTTTCGCCTCTTAGGAATATATGATTGGAACAGTCCGACGAATTTCATCTACAATGCAGTTTGTATCTTCACGTGGATTATGAGGGTCTACAAATAAGCTGAGAAGAGAATGATCAATAGTTTTAATTAGTTTATTTATTCTGAGAAATGTTACATCACAGCATGAGTATCTCATGTCGATTGGCAATTATACCTAGGTTTTGTTTCATACAAAGTCATGCTGCACAACCGAGGTGATTTATATGAATGGGGAAAGTAATGATGTACGATTTAAAGGAAATAAAATTCTTGAACTATTGATTGTTTCATTTTTCAATAATGTTACAAACTGACATTACAACAGATAATAGACAATCAGACAGGAAAGGTAGCACCAACTTAAACAACTGAGCGCATAAAACATAAAAACATCACATACCACAAATACACGGCACCATGCCATACGCTACACATAAGCGACTTAATACCAAAATGGCACATACAAACTCTGACGCAACCTGAACATAAGACATCAACGCTAGACAACTTCAATCGTTATTATTCGACGTTAGGCCCTTTCAATCATTAGACCTCAACGTTAGCCTCATCATCCATTATACCTCAACGTTAGCCCCATTCAACCATTTAACTTCAACACCAGACCCTTTCAACCATTAGACCTCAACGTTAGCCCCTTCAACCATTTAACTTTAACACCAGACACTTTCAACCATTAGACTTTACTACTACAAAAGTTAACTACAGAGACTGAAGTCCAAACTAAACTCAGTACAGCAAAGTTAATTACGATATTTTGATCGCTCAACTTGAGTGGCTTTTTAATCTGCAAGAAATTGCCGGTATTATGGAATTGTACTGATTAGTTATTATTACATGACAGTTGGTTAGGTTATATCGAGATAGAAAACATCTGCACAAATGATAACCCATATAATTTTAAAGGTATTCTAATGCACTACACCATCAGATAGGCGTGTAGCTTATGGTACAATTGCCAGGATGTAATTAGTAGACTCAAGTGCTACTTTAACTGGATGTTATGTTGATTTTATAGCATGTTAATTGGAACATATTACTTTTATTGAAAGTAGAATCAATTGAATGATGGTACACATAGGGTCTACCAGTTTACGTTGAAATAGTATAGAATATAGAATAGAATCATTGTATCTGCAACCAAAAATACAAGTAGAATATACAGCAGTATAAATATACGACCACTCACATTTAGATGATATTGAACACTTGTATACGGATGGATTGTATTTATCTATTGTATATGAAAATTAATTTTAATAAACTCAAACACTTTACAAAAAAAATTAAACAATTAATGTTACAACAGAGCTTAGTGATAAAGAAGATCAACAAAACGACCAGTAAAATTCTCTGAGTAATCCATTAAAACAAACTTGATTATTTCTATTACAATGATCAAAATAGGTCAGGAGTTAACAGTTACATCAAATTGGTGCCGATTTAATTAATTTGCCTACAGAAAACGTTTTCCGGAGGATTACGTATCTTGCTTGAATTTGACTGTTGATATCCGGCATAAAATACACGCCATATATATATTCTTCTGTACACAATAATAATATTAATTTAAACAGAAACATCACAAAGTGGAAATCAACACTATACTAAACACATATAGGCGTAAGGATTATGTGTCAAAAAGCATTATATCAATTACGACTAGACGATGAAATTTTTATTGGTTCATCTTCCGAATGTATAAATAAATACCAGCCGGACAGACTCAGGTGTGCTATAATGTTTACTGATCGCATGCTGCTACAATGTACGTATCTGGCAGAATTTATAAATGATCAATTGTCAAAATAATTCCGCACGCGAACGACCTTAGCGTCGCTGTTTTTTTTCTATGGGGATTAAATAACAATGAGAATGCACAACAACAGATAACACCATTCTACACGACCATCATCTTGTAACCTTGAAGAACTTAAATGGATTTTTGATCGACATTGCGAATACGACTCCATTCAATTCATACACTATACATTCCAATAACATCATTGTAGTTAAGTAGTGTAGTACTTAGGGAAGCACCAAAACTGGTAATGGTGCAGGTTTCTGAATACCAACAGTCTATATCTAGTGTAGGTATTGTTAAGTTAGTACAATGTAATATTACTCTCCACCGTACAATGTATATTACGTAGATTATACACCCGGAATTCATTATTCGTATTTGAACAAAATAATTATTTTTGAGGTATTCCAGTAGGTGTGTTTCTTTCATCGTAAAATACAAAAAAAAAACACAAAATGCAAACATATAGCACTGAACTTTCAAAATGTGACAATGCAATACTAGCTTTTGGAGATGAAAAAGGTTACAACGCATCTGTTAATTTAATACCTACGATATTATTCTGATTATAATCGTTCACCCAACCCTTTTCAATGAAGAAACATGCTATGTGCCGCTATGTCATGGCATTCCTTATCTGCATCTGTGGTTTTGTAATTGTATGACACAAGATATGAAGTGTAATTTTCACCACAATAAGTAAGTTATGTGTGATTCTGAATATCAGGTTTATAAAGATATATCCGTATCATTCTATAATAAGTATATGCATTATGAATGAAACATTTTAGAAGGATGCGGGTATATTTTTATTTGCTTGTACATGGCACTGACAAGACACAGTCTATCCTATCAATTAACAATGCGATAGTTTAACATCTCAACCCTTCGAAGGGAGGTTTGTTATACAATTACATTCTTCGAAAGAAATGCAAAAAGGTAGTAACACAACAGACGGGGAAGGCAACTTTCAACAGTAATTCTAGAGCACGAAAAACACAAAGAGAACAAAATGAGTGGTCGAATTGTTAACCCGGTATGCAAATGGCCCCTATGAAGATGCCTAATAAGTATTACCAACAGCCTAGTGTGGACTGTGTAGTAATGGAAAGTCCGCACAAGGGGCCCTTTTCATAGAGATACCTTAACTAAGAGTTGACATTTCCTCATTAATTATGCTACTTTAAGTACACTTAAACAGCTGGAACATTCAAACATAGTAATACACTCAAGGACTTTTAAAAAGCCTCACCTAATTCAAAGTCCAATATCACTCAAAGTATTTATCTTATTTCAATATAATTTTACATGTGTATTAATTGATTTTTCCGACGTGTAATTCAGTTTAGTTTTTAATACAACTTGTCTCATTATTTTCTAGGAATCCTGCAAGCGCACTCACCCTAGGCAAAAGTGTGTACATGATATGGTTTTATCAAAACAACTTGACAGCAATGTACAGGATCACTTAGTATGCTCTCAACAATGTACGGAAAAGTTCGACAGTGAAGATCTAGCTAAAAATCTATTTCAGAAACAACAAGGCTGACAACAGTATTATAAGTCGTTAATAGTATCCGTAATAGTCGAAATAAATTAAACGTTTGACAAAAATAATGATTATCTCATTTAATGGATCAATGAACTTAACAAAGCAGATATGTTTAATAAAATCAAACATTGTTCACAGCAAAATTATTATTGTAATTCATATTTCAGAACAAAACTAAAACCTACTGGGAGAAATTTATACCCCAATCACACGAGAGTCGGAATGAGCCGGAATGCCGTAGGCATAGCTATTCGTGGTACATTCTTGTATGTTCGAAATGTATTCCGTCTGCATTCCGAGTACATTCCATATGTTCGGGCCAGTTTGAATGTTTTAACATGCTCTAAACCTATTTTGTTTGAAATAAAATACATATCAAATTAAAAACGAATAAACTGTTATTCAAAACGCTCTGTATTTATTGATACTGTCCAGATCACACGGCGTCGGAATGAGCCGGAATGCCATAGGAATAGCAATTCGAGGTGTATTCCTTCATGATCGAAATGCATTCGAAACATTCTGCCTGCATGCTGAGTCAATTCGTAGTGCATTCGATATATTCCGGCCCATTCCTGTGTCCACTTCGAATGTTTTGCGCATGTTCAAAACTTTCGAGATACATTCGAAGTCGGGTGAAATATCGAACGGCTACCGAAGTGTATTCTTACGACATTCTGATTAAATTTTAAATATTCTTACGGCATTCTGACTATATTCGAAACATTACTTAAAGCCATTATAGGTACTGATATAAAACACACTACCCGTGCACAACCCGTGCATAATCCCGTGCAAAACGGTCCGATGCTTATGTTTACCGTATTTTGAAAACATATGCGTGCACAATCTCCGCTATCATTCCAGGCGGACTCGAAGTGTATTCGAGTTATACTCGAAGTATATAAGAATTGTATTTGAATGGTATTTGAAGTATTCCAACGGCATTTTGACAAAGCTGTAATAATTTTGGTCAATTCGAGTTATCATTCGGAATGTGTTTCGAATGTTTATTCTTTCTTCATTCCGACTCATTCGGGCCCATTCCGGCTGATTCGAGAGTCGTGTGATTGGGATATTAAGAATAGTCTTGTTGGAACGTTCGCTGAGTTTAGTTGCATACGGCGATTAACACAATAAGATAGAAACAATCGTCAATTCCAAATTCCCTTCAAATTGATCATTTTCACTCTCTAATGCGAAAGTTGAAATATATTTTTCAAACTGCTTAATGAAGTTAAATTACAGCCCAATTATGCAGTTATCAATTCCTCACGATGCCAGTAAGCATTTAGTTTTTCTTATCACTGAATGATTTAATACTACCTCCGTCAGGAATTTATAGTGAGAATAGATTATTTTCCAGTTTTGTTTTGCTGACGTACTACTTCGTGTTCATTCATTATAATTTTGCAGCATTACTTTTTCCGGGTGATGAATACACTTGCTTGAAGCTTGCTGACGCCAAATTGAATCCCTTAAACTGTGTACCATTAACTATCGTACTTGCTTAAATCAATCAGTAAGTATTTTAGGGTTTGTGAAGGCTTTCCTTTCCCTTCTAGAACTTTCCGACCAATCCTAGTATATTTCGCCAAGGTCAGACTAGAGGCCAATAATAACAATGAGCTTTATAATTATCTATATAAAGAAAAATCATGTTATGTAAACATGTTAAAGATTTATACATTTACAATAGGTTAATATATCTCGTTACAAATTCCGTTACATTTTTAACTAAACCTAATTGAAATACAATATAACCAATCATGATCCATACAACAGCCTTGTTATTTTAGTATTTCCTGATTATTTAACAAACATGGTCATTGTACGGAGCGATATTCGTCACTCTAATCATAAATACGATGTGTGTCAGCTTTTTATAATTGAAACTACGTATTTCAGCGGATAAGTTTCAATTTCTCGTTCAAATGTGTGATGGGCATTGTGTCGTGATATGCTTAGAAAATGTAATTCACTACTATACCTGCATTTAATAATAAAGCAATTTCCTTCAACAAAATTGAGAACATTATCGATCAATGTGTACATAAAGACTCGCAGGGTTATGCTCAACATATATGGTCTGTTTCGTACTAAAACATCACTGATAAATCGTGCACATCGAGTTATTCCACAAAATTGTCCCATCTTTCTCATTATCATGGGCGTACATAGCCAGCTTATCAATGACGTAAATATATATCGATATAAAGACATATCACGTTATTATTTAATACAAACGTAACTCATTCCGGGACATTTAATCATAATCTGGACGATCATTAATGAATGCTATATACTTATTAAAGACAAACAGAGGCACACATCAATTCTAGCCCCACAACGCCGAAATAAATTTGTTAAGATTAAAAGCCAATCAGTCGACAAGTATACAACAACTGATAGTAAAAACTGACAGTAAAAACACAACACATGACACACGCTGTGTATCCTAGTGAGCACATAAAATTATGTGATTTGATTTAAACAAGCGAGATCTATCACGAGAGTATCTGTATTTACGTGTTGCATGTTAAAGCTAATTAATATATTATCGATTGTTGTATAAAGGTAGAAATTAGAATAAACAGAATCAAACCATCTGTTAGTATTTCAGAATGTAACGTGTGCTCTGGAAATTCTTACGTGCTTTGATTGTTTTTCAAACTAAACTGAATATATTAATATACTCATCTAAAGTGATACAATTCAACGCCTCCTCTTAAACGATACTTCATACAAATTGTATTTACTGCCGATTCATTATTAGCATTTAATTAGCGCATTTTCCACATAAACGGTATCATATACGAATAATATGACGATAAAACGACAATAAGGGACGATACATAATGCGGATATTATCCTGATGAAAGGTTGGAAGGGTGGTGCATCTATATATGTAATTGGCAATTAGGAGTATATCATGAGCATAAAGTGATACTAGTATAGGAAGTAGAATACAGAATGTAAACAACTCTGAGGGAAACTGCTCGGGAAACATATTATTATATATAAACAATAAGAAAATATGAGCCAAACACTGAAATGTATGTTTGGATAACAACTGAGGGTGTTTAGATTACATACATTGTAGCTGATTATCAGAAAGTATCAACCTGATTACCGGGTATAACCCCTAAGCATGAATGATCCAACTCGAATATCAGCCTACACAATGATCTCTGACGACACCCGTTGAATTATATAATGCATTTCAATTATTGGAGATAAAGGTTTGTTACCAAATTTTATAACTGAGAATCGGTTGCACATGAATCTGAAATTACATCCATAAAGATCATAGCAGTGGATCCTATTAAACTGGCTCTATACAACCATGTATATATTGTGATCGGGAGTACTGTGTAAGACACTTCCATCCCGTCCTAATTTGAAACCATTAGCCATTGCTAACAAAATAAAAGGCACAAACGTGCGATTAACTAATTGAGCTCACTACCTCGCTGCCTGAGTGGAACGTTGATTGATTTACCATTTTTAATATTTAGAGAAATTTAAGTTTAAAATTGGGGATAGCCATGTAACCTAAAGTAATATTTGGCTAAGAACACAAGTAAAATAACAATATTTCAACGAAACGTTAAAACAACCATAAGTATTGTATTCCAATATTGAATGAATCGGGACATCTTTGACGCTCAAGCCGAGAATAAGGGTTTCCATACAACTTAGTAATTTATAATTTGTGAATAAGGTCTTAATTTTTGTCTAGAACCGACTCAACTGTTATTTCTTGTCCGCATATCGAGATATAACATTACAATATTTACCACGATATGTTTGTTACTGGCCCAAATAGGAACATAGGGCGAGAATTGAATATTATTAATAGGTTTTATTATATTTTAAGCGTATTTTCAGACATGCAACACGTGAATACTGCGTACATGTATGTATACAGGGTGCTAAAAGGTCCGCTCTCAATGCTAAAGTTTCAAAAGTTATTTTTTCTGACGCCATGAGAATGTAACTTTTTAAGTTCAAATTGAAGAGGGTTTTACATTGTAACATTGTTCTGATCTTCATAGTATTAAATGAAGGTATTAGTAAGAAATTCAAATTGTACACAGCGCAGATAACATTTAGTATGACTTTAAATTTTTCGAATAAACGTTTTAACAACCGGTATGTCGCTGGCTTAGAATGAGAAAGTTGTAAGCACCAAAAAAGCTATTTTGAGAAACCAAGAAAACACTGTCTGAAAAATACCCTTTTCTTATGGATAACAAGCTTTTTCAACATCAGTTTGGTCAACATGACCTGTGCCATATTTTGACACCAGGCTCATAAGAATCACCTTGTGATGCGGATTGCAAATATGTAAGACTCTTAAGGTCGTTAGTACATGAAGCACGACCTTCTAATTCTAAGCCAGTGATGTAATCAGTTCTCGCCCTACGTACATGCATAGAATGCTCAATATTTTATGTAAGTGGAACAACCAATCAGTCAACACAGTTTAGCAACTGATAAACACAATACAACACATGCCACACGCTCGGTTTCCTGTTGTGCAAATATGTGATTTAAACAAGTAAAAACTGCCAGGATAGCAGCTGTATTCGCGTGTAACATGTCTGAAAATACGCTAAACATTATAAAAGAACTAATTATACTTCTAAAACACTAGATGAAACAAAAGCGAACCATCTGTTACTCTCACTATGTTTCAAAACTATAGCTGACGCCTCAGGAATAGCGGAAGTTATATATGGAAGATCGCCTATTGATATGCAACGAGGCTACAGGTAGTTTATTGAATGAAAGTTAAACATGAAAACCTTCCATTTACAATGTACCAATAGCTGACTCGTTCGCACATTTTCATTTGAATATCTCAGTATGCAAACATGATCTCTCATGTACTTGCGTTATAAATCGAACCATGCTCCTGTTAATGATACAAACGCTTCCTCTTAGCGGCAAATCATATATAAAACCGGTGCATTATAATTACCATTTGTTTAGCGCAATTTCCGCATGGAGAATATGTTATGGTATAGCATTACAATAAAACTGAAATGAAGAAGAAGGTACTTTTAATTTAGATAAGTATTAGCAAGACAACATAACGTATAAATCATCATGTTGTATTATTAAAGGTAACTGTAATGTACGTTCTCGCATTAAAAAAACTGGTGTTTTGCCCACGTACATGTAATAATGGATTCGCGCGCTGTTAATACACCTTTTGATACAGCTTCGCATTACAGGGCTACTGCATCGTCGACTTTAAACGTGCAGCGCCTTATGAGGTGTAATCCATATTTTATTTGTAACTACTAATTCATTTTCAATAATTATTTCCAAATACAAACCCACGTGTTTCATGTTTTTATGTACTTCTCGGTCCGTACACTACGTACATCGCATTTCATATAACATGTGTTTATGACCTAACATGTGCACCAAAAAGTCATTATATTGAAATACCAGCGCGTAAGATTAGGTTTACGCTAGTGTTTGTGTATAATAGTTTACGTTGTGATATCTGCCGAGTTCACCGAGCGTTAGTGTCTTCACTTTGATTGACTTTGCCACCAACCGTCCATTTGGACTCTAAAGATGTTATCTTACGAACAAGCATTTGTTAACTATACACTTCTAGATTTACACCATGAGCATGAAACGGGATAGAATGTACAATCGTACCGCTGAAAATAAACAGTTATTGTTAATATACAGGGTGTTAAAGGTTTAAATTTTAATACTGCATTTTTCAGATGTCAGAAGAATGTAAAATTGTCATGGTAAAATTCGTGAGGGTTCTACTATTGTTCTAATCATTCTGGCATTAAACGAAACTATTAGAGTATGAAATTAAAATTTTACACAGCGTACATAGCCATGATTAAATTTAGTATCAATTTAAATTTTGAGAACAAACACCCTGCAATTCAGCATCTTAATTCTTTAAGCAACCACCAACTAAACACAAATCAAACAGAAACCAGTTTCAAATTCATACAGTTTCAAAATGCAACTAGCTATAAAAATGGCATATTAACCTTAGGGTGGTGTGGTACTGGATGCAATTGATCGATGACATGCCATGCTAGAACTGCTTGATAAATTTCACTTTGAATGCGTAATTTACAATCGGAACATGCTTGTTAATTTGAAATTATCGCCATGATTATGACCCAAGGGGTATTTTCTCTGACTTGTCAAAAACAATTTCAGAAATTCCAATGTGGTGGAACATAAAATGTGGTGTGTCTAACATTGTTGCATAATTTTGATGAACCTGATCTGGACACGGGTTGTAACATAACAAATACACCATTCGAACCTATAAGGGGGCAATTTTCTTTACAATATAGGACTAACAATAATCTCCAATCTAATAAGATATATGACAAATAGCATAGCGTATGGAATATGCGCATGCATGCGTGTATCATTTTCATTCCAAGGAATAAAATATAAGCCGTACATGGGTGGCTAGGTACTACAGCCGTTTCTATACGGCTTTGACCTGTCTTTGCATCAACATTACATGTATAAGATAAATTACATGACTGTGAATCTTGTGTCATTTCATTAACAAATAATTGCAACAGCAAGTCTTACAATTGTTATGGATTGCATTTTAGATATGTAAACTGATAAAATATTTGCTTTGAGAAAATGACTTTTGATTGTGTATAATATCATAAATCTTTTTCCTAACTACTTTGGCTTTCAATGGAGCAATTAGGCTGATCCACTGGCCCAAAATTTTACAAAGGTTTAACGGATCTGGTTCAAATTTGATCCTGAAAATTATTTTCTGTTTTTGGACGTTTTTGAGAACTGTTGGCAATAATACTTATAACCATGTACAGAATACCTGAACCACTTCAAGTTAACCTGTTTAACATATTCCGAACATCTTTTTTCTATTGACAAAGTGAAATATTGTGTTTGAGCCTGAAAATCATCCTGAAACACTAGGATTAATTCTACTTACTTTAACATTTCTACAACCGAATATTAAAACCTATTTTAATGTCTTTGAAGGATACATTATTATCTATCTATCTGTATAAACATATCAAGCTTAACATTAATACAATTATTCAATATTGGTGGATAATAGCTTGATTTTGATCCTAAAAACTAACCCTTAATAATAAATAAATATAAATAATTATCATTATCCTAAACCGCATTTATTTGAATTAAGAAATGTATAAGAGGAATGATGTAAACTTTTGTGATATAATTAAGATAACGATAAATATAGGTTTCGTTTTATTGCCAGGGATATATCTATAGTTGGGAGTCCATCAGCAGAAAAGTCGCTTATTTTTCATGGTCCATGGCATTTTTTAGTAGAAGTGTTTCAATACCATATTTGAATTGCCCAATACCAGTTGTATATGGTTTGGGTGGATGCCACGGGCAAAACCCTCTGTGAAGGTCATAAATGAGGTCAAAGGTCAATTAAGTGCATATAGCATACATCAACTTAAAATTGCACCATATCTTGGTCAATTCTACAGGTAGAATGGTCAAAATGATATCAAAATGAAGCTAATGAATTGATTCATTATTTGCAATGATTTTATGCAAATTATCACATTTGCATACTCATGAATATTAATGAGGAAGTCAAAAATTTGTAAATTTTCGTTAAAAATCTACTAGTATAGTTGACAAATATGTGCCATATCTTCCTTATTTCTATTATTTAAAGATCCGAATTGTACCAAAATCATGTGAAGACATAGGGCTTTCGTTAAATATATATTTTTATAGATAAATATAATTTAATTTCACCAAGAATAACCGCCAAAGGTGGGTGGGGGTAAATTTAAAACAGAACGTAAAAATCTCAATACAGTCAGAATCAACATTAAACACTCATTAAACATATTCCATATATCAAAATATGATTTATTCGTGGAAATTGATTTTAACTTACTTAAATATTATGCTAATTAACTCATTTGCATATTTATGAATATTGATAATGTATTGAACATGTATGACAAATAGCGTCCAAATAAGGACCTATATCTGAGTGATAAACAAGCAGTGCCTTTTAATAATTATACAAAATGCAACACATATGTCTCATTACACAATATATGTTTGTACATGACATGTAGAACTGTATTATTTATTCTTATAATCATCGGCAAACCACCGTAGTTTCTACCGTTATTATACAAATTATACCAATTCCAATCAAAGAAAACATGTAGTGCCGTCAACGTAAAATGTCGCCTGGTATATCAACCTCTTAATTAATGAGTTGGTATTTTTTAACAAACTACCGGGTATACGTATGTTCTTTTAGTTGCATGTATAGAGTCGTATTGGAGAACAAGTAAACGTTATGCTTAGCCAATTGCAGTTCATTTCTTTCGTACCCTGATTTGTCCGTACTTTCACAATGTTTATAAAGCCTTAGTTGATACAGTTTGTTGCTATTTTAATCAGTAGCAATATGTAGTAAGTAACGATGATTAGGACGGTATAGTATGCACATATGAGTAATTTCCTTTTCGAACGTTTCTATTGTGACTTTACAAATCATAAGCTTATCAATAAAGACTACACAACTAGGATTCAAACGAGATAGAAAAAGTCGCCCGATGCGTCGAATTATATCTGGTCCTGATACTAGTATACCCATGTCACAATCAAACGAGTATATCTTCCTAATGAGTTAAACCGAAGTCGATACTCGCTAAGTTACTTTCCTTTAGTTTGCGAACAAAGTCAGAGACGTTACTAAGAAAGAACGAGCTTGTTGTAAGAGAAAGCTACCACCATGTACAGAAGACAACGAAAAGACGCGAAGTTTGCCAAATGTCATCAAAAGATGCGAGGGTCATTTTATGCTTTGGGTGCTTCAAGCGAAGGGTGCCTTACTTATTTATTATTCAGTTCTCTTCATTGATTCCGTTTTTCCTCAGGTTCGGCCTCTACTGTTCTTCGCCTTGCGGTTTTCAGTCTTGTTCTCTGTCTCTTAATGCCACGAGGTATCAATTGAGACGCTTGAAGCATATACATTTCCCACTGCGTATGTCTTTGTCTAGGGGATGAACTCCCAATATGGATTTGGGAGGCATCGTAAACAGGTTGCTCGTGGTCTAGGGGAAGAATATGGGAGGTCATCAGACAAGTTGTGACATCAGGAGGAATCATCATGATCAAGGAGTATCGGGGTGCATTGCAAAAACTCTCGATGTGCTCGAGACGTTATGCGTCAATTCCTCTTCCTCGGGGATGTACTTCCGATGGATTTAAGAGCTTAGCAGGCGTCTATGATCCCATTTATCTCAGAGAAGGCATCCGGTGTCTCGGGTAAGCTTCATGAATGTTTTGGGGAATCTGGAGACATCTTGTGAAAACGCGAGTACATGAACATACGTCAGGGAAATTCAATGCATGCATATTTTTACCCGATGTATTCGCGCTGTCATGTCGGGAATAACCCGGGAAGGCATCCCAAAAGCGCACCAGAGACTCGGGAATACCAGTTACCATGTTAACTTATGCGCTAGGCATCCCAGTGATATTTGGGACACATTCTCGGTCTCGGGATTACAATTTTGAATGGAAACTTCGGGTATGTCATGAGACATTTTGGGTCATCGTGAGTAATCGGGTGGGGGTATCGGTAGACATCGGATGACTCCCGAGTTGTCCTGAAGTTATACGTTTGTCCAACTGCCTCGATGATTTACTTCCGATGGAAATTAGGGACTTCGGGGGGTGTTGGGATCAGGTTCTGCAAGAAAATCGGTAGTATCGAGAGACATAGACAAATGTGTAATTCCTTATCTCTGATAAGTTCGCATCGTGTACCTTGGCATAGCCCCGACATATGTTCTGGGGAATTGTCCCAGTTACCGGAAGCCTACGTCTGATAATAGTTGAATGAGACAGGTAGAATTTGTCAAGATATAATATGTTAAGAGTATTTGGGCCAAAATATTTTTCAGATTTGTCGTAGGTAGCCGTTGGCATGAGTATTTTCATGTTAGCTTAAATTTGGTTGATATATTCGCAGATTCGCAACTTTGTTGTTTGGTTGTACTGTTTAGATTTTCCAAATTTGACGTAATCTATATAATGTTGATAAAAAAAGGTTCGCTATGTTTGTCTATTAAGTGTAATAATGTTGTCAACCTGTTAAATGTATAAGTCTTCAGCAAAGGTCTGAAGTATGACTTGTGTCTCTCTGGTGTTGATTTGTAGTCAAACCTAGTTTGCATACTTGCTAAAGAAGAGTATGAAGGGTATTAAAATAATTATCGGATGGCATGATATAGATGTTTATAGAATCACCATCTGGGACATTCAAATATTCAAGTCTGTATGAAAGTTGTGCAATCAAAGAAAACCAAACTATGTACTGTACATATAATTCTCAGAACATGTCACCAAACGACTACAGTATCATTGTTGGGTTTCTCTCTTTGACGGGATGTGAAACTATTATTCTGCTTGAAAAGATATGAACTTCTGTTGGATATTAGAAGAGACGTACATTCAGATGAGACAGAGAGTCGTACAAACTTGTTAATGACTCCTGTTTGTTAAAGCTCTATAAAAGAAGGCTTGAAATACTTCCGCCAAGAAGTTAAAAAAGAAGTTAAGTTACTAATATTCGAGGGCTGCTTTCAGCAGTTCAGCTGTTCAGCCACCCTTTGACATTTTAACTTCCCTGGTCATAGGGCCACCTAAGGAACCCTGTGTTCGAGTTTCCCTAGGAAGACTACTTCTCTCCTGGTGAGTGTGCAGCCAACATCTATCAGCGGCGCCCAGAACTATCGAACGTGTATAGACATCGCACTAACAGGCATCAATTCACACCTTGGTTGAGTGGAGCATGTGGGTTATTCTTGCTCAGAGAAATTTGAGCAGTGGTCGAGACGGGGATTGAACATGGGACCTTTCGACTCGAAGCGCGCCTTCCTACCTCTAGGTCACTGCTCCCCCAGTGATATGAAGTGATGCGCTCGAGCTGCACACCGCAAGAGCAAACTACCAACCAGTCACTTGTATACGGATACAAGCCGCGATACATCCATAATGAATACAGAAATCAAGACGTGATCTACTAATTCTTCATACTACTTGCATTGAACTGAGAAGGTGTTTGTAAATTCACGTGCTAATATATCCACAGTAAATGTTCACAATCAATCTAAAACTAAACAGCGACATTGTAACTTGTCTTATTTGTACATATGTACACTATTGTTTCATGAATGATTTGTGGCGTTTTCTGTATAGATTCATAGTTTAAAATTGCCAAGAACGTTATTGTCTTAAGCACTTAAGGGGGTATATGCACCTTGTGTTTAATGATCAAAGCTCCCACGGACGGGCATTGGTACCTGCTGTTTCTCGGTACTCTGTAGATGTTATAACACGAAAGGCATGCTTTAACTCTATATTCATTCTAATTTAAACAAGACATGAATTAAAATATCAATCTGGTGCTGTATGGAAATATAATATAATGTAACAGTATTCATGCTTTAAAATGAACCATTCCCCACCTATTTTGAGCTTTTACAAAGGAACAAGTAAAAGTGTATGAACAATTTGCAATATCATTTTGATTATCATCATCTTTTTATATTCCTAAAGCATAATTTGAACCTAGTTTTATGTTTGTTCTTATTTATCATACTAAACTCGAAAATACTAATTGCAGCTCACGTGTATGCCTACGTTTAGGTAGCTCATTCCTCCTTAAACGAATGTTGACATATTTTAAATGAATTGGTACATTTCCAAAACCAATATAATAGTTGTTACTTGTAATCCCATTTAAATCAATGCAAACACAATATTACTTATTAAATATTATTTATAATACTGTTGACGCTATTATGTTAGTTTGGGTTCATGTGTCATTTTAACCCCCACACACTTGAAGCAAACGTGTGCCCTTAAATCATTGAGAAGGTAGTGTCAAGTTAACATATCAATAGCTTAGTATCTCACCATTATTTAAGAATCATTTAGGCTTTCAAATAGCAAAAATGACGAAATTATAACAAATAGATGGTTCACACACGTCGAAATTTTATGAAAAATATTGCTAATTTTAGGTGTTCTCATCAATATTCATGAGTATACAAATGCATGAATTAATAAAAAGTTATTTTTATTAATAGCCCAGTGCATTAGCTTCATTTTGATACCATTTGTAAAAATTTTGACCGAAAACTGACAGAGATATAATGATATTTCGAGGGAGATATATAAAAAATGCACTCATTTGACCTTTGACCTAATTCGTAGAAAACGAGGCAAAATCACGGATGGCATCCGGCCGTTTCAGATTGCACACATATCAAAGATAACATATAGCATGGATGCCACATTCTACTCTTCGATGCCATGGCTCGTCATATTTTCTCCGTATGGACTCCCGACTACTAAGGCTAGTCGTTTATAAACAGTGCTATTAATTACCTAACATCAATCAAAACATTAGACCAATGATAGTTTAAGGAGGTACGAGCTGCCTTGTGCGCATGCGCGAAATTTCAAAATCGTATTAGATAAGAACAAACATGAATTTTAGTTTCAATGATTGCATATGAATGTTGATTAATGAAAATAAACAAAATATTATCGCAAAAATTAGATATTTTTAACTTTTTATTTTTTGCCTGTATGAAAAAGTGGGTGGGGAACGGCAAAATTGTGAATAATATGGGTTCACAATAAGTCCCTACAATTGTTCAAATGCATATGCTTATATAAAATATGTAGTGCATGGTTTAGTTATAAGAGGTAGCCACACTTTGAAATATTTTTAAGAAAAAATTATTTCATTACAATATGCAAATTAGGTTAATTTTATGCTAATTTATTCATAATTAGAGCTTTTTTATGCACAGCTCCCAAAAAAGGCTGGTGACCCCTATTTTTTAATTGACTAAACTGGTGTTCTATTTGATACTAAACTTAGGGCCAATTCTAAATCATTTTCGATCGTTAGGTATTTTTTGACGTTCATTTGAAATCGTTTGAAAATCACACTTTTTTGCAAGTGGGTGGGGTAACTATTTATCATGTTCAAATACTGAATTTGTTCACCAGACAGCTGGAATTGTGACTAATGTCAATAGGAATGACCATTGAACACACAAAATATCATGCATTGCTTAAAAGTGGTTTCATACAGTAATAATCTTAAAAAGAACATAATGGTGCCATAAATGCAGGAAATAGATAAAATGACCAAAATACAATGGTAGGTCATTAGAAAGCCATGTATGTCGTAAACGAGCCTGGTGACATATCATTTTTATGATTTCAATGTTGTTCTAGAAGACTGTTCTGTCATTTTAAGATGTTTCAAGGAAAATTCGATCGTTAGATAAAAGGTGCGCGTACCTCCTTAAAGGTTAAGTTATATTGCCGTTCAGGAAACTAAATAATGGTATGTATTGTGACAGTCAGTTAAAGGTGCGGTAGCTAAGATCAAGCTACAATTTCTAATCATTGTTAAGCACCATCAATCATTGAATCCCGATCGCAATAGAGTTTGAATGTGCATCTGGTCAAACTAACTGCCCCTTGTTCATTATGTAAAGTTTGTGAAACGATTTCTTCAAGTATTGATAAACTAAAGGGGCGTTGTAGCCAGAATAATGTATAGACGGAATTTGTGACATTTATGCCCGCTTCGGAACGCATTCTAAGTATTCAAATGCCGCTTCAAAAAGGTTGTGAGCATGCGCAAAATTCGCCAGTTAACTTTCTATTTCGAATATTAGATGTCAAGGACTCAAGAGGTGTTCCATTATTTAAAGCTGTAAGTATACAAGAAACAAGCAAGGCAAACCATTCTACAGAAACAGTCAAGTTTGATACAATCGTGCAATACATCAGAATCCTCATTTATTGATTACATGCAAGAGGTTTTTACATATCTGTTTTACTTTTCTAAGTCGGCTTTCTTTGTTATATTTAAATGCGCGACACATCTCAATTATTTGTCGATGCGCCATATAACACTCAAACTTAATGTTTGTTTTGAAGAGGAGACTGAGTTATGTTAATCAAAGCACCTAAAAACGTCTTAACCTTACACCAATTTGCAATTGCTTAATGCTTCATAACTACACATTGGTAACAAACACGGTTGGTGCGAATTTATGAAATTAATCCGTATAAATAAGTACAATTAGCTTTACCACAAATCGTATACATGTAAGTCAAAGAATTATAAATAATTTTAATATGAATGTAGGTTTACGATTTACGATGTGTTTGGATGAACCAATACTCAGGTTGGTTAATTTCGAGTTTGTTTCTGAAAAACCTTAAATGCACTACTGATAATCTATCATAACCTCCACATGTGTCCTTGAGCAATATTTCCATAGCTTCACCATACAACGGAAGTAATGTATTCAAGTTTACTGCGGTTTAAGTGTATTTCATCAAACCGAAGCAACATACACATGACAGTAGTTGCTGTGTGCATCAATGCATTTAATTTGGCAGTTATATGTATTGATAAAACAATATATTTTATTATTTGCTTTAATGCATTAAGAATGTACTGTGTCATACAAACTATATCCTTGAGTTTAGCTCGGGTAAACTAGAACCTTCAAATAATTGTCAGAGAACACATATTGACATTACATATCTAAGCTAATGGCTAATCAGTCGTTCCGTTTTAGTTTGACTGACTGAGGCGGCAGACTTTCGGGACGGGATGCCGTGTTTTCAGTTGGGTTTTGTGCTTTGTGTGTTTTTAATGTTTTATGTGGTCGGATGGTTAAGTTGAGTGCTGCCTTCCCTGTCTGACTTAATATAATCTTTTTTACGAAGGTATTTATGTTGCCATGAGCACGAGCTCTAATACATATTATTTCGTAAACGCCCGCACTTTTAGGGGTAGGCTATATGAAGTTAAAGAACGCCCAAACATTAAAATTCGGCGGGATACTGGACACTACTCAATCGCCGCCATTGATCTCTTCTTTTGCAAAATAAATCTGATATTACAAATGTATTATTCCAAAAATGTGTATAAAATACGTTAACTGTTTGATGGACATATGATATTCAACCGATATTAAAGTGTAAAGTAAAACATTCTTATGCTTCCCCTTTTTGGTCCTTAAGTATATTTCTAAATAGATGTTCTCAGTTACCATCTAATAAGAGACTATAAATAGTACTAACCTGACTTGCAATATAAATATGACATTCAAACGAAGTGGTGAACAAATCAATAAAATAACAAATTGAAATTAAATGGCAACTAAACATATATGTGTCTGAGTATTCGGCAAACAACTCGCATTCTTATTTCGAACTTCCGTTAACAACTTGGTTACTGTATGGGATATGGTGTAAATGTGTCCGCCTACGACAAAGTTCACTTACATCCGTTTTCATGAAAGTATCAACAAAACGTACCTTCTGGAAACACATAAATACGCGTAGTCTACGGAACATGTATTATAAATTATGATTGATTATATAAGTCAAACTCTCTAACTACCGTTGCCATAATGTAGAGTTAACTTGGCATCTTTCGCTAATTCAATTATTCTCGTAAACTAAAGGAGGGAATGGGATGCGCCAACGGAGATCAAAATTACATAATCAATGAGTTTTGGGATTTATATACGCATTGATATCTGTTTATAAACATGTTAAGAAACAAATGTGTATCATTTTATACAACCATTCTACATCTTCTACAAAGCATGCAATAAATATTATATTGTTTTATCTTATATGTTCATATCTCCAATGCATTCCAAAACACAAAGTGAGGAGCCGTGGCGTAGGGGTAGTGCGCGCGCTTCGGAAGCAAGAGTTCCAGGGCTCAACCACTGTCTGGTCAACTGCTTAATTTCTCTGAGCAAGAATAAGACACAATGTCATGCTCCACTCTATCAACGTGTGTCTGAACATGTTATATAGTCCTGTGCGCCGCAGATCGAAGTTGGCTGCACACCCACCAGGAGAGAAATAGTCTCCCCAGGGAGACTCGAACGCAAGTTTCCATATGTAGCCCAATGACCAGGGGGAATAAAAATGTCAAAGGATGGCTGAACTGCTGAAATTAGCAGCCCTGTTAAACGTTTGATACCCAAATCAGTTAATATGCTCATCTATCTTACAATAGTCAATTTTACACTGATATAGTCATACTGACCTTGTCATGTACTGAAACACTGGGACCAAATGAGCAGATAAGTCTCTAATTGATCAATCACTTGTTTGTACAAACCAAAGTTCGGTAAGTTGATTATTGATGTCGACATTATTAATGTTCTGCTTTATCTACCATTTGATTTATACTATACGTTGACATGTACTATAACCAATAATATGATCTTAGTGCTCATTTTAAGCTACAAGCCTTAGATTTGTTTATCACAGAAAAAATGTCCCATTAAGTGTTCCATATTAAACAAACGTGTACATATTGATGGACGCTAGAACAACATGCTCGAAATATCATTTTTCAGAATATTACCGACACAAATAGTGGCAGTTAACTAGATTGCATGCAAATAACAAGATCGTTTTTGTATACTAGGTATATTACACATATAGTGATATCCGTTTTGCTCAGGTAACCAGTGCTATTACTAATATTTACCAATTAGATGCATTAGTAAACGCATGAACTATAAACTTTACTACATTTCCGTTCATCAAAAAAATATAAAAAGAAAATAAACCAAACTTACTAGCTCATTAACAGTGATTTATGAACTATAACCTTCCCTAAAATGTTATGATGTGCATTATATCGACTGGAGTATGTAATAAGGAATCAATTATGGTTAATATATTTACGCATACAATACGAGCAATGAGACGATCCTAACATACTATAATTAATCGCTTGCCAAAATACTTCTAAGAACAGTTACTATACATGAAAGAAACTAGAATTCAGTTACCCATATTAAGGATGTTGGAGCAGGTTCGATCCCACATAAAGATGTCGTTCAAATTTTGCCAGGAAGTAGAGGAATCTATTCTGACACAATATATGATAAAGAAATAATAGGTCACGGAACTCTTCTCCGAGTAATCGGCCTTGTTTGAAGTTTGTATGGATTAATGTTTTAATTACTTTTTAATTGGTACATGTATGTTGGTGGTGGTGTTCAAATTTGTTTGATGTCTGTGATCTACATAACAAAATAATTTTTCAATATAGCTTGGGTACACGTTGTTATATATGGTAAAGATACCAAAAATGGTATAATCATTTAATTTTGGTCGAATATACATTCATAAGGCACATAACGTACGATGACAAATGGCACATACGATCCGCTCCAGCATCCTTAACTGTATTAACACCCTTGTAACATCGAAGTGCAGTCTTTATAATGTATGTTTACAAAAAACAGTTTATCTAAACGGATGCTGCACAAATGTAGTAATGAAATAATATGTACTTACTTGTAACGTCGATAACGATACCGTATGATTCTTCCTTGTATACAAATAACATTTTATTGCCATTGAACTGTTATAGTGCTATTAATATGCTGGCGCAAATTAATTATGCAAATGTCAATAAAACACGACAGTAAACTTCCTAATCTAACAGAAGCGTTGTGGTATGTTAGAAACCCCAGCAATGCCGACACAAGTATCGGATGATTGATACAAGTATGTCATAAAACAGTTACCTATTTATAAACCAGTCTTACAGCACCTGTACATCTTTCTGAATATAACTTCCGTGCAAAGAATATCCCACATAGCTCTGATATAGTTTGTTGCGAACGGTAAATTTTAAGCACGATTCAATAATAATAGTTTTCATAATGATATGCTAACTGTAGGCCTATGTTGTAAATGTCAGATTCATTGTATTGTAAAACATTCAATCATTGGATGTTATAAGATCAAGTGTGTTTACATAGTTTCTGAATACTTGCCTTCGTCCAGGCAATGTCAACTTTGGGATCGACCTCCGTCATTGAAATATGTCCATTAAAACATCAATTTATTATTTTTATAACCTGTATCATGTTGCAATAAATAAGATACTTCAGCATTAGGGTTTCCTGTTGTCTCAGAGGATGTTTGTATTGATAGTGTTAATATATGCACGCGTCTTAAGTATCCGTTGTAACACATTACAATTGTTGAGACAGTCGGCATCAAACCATTTAACAATCAACAGCACCATTACGTGATTCACCCACAACATTAAATGGACGCTTGTTTGAAATTGTAATTATGCAATGGAACTAACACGTACTGTATCCATCCCATTAATTGCACATTTTACGATGTGCATATCCTGTTCATTGGATGACCGTTAGATAACATGATGATAATTCCCATGGAAAGGACACATCACGTTCCGGCAATCCCTAAGATCGAATTTGTTTGTCTGCCAGTCGTATAGATGGGCCACCTGGTTATATAAGGTCAAGTGAATCAGTGTTTTGTCTGCCTGTTATGTGGGCAATGTCCTGCAAAATTGAATCCATCGATGGTTCGATGCAAGACAAAAATGGATCTTAGTAATCGTGTATGATACAATGTGTCTGCTATGAATTCAAGAAGACAATAGATAACCTAACAGGAAAGGCAGCACTCGTCTTAAACAGCCAAACGCTGAAGACAAAAAACCTCCAATTACACTACGAACATTCGCGGTCGATATCAGCAAGGTGTCTGGACGTAACGTAAGCAAAACATATCTTCACTTGCCTTTCATCAAAGCTGTCTATAGCTATGTTAACAGTTTATTCAACTTGACTAGTATAATGTTTATATGTGACTTTGAAGAACCTTTCTGTTGACAGGTCGGACTGGATGGTGTAGAGATGAACAAATCCTATCATTGTCAAAACATGAGGGCGAGCTTGTTGATAAATAAAACACTCATTATTTATCTTATAAGTATAATCTGTAGGTCAATTCTTGAAACTAGACAGCCGTTTGCATTAAGTAGTTTCTAATCATTTAACCTAATGACCTGTGTTTTATCAAGTATCTGCTGTCAGACATAAAATATTTTACTTTTCATCTAAGCTGATCGCACACGTAAATACAGATTGGTTATGTTCGTTTCTGGGGTTAACACAGTATCCTTACACTATCCTGCTATTTATTATACAGAGGAAGCATGTGCAGTGTGACTGCTAACACATTGAACAAATGGGATTTTAATTAACTATGATTTTATATCGAATGGTAACTTGCATTTGGATAAACATCACTAGCTCATATCAATAAAATGGCACGGAACGATTAGTCTTTACATTGCAAGGCTTGGTTCCTTGCCCGGCTGTTATCAACGTTACTGTTCACGTGTTACTTTCTGTGCATTTCTTGGTCGGCTGTTTCTACTACCTCCTCTGTCAGATGTATTAGTATACTTCGTGTTGTTGTCTATCATATCCATTGGTTTTAGACCGCGATTGTGAGATATTTGAAAACGACTTAGGTCACATTCGATGATCCCTTTTAGTAAGTTACATGATTTCAGCGAAATAATGGATCCCATATATAACATTTATGTGGCCACAATGTTTCCGACTTAGTTTAATAGTCGACCATACCAATGTAGGGACCACAAGGTTACATCGAATAGCATAATAATTACAGACCACGAAGTTTCTAGACATTCTCATTTCTATTGTGGTGACCACCATGTTGTTTTCTTAAGCTAAATGTTGACGACGGACACGAGTGATACTATATGACATTGAAGGAAATCATCTGAATACGACAGCCTACTATGAACGATCGTGGTCGAATTAGCTACACTACATGTCTGTCAAATCAAACATACCAGTATATATTTATAGATTTCCACTGATTGTCGATAATTTCTGTCGACATGACGATCGTACTCAATATGAGACGAACACTATCTGAATCTCATAATCATGTTCAATATTTAGGACATTGAAAAATTAAACCTATTGAACAGTCTCAACCGGGACGATGCTCATAACTTAGTATTTTAACACACCGCTATTCATTTACGCCTCCACGCGGAGAGCGCTCTTATGCTAATTAAGGATTCGTCGAATTAAAAAACTATAAACTAGCGCAATAGAAACAAAAGGTTCGAATTTATTTACATTCGCAATCGATGCGAGTCGTCACTAGTAATGCATTCACAACAAGTCACTGAGAATTGCAAACAATACAAAACGTTTCCTACCGGTTTGAAGCAAAAACCCTTTTTTTCAATGATGCTGTTGCCATAGCAACCACACGTTTTGTCAAATTGAAGTAATAATTAATATTGTGTCATTCGAACATTGATCACTCACCAAATACCATAAATCATAAACCTAGCATTGATCATTGTTGGATTACTGTAACCAAGGTCCGGTTAAAGCAAAGTAGTTTCACCATTTTGAATCCATAACAACAGGTTCTTGTCAGAATAAAAACATAGTTAAGCATGCCTATTCTCGTAATTAGTCCTAACCTACATACGAATGTACCTAGTTTCATAAAACTAGTTTTGAAACTGCTTGAGTAATGTCAGGATCCACATTCTGAAGTATTTTCACTATGTCCGTCTCCGCAGCACCACAATTTTGTCAGAATCAAAACAATGTCTAGACGTACATAAGCCACTTATTGGTCCTTATTAAAATACATGTACCATGTGTCATTAACCTAGCTTGGAAACTGTTTGTTTGCGTTATGTATAGATCCAGATTTGGGACACGGGTGGCAAACCTATAGTCCCCTCCGGTTGAAAACGTTGTTAACATGCTAAACACTGGTAGCACTTGCAACACACGTTTCCAGTTCAGAAGCTTTGGATTGCACCAGTGCTAAGCATCAAAATTGCGGATGACGGTGCGAAGTAATAAAGATTACTTATGTTGTATCAATGAACGAAACACATAACACAACCGAGGTCAGAGTGTTTTTGTTCTTTTTATCGATGTAATGAATCGGTTACATTATCTTTATGATTACTTACCGAATGATAAACAATGACGGATCAAAGTCTCGGAATAGAAATGAAGGGTGTTACACTTGATGGGGTTTTAATAAACACACGTAAAGAAGACCCATGTATATCTAGCCCAATATGATGTTTTTGAATCAGTGCATTCGTTTGCGAACGCTCGAATTTACCAGCAACGATTCACACTCATAAACAGTAGAACAAATGCTAGTTACCTACACCAAGGGAATGTGAAATTCTATCCATAAAGTATCACGGCAGTCGATCGATTTATTATCGCTATTTGCAGTTATCATAATGGCTGACAAGGAACGCCACGCATTCCCCACAGAAATTGAATCCCGTAGCCAGTGTCAGTGCATTTTACGGACAGAAAGTCAAATTTATGTGCCTATACAAAAATACCAGATACTTATATAAAACAAGATAAAATGACCTATATCTGATAGAACACATTTTCGCTCATCATGCCACCACACTAAATCATCCAAATGTATAAAGCCTTGAAACTAAACATTGTTCGCGAGTTTTGAAGTCTCAAATTAAAAGTAAAACACATCTTTTCTTAGATAATTTAGCAAGTCATCCAATTAGTTTGATTAGAATCTAACTTAATTAGGAGCACATCTTATCACTCTCGCGTCACATTATAAAATGCAAATAAGATAAATGTAGAACAATATGACTGGTCTGAATGTCTGCATAGTATATCAATGTTGAAACAATTGACTTAGATATTGAAATGTCTGGAATAATTGATATGTTTATTGTTTAGTCTGTCAGATTCTCAGACGTTATGAGAATGGTGAAATTCCAAAGCTGGTCACCTACACAAAGATACGTTTAGGCAATATAGGATGCGGTGATATTACACTTGTTTGATGCAAACTAAACACATTGGCACTGAATTTGTGAAAAATACTACATATACGTATACAGGGTTACTGTAATTGACAAGATAGTACTAATCTGTTATTTGCTCACAACAGATTAGTAACATTTACCTTTCTCGAGAAGACGTATCTATAGCGTTCAGCTTATGTATATTTTGACAACTCTTTAAAACCCTAAATTATAACAGTGTGTAGTTAAGCAAGTAATAATATATCATTCCAATGGGATCTCATCAGCTCAGGTATAGCTTCAGATAGATAAATAAGGACAACGTAAACTCCAAAGTAATAAATCTGCTATAATATATTATTTAGTCTGTTCGTTACAACCAATTTCTCCAAATTCAATTTTTCCATTTCAACATTGAAGCCTGTCGTCCAACTTCAGTATTCAGTACTATACAGGTATGTATAGGTTATAGACATATATATATTAATATATTAAGTGCCGCGTCGCTTTGCTCCCTTGCACTTATTTGTTAATATTTCTAATATTTGATATATAGCCCGCTTATAGTTTACCCACCCACTCCGTTATGGCCTTTCCAATGCTTATTTTGCAAATAGGCAATATTGCATGCATATTTGCTGTTAATTGCTGATAGAAGTACAGTACAATTGTGAGGGTAGGCGGGTCTAGTAGTCCATATTTAGAAACAGTAACATTGCCCAACTGAACAGATTTACTAAATGAACCACTTAATAAATAGATATCGTGTCCTAATAAAAGGTATCGAGGTCGAAAAATTAGCACCAATTCAGTGCACTCATCAAAAAACCATACCAGTCCAACATTTGTAGTGTAAGGACTTAAAATTGAGCGTATGATTACGATTTTGTATGTGGTGTGATAAAACATTACCCTGGACCGGAACATGTATTCTCGTGGTAGGTGAAGTTAATTGATATTGAGATAATACTTCAACACAATTAATGAGCTGTCGGGACATGAGGAACATGCTTTTTGAAGCTTCAGGGAAGTCATGAGACAATTTGTGATAGCGAATGGAATTGTGGTATCTAATAATTGGGAGAACATGGCCGATGTGGAATTCCTCAGTTAGACCTAGGCTTAAGATCACGCTAACTAAATAATGAGCCGCTTCGGCTGAAAAGACACCTACTGTTTGATCACATGGTTTTGCATTTCCCTGTTACATTCCTTAAATGCAATATACTAGACAGAATATTACGCGGTAACAATACTTTTACTTAGTTTAGCTAAGCCCACGGAGAAAAACAGAACCTCCACCAGGAGTTGGTCAATTCGACATCCCGCGTTCTAGCACCCGAGAGCTTCAAAATGAATGTAACGGCATCACTGGTACACGCAAAGGAAATATGCATGGGTAACAGCTCACTCCAAGGAACTGTTTTATCAATGCACTATTGGAAGTAGTACACTCAAATTCGTTCAAATTTAAATTCTTAATAATTCTACAATTTTGGGACGAATGTGGTTTATAGGGCCCGTTAACTGAAGCATAAATAATACTGAACAAACTTTAATCACTATTTCCATGTGTTAAAGACTTATACGGAATTTAAATTTGAACGTGAGTTTAAGATTTCCGTAAGTGCTTTGATAAAACAGTACCAATAAAGCGATATAACAGATCGTAAAGTGATGGTGCTGGCATATAACGCTTTGGTGCTTTACGCATGTATATGGTTAGTTCCTGGACCATGAGGCCAAAATACTGTAAATTTTGTTTACTCTGTGATAGAACACACACAGCCGCACATATCACCCTCCTATAATATGGATTAATACCTCAGACAGCTAATGTACATCGTTGAACCCTTAAAATCGTCGGCCACAAAAAGGACAATATAGTTTCTACTGAGTCAAATGTGCGAGTCAATTTCACGTAACCTGTTAAATACGAGGGAGCAAATAAGTTATTGTGTACTTGACGATCTTTCTTCACACCTCACGTTTAGCGTCGTCAGCTCTGCTTCGTCTCTTGGGAATATTATATAATTCGACAGTTCGACGGATTTCATCTACAATGTATTTGCATTTGCAAGTAGATTATGAGGGTCTACAAATAAGCTGAGAAGAGAATGATCAATAATTTTAATTTGTTTATTTTTCTGAGAACGGTTACTGTAACATCATGAGTATCTCATGTCGATTAGCAATTATACCTAGCCTTTGTTTCATACGAAGCCATGCTGGTACATGTAAATGATAAGGAATTTCGAGCACAACCGAAGTGAATTAATATGAATGGGGAAAGTAATGTTGTACGACTTAAAAGCAAATTAAAGCCTTGATAAATTGATTGTTTCATTATTCAATAATGTTATAAACCAATTCATTCTGACATTAAAAAAGATAATAGACAATCGGACAGGAAAGGCAGCACCAAATTACACAACCGAGCACATAAAACATAAAAACATCACATACCACAAATATACGGCACCATGCCCAACGCTAAAAATAAACGACTTAATACCAAACTGGCCATAAAATGCCCGACGCATCCTGAACATAAGGCATCAACGCTAGACAACTTCAATCGTTAGTGTTCGACCATTTAAGTTCAACACCAGACCCTTTTAACCATTATACGTAACTACTACAAAAGTTAACTACAGTGACTGAAGTCCAAAATAAACTCAATAGATCTACAGCATAGTAAATTACGATATTTTGATCGCTCAACTTGGGTGGGTTCAATTTGCTCGACATTGCGCGTATTATGGGCTTATACTTATTAGTTATTATTACATGACAGTTGGTTTGGTTATATCTAAATAGATAACATCTGCTCAAATGATAACCCATATAAGTTTAAAGGTATTATAATGTCCTACACCATCAGATACGCGTGTAGCTTATGGTACAAATGCAAGGATATAAGTAGACTCAAGTGCTACTTTAATTGGATGTTCTGTTGATTTTGTAGCATGTTAATTGGAACATATTACTTTTATTGAACGTAGAATCAATTGAATGATGGTACACATAGGGTCTACCCGTATACGTTGAAAGAGTATAGAATATGGAATAGAATCATTTTATCTGCAACCAAAAATACAAGTAGAATCTACAGCAATATAAATATACGACCACTCACATTTAGATGATATTGATCATTTGTATACTGATGGATAGCATTTATCTATTATATATGAAATTATAATAAACTCAAAAACTCTACAAAACAATTGTAACGGTTAATGTTACAACAGAGTTTAGTGTAAAAGAAGAAAAGAAGGTCAACAAAACGACCAGTAAAATTCTCATAGTAATTCATTTCTTGTCAAGATACCAGTAAAACAAACTCGATTATTTCTATAACATAATACATTACAATGATCAAAATAGGTCAGTTACAACAAACTGGTGCCGATTTTATTAATTTGCCTATAGAAAATGTTTTCCGGAGGATTACGTATCTTGCTTCAATTTTATTTTTGGTATCCGGCATAAAATACACGACATATAGACATTTCTCTGTACTCAGTAATAATGGTAATTTAAACAGAAACATCACAAATTGGATATGGGAGGCAGTATATGACAAAATGGCATATAACAAACTACATACATGTACGTGTAAAGGTACACTTGGTTACAGGCACAAATCACAAAGACAAATGCAAAACAAGAACAAAACAATATTAGCCGTACATGCATTCTCAAACGACTTAAATAACTAACACGCGTGTGTCCCAAAACTAAAGATCTTCAAAAAACATAAACCTAACAATACCACAAAAACATAAGAATATACATATATCAAAATTTTTATTGCAAGAGAAAAGATATCCGTTTTCAAACAAACGATAGAACAAAAACATAATTATATTTTCTTAGATAATTCCTCTGCATACAAATTACTTACACTAACATTTAAAATCATCGCGAACCCAACTGTAAGATATCACCTCAGCTTCACATGATAAAATGTAAATTTAACAAACGAATGAAGACATATCACTGACTTAGAATTAGATTCTCCAAATTGCTACTTTCAACCTTATGAAACCCATTCATATTTCATATATCTGATTCTAAGCCAGCGATATCACCTATCTAAGTTCCGGTATCCGAAGGTACAACAGTTTATAACCATACATAGTCCAAAAATACCTGGGACACATGACCTTTATAACATTAATTGCGAGTTTGTGTAGGACACACGTAAGGTCATTATAAAAACATAAAGCCCGTATCAGTACATTTCTATAAAACTAGAACCATTGATGATGTTTCTTTGTACAAATATCCAAACAAATCGATTACATATTTCTAAGAAGTGGTTTAATAACCGAATTGCAGCATGCTGTCATTCTACTCGTGACATATAAAATGGTAAGATTTACAAAAAGACATATCAGAAAGGTCTCTGAGGCAGTGTTAGATGCCATTTCATAAAACCAGTGTTAAGGTGCTGCCGTTTCTGTTTGGCCTTTGAGTGTCTGTACGCTGCAGTATTTATTATTTCACATTAGTGCAACATCATCAACGTGCGGTGCAATGTTAAGAGGGTAACACCCCCTGCAGTATGTTCAACTTGTTGCTGAAGACGTGTGTCGTATAGTTTGGCTTTAGAGCGGTAATCAACACGATACTAAACACATTAGGCGAAGTAAAAAATGTGTCAATAAGCATTATATCAATTACGACTAGACGATGGAATATTTATTGGTTCATCTTCCGAATGTAGGAATAATTACCAGCCAGACAGACTCAGGTGAGCTATTATGTTAACTGATCGCATGCTGATACATTGTATGTATCTGGCAGAACTTATAAATGATAAATTGTCAAAATAATTTCGCACGCGAAGGACCTTTGCGCCGTTGCTTTTTTTCAGTGAGGCTTATTTAAAAATGAGAATGCACAGCAACATATAACACCATTCTACCTAACCACCATCTGCTAAACTTGAAGAACTCAAATGTATGATTGATCAACATTGCCAATACGACTTCATTTAATTCATACACTATACATACCAATTACATCACTATAATTAATTGTGCAGGTTACTGAATATCAACAGTCCATATCTAGTGTGGGCATTGTTAAGTAAGTAATATTACTCTCCACCGTACAATGTATATAGTACGTAGATTATACACCCGAAATCCAGTATTCGTATTTGAACAAAATAATAATTTTTGAGATACTCCAGTAGGCGTGTTTCTTTCATCGTAAAAAAACCATAAACACACAATGCAAACAACATGTGACAATGCAATAATAGCTTTTGGAGATGAAAAAGGTTACAACGCATCTGTTAATTTAATACATACGATATTCTTCTGATTAAAATCGTTCACCCATCTCTTTTCAATCAAGAAACATGCTATGTGCCTCTATTTCACGGCATTCATTATCTGTATTTATGGTTTTGTAATTGTATGATACAAAATATGAAGTGTAATTTTCACCACCATAATTATGCATATTATGTGTGATTCTGAGTATCAGGTTTATAAAAATATATCCGTATCATTCTATATTGAATATATGTTTTATGAATGAACATTATAGAATGATACGGACACATTTTTATCTACATGTACATTGCATTGACATGACACAGTCTATCCTATCAATTAGCAATACGATAGTTTAACATCTTAACCCTTCGAAGGGAGGTTTGTTATACAATACATTCTTCGAAAAAAATGCAAAAAGGTAATAACAAAACAGACAGGGAAGGCAACTTTCAACACTAATAAAAGAGCACGAAAAACACAAAGAGAACAAAATGAGTGGTCGAATTGTTAACTCGGCATGAAAATGGCCCCTAAGAAGATGCCTAATAATGTGACTTAATGATTTGTCTTTCAATATTTAAGTTTGAAAATTATTATTTGTGAGAGTTATGGAGCTTAAAATCAGATCTAGCACCACTGTAAACTAGAGTACCTTTGTAATTTGTGTCGGAATAGGTAATATGGGGGGGGGGGCACTCAAAGAAAGCAGCCCGTCACGAAAGGCACAACAACTTCGAAAATGCATAAAAAACATTTTATGTACAAGTTCAGGCGACAAGAATAACTTCAAACAAGAACAGGAAAATAATTTATCCGAACAGCTTCACAAAACATGACATCCCATACCAAGTATTACCAACAGCCTAGTGTGGACTGTGTAGTAATGGAAAGTCCGCACAAGGGGCCCGTTTCATAGAGATATCTTACTAAGATTTGACATTTCCTCATTAATTATGCTACTTTGAGTAAACTAAAACAACTGGAACATTCAAGCACAGTAATATATGATATGGTTTTATCAAAACAACTTTACAACAATGTACAGGATCACTTAGTATGCTCTGATAAATGTAGGGAAAAATTCGACAGTGAAGATCTAGCTGAAAATCAACAACAAGTCTGACAACATTATTATAAGTCGTTAATAGTATCCGTAATAGTCGAAATAAATCAAACGTTTGGCAAAAATAATGATTACCTCATTAAATGGATTAATGAACTTAACAAAGCAGATATGTTTTTAAAATATAATCACACATTGTACCCCGAAAAAATTATTATTGTAATTCTTATTTCAGAACAAAACTAAAACCTAACTACTTGGCTAACTTTAAGAATAGTCTTGTTGGAACGTTCGTTGAGTTTAGTTGCATACGGCGATTAACACGATAAGATAGAAACAATCGTCAATTCAAAATTCCCTTCAAATTGATCATTTTCACTGTCTAATGCGAAAGTTGTAATAGATTTTTCAAAGTGCTTTATGAAGTTAAATTACAGCCCAATTATGCAGTTATCAATTCATCACGATGCCAGTAAGCATTTAGTTTTTCTTATCACTGAAAGATTTATTACTACCCCGGAGAAGATGTCAGAACTTTACAGTTAAAACAAATTGTTTTCCTGTTTTGTTTTGCTGACGTTCTACTTCGTGTTCATTCATTATAATTTTGCAGAATTACTCTTTCCGGTTGATGAATACACTTGCTTGAAGCTTGCTGGTGCCAAATTGAATGCAATCATCCGTTTTTGTAGTCCCTTAAACTGTGTACCATTAACTATCGTACTTGTTTAATTAATCAGTGAATATTTAAGGGTTTGGAAGGCTTTCCTTTTTTTCTAGAACTTTCCGAACAATCCTAGTATATGTCGCCAAGGTCAGACTAGAGGCCAATAATATTAATGAGCTTTATAATTATCTTTATAAAGATAAATCATGTTCTGTAAACATGTTAAAGATTTATACATGTACAATAGGTTAATATATCTCGTTACGAATTCCGTTACATTTTTTACTAAAGCTAATTGAAATACACTGTAACCATTCATGATCCATACAACATCTTTGTTATTTTAGTATTTCCTGATTATTTAACAAACATGGTCATTGTACGGAGCGATATTCGTCACTCTAATCGTAAATACGATGTTTGTCAGCTTTTTTGTAATTGAAACTAGGTGTTTCAGTGGATTAGTTTCATTTTCTCCTTCAAATGTTTGATGGGCATAGTGTTGTGATATTCTTAGAAAATGTAATTCACTACTATACCTGCATTTAATAATAAAGCAATTTCCTTCAACAAATATGAAAACATTATTGATCAATGCGTACATAGAGGCTCGCAGGGAAGACTGGTTATGCTCAATTGTGTCTTCTCTTCAAATACAGTCGTTATTGTTAGTGTTTCTATTATTATCCTGGTGCCAATATCAACTTCAACTTCAACACTTTAATTCCCTCTCTATTAGAGGATATTGAATACATTTATGTACAAACAGTATTAAACAATCAATCAATGATTACAATGAAAGCAATACAATATATACAGTGAATATGCAGGCATGACAAGATTCATTCGAAAATACGATAAACACTAAATAAATATAATTATTAAAACTAAGTATACGATTACGTATTTACAATGTATAATGTTATGAGAAATACAAAATAAAACAAAAGTAAAGCATCCGTAAAGCATATGTTTCTAAATATAATTGGCGCCTCTGGAATAGCTGAAGAGCTATGCTTGTTTTTCAATTATGACTGAACATTATCCTGTCAATAATACTAACGCATAGACGATATATTATAAATCAGTACTCTCAGACTTAAAACATTTATAAATGATGCCGCTTTGTTCAAACGACATACGGGTACACACGGTTATAAGAGTAAAGTGTACGTATAACCAGGCCAGGTGATATAGTGCGCCCGTGATAATGTGATGTTGATGTTTACAAACATAAGTCGGTTTGGTCAATTTTGACAACATTAATTCGACAAATTACAAAGTAAACATATATGGTCAGTTTCGCACTAAAACTTCACTGATAAATCGTGCACATCGAGTTAATCCACCTTTGTGGAACATACCAAATTGTCCCTTCTTTTTTATTGCCATGGACGCCCATTGCAAGTTTGTCAACGATGTAAATATATTTATTTCGATATACACAGATAAATCACGTTATGATTTCATACAAATGTAGCTCTTTCCGGGACATTTTTAATAATAATCTGGACGACCATGAATGAAGGCTATATGCCCATTCAAGACTTACACAGGCACAAAGCAATACTAGTCCTACAACACCAAATAAATTTGGTAATATTAAAAGTCAATCAGTCAACAAGTATTAAGCAACACATGACACACGCTGGGTATCCTAGTCTGCAAATATACTCAAACGTAAAAAGAAACGGTGCATTGGGTTTTCAGTTATTTTTTTCAGAAATCCATAAAAGAAAGTATACAGTGATTGGTGTCAAATTTTAGCTAAAACACAGATCAAATTGTTTAAAAATAGCTCTCTAAAAATAATCGTTTTTATCGTTTAAGCGCACTAGGTGTCAAAATAAAAATTTCACAAATTATGATTTCAGTGTTATGATTTTAAATTAAGGTTTTAGCCCTTAATATTTTAATTGTGATAATTGCATTAATACTGTAGCGAGTATAAACACCATTTCAAAGTATCATGGAATTGATGTAACGTTGAACGACGTGCGGAAAAATATCGCCCCATTCGACCTGAAGAGCACTATGTAGCTCCTGCAAATTGTTGGTATCATGCCATCGAGAAGGCCCGTGCAATATTATCAATAATGGTACCCCTATTGCGCGTCATCAAGGCGTCAATTAGTGGCATAGCAAGTTCTAATTTTAAAGAGATTGTTTGGATTGTTCTTACTCTTTGGAGTTGCAAAAATGTATGAGAGGTTATTTGACCTATTTCAAATTTGACAAGCCTCTGCAGGAGCAAAACATGCACAAATCCTGTTTTGGGACGTTACCTAATATTCAATCTGATACGACCTATTTGTATCCATTGTTCGACAAAGCCAAACACGTGCTTTATATTATCTAAATACGATATGCCTACGCCATATATTGCCATAGTTATCCTAACCTGAAGTATGTCCTGTTTATTTTGCGTTTGAGTATATGTGATTTGATTTAAACAGGCAATAAATATCTGGAGAGCGGCAGTTTTTACGTGTTACGAGTCTGAAAATAAATATCAATACTAATTATACTTTCGATTGTTGTAAAACAAAAACAAACAATCTGTTACCCTCGCTTTGTTTCAGACTGTAACTTGTGCCTCTAGAAAAGTTAAGTGCTATAACTGTTTTTAAAACTATACTAAAGATATTTCTAACATTGTTTCAAACGCCTCCTTTTAACGATACATTATACCAATTGTATAAACCGCTGTCATATTCATTATTAGCATTTAATCCGCGCATTTTCCACATGAAGGGTATCATGTACGAATATTATGACGATAAAACGACAATTAGGGAGGATACATAATGCGGAAATTATCCTGATGGAACGTTTAAGATTGGTGCAATTAGAGTACACCGTGAGCATAAAGTGATATAGGAAGTAATATATAGAATGTAAACAACTAGGACAGAAACTGCTCGTGAAATAAAATAAATATAAACAATACGAGACTAGGAGCCGAACACTGAAACGTCTGTTTGGATGACAGCGGAGAGTGTTTATAGTATATAAAATGTAGCTGATCATCAGAAAGTATCAACCTGATTACCGAGTATAAACCCTACTAGGAATGAATGATCCAACTCGAATATCAACCAAAGCATTGATCTCTGACGACGCTCGATAAATTATATAATGCATATTAGTTGTAGGAGATAAAGGTTGGTAACCACATTTTATAACTGAGAATCGGTCGCACGTGAATCTGAAATTATATCCATAAAAAGTCGTAGCAGTTGATCCTTTTAAACTCGCTCTGTACAATCATGTAAATATAATGACAAAAACGTACAACGCCTTCCCCCGGTCAAAAATGGAATCCCGTAGCCCATGCTAACAACATAAATGACAAACTTGCGATTAACTTATCGAGCTCATTACCACGCTTTCTGCATAGAACGTTAATCTATTTACCATGTTTAATGTTTCGAGCAAATGGAGTTTAACATTTCGTATAGCCATATATCATGCGTAATTTTTGGCTAAGAACACACGAATAACAACAATATGTGGATGAAACGTAAACACAACAGTAAATATTGTATTCCTTGACTGAATGTCAAAGCGTGAATCTTTGATGCTCAAGCCGAGGATGAGTATTTCTATACAACTTAATAATTTTGTAAATATGTCTCCTTTTTAGCCCAGAACCAACTCAACTGCTACCCTGGTAGTTGAGTCTGTTACGGCCAACATCTGTGACCATTTGTTGAAACATGCTCTCACTGATATGTTATTTATCAACATATTTGGAAATATCATAATTATGTTGATTATTCAGCATTAAGAACAGATACATGTATAAACTATGCATTGGATTAGTTATGAAATGCTGAATATGTATACAGGGTGCTAAAAGGTCCGTTTTCAATGCTTTTGTTTCAAAAAATAATTGTTCTGACGCCAGAAGAATGTAACTTTTTAGTTCAAATTGCAGAGGGTTTTAACATTGTTCTGATCTTCATGTTATTAAATGAAGCAAATAGTAAGAAATTCAAATTGTACCGACGTATACCGCGCAGATAACATTTAGTACGACTTTAAATTTTGCGAATAAACGTTTTAACACACAGTATGTCGCTGGCTTAGAATGAGAAAGTTGTACAATGTAAGCACAAAAAAGCTATTTTGAGAATAAAAGAAAACACTGTTTGAAAAATACCCTTTACTTATGGAAAACAAGCTTTTTCAACATCAGTTTGGTCAACATGACCTGTGCCATTTTTTGACATCAGGCTCATAAGAGAAGCACGACCTTCTAATTCTAAGCCAGTACTGTAATCAGTTCTCGCCCAACGTACATGCATAGAATGCTCAATATTTTATGTAAGTGGAACAACCAATCAGTCAACACAGTTTAGCAACTGATAAACACAATACAACACATGCCACACGCTCGGTTTCCTGTTGTGCAAATATGTGATTTAAACAAGTAAAAACTGCCAGGATAGCAGCTGCATTCGCGTGAGACATGTCTGAAAATACGCTAAACATTATAATAGAACTAATTATACTTCAGGATATTGTGAAAAACACTAGATGAAACAAAAGCGAACCATCTGTTACTCTCACTATGTTTCAAAACTATAGCTGACGCCTCAGGGATAGCGAAAGTTATATATGGAAGATCACCTATTGATATGCAACGTGGAGGCTACCGGTAGTTTATTGAATGAAAGTTAAAAATGAAAACCTGTCATTTACCAATAGCTGACTCTTTCGCACATTTCATTTGAATATCTCAGTATGCAAACATGATCTCTCATGTACTTGCGTTTTAAATCGAAGCATGCTCCTGTTAATGATACAAACGCTTCCTCTTAGCGGCAATCATATATAAAACCGGTGCATTATAATTACCATTTGTTTAGCGCAATTTCCGCCTGGAGAATATTTTATTGTATAGCATTACAATAAAACTGAAATGAAGAAGAAGGTAGTTTTAATTTAGATAAGTATTAGCAAGACAACATAACGTATAAATCATCATGTTGTATTGTTAAAGCTAACTGTAATGTACGTTCTCGCATTAAAAACTGGTGTTTTGCCAACGTAATAATGGATGCACGCGCTGTTAATACCCCTTTTGATACAGCTTTGCATTACAGGGCTACTGCATCGTCGACATTAAACGTGCAGCGCCTTATGAGGTGTAATCCATATTTTATTTGTAACTACTAATTCATTTTCTATAATTATGTCCAAATACAAAACCACGTGTTTCATGTTTTTATGTACTTCTCGGTCCGTACACTACGTACATCGCATTTCATATACGGTAACATGTGTCTATGACCTAACATGTGCACCAAAAAGTCATTATATTGCAATAACAGCGCGTACGGTTATGTTTACGCTAGTGTTTGTTATAATAGTTAAACGTTATGATATCTGCCGAGTTCTCCGAGCGTTAGTGTCTTCGCTTTGATTGACTTTGCCACCAACCGTCCATTTGGACTCTTAAGATGTTATCTTACGAACAACCATGTGTTAACTAAACACTTCTAGATATACACAATGAGCATGAAACGGGATAGAATGTACAATCGTACCGCTCAAAGTAAACAGTTATTGTAAATATACAGGGTGTTAAAAAAGTTTGTTCTCAAGGTTTAAATTTTAATACTTCATTTTTCAGATGTCAGAAGAATGTAAAATTGTCATAGTTAAATTCCTGAGGGTTCTACTTTGGTCTCATCTTTCTGGCCTTAAACGAAACTTTTAGAATATGAAATTAAACTTTTACACAGCGTACATAGCCCAGATTAAATTCAGTATGAATTTAAATTTTGAGAACAATTTTTTTATCACCCTGTAATTCAGCATCTTAATTCTTTAAGCAACCATCAACTAAACACAAATCAAACAGAAACCAGTTACAAATTCCTAAAGTTTCAAAATGCAACTAGCTATAACCTTAGGGTGGTGTGGTACTGGATGCAATTGATCGATGACATGTCATGCTAGAACTGCTTGAGAAATTTCCCTTTAAATGCGTAATTTACAATCGGAACATGCTTGTTAATTGGAAATTATCGCCATGATTATGACCCAAGGGGTATTTTCTCTGACTTGTCAAAAGCAATTTTAGAAATTTCAATGTTGTGGAACATAATAATGTGGTGTGTCTAACGTTGTTGCATAATTTTGATATGTGCGCAAAATGAACCTGGTCTGGACACGGGTTATAACAAATACACCATTCGTAACTATAAGGGGGCAATTTTCTTTACAATATAGGACAATAATATCCAATCTAATAAGAAACATGACAAATAGCATAGCGTATGGAATATGCGCATGCATGCGTGTATCATTTTCATTCCAAGGAATAAAATATAAGCCTTACATGGGTGGCTAGGCACTACAGCCGTTTCTATACGGCTTTGACCTGTCTTTGCATAAACACTACATGTATTAGATAAATTACATGACTGTGAATCTTGTGTCTTTTCATTAACAAATAATTTCAACGGCAAGTCTCACAATTGTTATGGATTGCATTTTAGATATGTAAACTGATAAAATATTTTCTTTGAGAAAATGACTTTTGATTGTGTATAATGTCATAAATCACATTCCTAACTACTTTGGCGTTCAATGGAGCAATTGATGCAGTAAGGCAATGGATGATCCACTGGCCCAAAATTTTACAAAGGTTTAACGGATCTGGTTCAAATTTGATCCTGAAAATAATTTTCTTTTTTTTGACGTTTTTGAGAACTGTTGGCAATAATACTTATAACCATGTACAGAATACCTGAACCACTTCAAGTTAACCTGTTCAACATATTTTTTCTGTTGCCAAAGTGAAATATTGTGTTTGAGCCTGAAAACCATCCTGAAACACTAGGATTAATTCTACTTACTTTAACATTTCTAAAACCGAATATAAAAACCTGTTTTAATGTCTTTGAAGAATACATTATTATCTCTTTATCAACATATCAAGCTTAACGTTAATATAATTTCTCAATATTGGTGGATAATAGCTTGATCCTGATCCTAAAAACTAACCCTTAATAATAAATAAATATAAATACATATTATGTTGATGAAGACAACCATAATTTACTCAGATATACCACCTTAGGAAACATTAAGCATCTTATCTAACTCTTATCCTAAATAGCATTTATTTGAATTACGAAACTTATCAGAAGAATGATGTGAAATTTGGTGATATAATTAAGATAGCGATAAATATAGGTTTCGGTTTATTTCCAGGAATATTCCTAAGGCTAGTCGTTTATAAACAGTGCTATTAATTACTTTACATCAATCAATGGACTCCAATGGTGCTCTATTAAAGTTGTAGATGTACAAGAAACAAGCAAGGTAAACCATTCATCTGAAACAGTTTAGTTTGATACAATCATGCGATACATCAGAATCCAAATTCATTGATTACGTGCAAGAGGTTTAATTTGATAGATGAACACATTTTACATTATCCGTTTTACTTTTCTAAGTCCGCTTTCTTTGCTATATTTAAATGCGTGACACATCTCAATTATTTGACGATGTGCCATAAAAAACACTCAAACTAACTGTTTGTTTTTAAGAGCAGTTTGAGTTCTGTTAATCAAAGCACCTACGAACATCCTACGCTTACGCTCAATTTAAATTGCTTATAATGCTTTTACAACTACACATTGGTGACAAACACGGTTGGTGCGAATTTATGAACTTAATCCGTGTAAAGAAGTACAATTCGCTTTACAGCAATTCGTATACATGTAGGAAGCTGGTTAATTTCAATTTTGTTTCCGAAATACCATTAATGCACTACCCATAATCTATCATAAACTCATCACGTGTCCTTAAGCAATATTGTCATTGATTCACCTTACAACGGAAGTAATGTATTCAAGTTTACTGCGGTTTAAGTGTATTTCATCAAACCGAAGCAACATAATTATGACAGTAGTTACTGTGTACATTAATGCATTCAATTTGGCAATTATATCTAATGATAAAACAATCTATTTTATTATTTGCTTTAATGCATTTAGGATGTGTGCCATACAAACTTTATCCTTGAGTTTAACTCGGGTAGATTAGAACTTTCACATATTTGTCAGAGAACACACTCTGTCATCAAATGTCTAAGCTAATGTCTAGTACGTAATTAGTCTAATTAACGAAGGTGTTGCCAAGAGCACGAGCTCTTATACATATTATTTCGTAAACGCCCGTACTATTCGGGGTAGACTACGTATATAAACATTAATATTTGGCTGGATACTTGACACTACGCAATCGCCGCCATTGATTCCTTCTTTTGCAAAGTAAATCTGATATTACAAAATTTAATGTATGTAACAAAATTAATATGCTTTAATTTTGTTTTTTATTAATTGATTGTTAAATAGATGTGTGTTATTTCATAACACACAAGTTGTCGCCTGTCATGTTGATTAATTTGTTTACTTAAGAAACCCACCTTATGAAACAATTGTGGACAGCTGCATGATGTGCATGACAATAAAACTGTCAACAGAAATGATGAGAACACGTGCTTAATACACAAAACTATGCATGCTAAGAAGTTTTATTGTCACGATATGTAATTATGTTATTATATTTAGTAACATTTTGACAATATACTGACATGTTTTATGTATGCTCATTAATGCATATGCTAATTACCAATGACGAGGGTCATTTGGAAGAGTATATAAGAGGGTCCAGTAGCAACAGATTTCAGAACGGTCGCAGGACTAGGAGCTAGCGGTCCTGATATGTTGTAAAAATGTAGCTTGTAAATACATGTATACTATGTTGAGTGTTATATAGGAGAACGGTGGGAGGACCAGAAGCTAGCGGTCTTGACTTGTTGTACGCTTGTAAATATATTATGTTGGGTGTTATATATTGAAATAAACTTTGAAAGCAATTATTGACTATTATCATTGTTTCAACCCACGACTACAACTTCGTTACACGTTGTTGAATTGGCGTCTTAAAAGAACCAGGATTAGAAAACGAACCTTGGGAAACGTCGCAGACACAACGCAAACTCAATTACGATCATCGGTACTGGTATTTCAGGATCACAGCGTTATAACATCAAAACGCAGACGAGATAGCATAGAGCTTACAGAAGGTGACATGGAGACGATCCGGCATTAAAAAGGACTTTTAATCGAAATTGAAATGTCGAAATATAATTTGGAACTTTGAAAAATTTGAAAAGTTGAAAACATTAAAGACATGGACATAAACTAATGTTTTAAGGAGCATAAATCAACGACCAGAAGACAAAGGATTATACGGAGATGTATATCAACGTAGATTCTACAATTTTGTTTAAATGTGGACAATGGTTTAATATAGCCATACCCAGACGACGATGTAGATCCGAGGACCATTGGGAACCATCTAGCAATAAATATTCAATACCTAGGACCAACATTAAAACCAATTTTAATACCGAGCAGCCAAGACAAGTGATTCGGCCGGAGAAAGCATATTTGACACTAAAAACTTTAAAAATATTCAGGACCTGGAAACTTAAGACAATTCTGATTCCTCGAACCAGGCTACCAGACACCAAATTTATATTTTTTACGGTAACATGTTACATTGATGTATTATCAAATTGTCACTATTTTCTGGCAAGATTTCAAGCATTTCATTTTTCTCACTTTTCTGATTTAATACATAATTTGCTTATTAAATATTATCTAGAATTATCAGAAATGTAATGCTATAAATATTTACTTGGGAGGAAATGAGAGTATTTTATGTGACAATTTATATGACAATATTATATAGGAAGTGTCGGCGCTGACAGTAGCATTGTCTGATATATTTCAATTTAAACTCATGGACTAGTTATGATATACGTAAACCTAAGTTGTTATTAAAACAACTACTGTCTTTGCCAGTGAGTAAATTTGTTAAATTGCGAGGTTCCCAATACAATGTATATTAATTCGATTACTTTGATAAATTATGTCTAAATGAAAACTGATTATACATATATTAATGGTAAAGAAAGTTTTAGGTCAGAAAAATGATTTTATCATTCAAACTAAATGCAGCTACAGAGACTGGTCAACCGACAGGTAAAACTAAACAGTGGGAGTAATTAATAACTACATTGTAGGCCAAGATATTAGGATGAATATCGGAGTATTTAGTTTCCTGTGTATGGTTCATTAAAGTTTGTAGTTGTATGTTAGAAATGATTTGGAGTAGAAACCAATCAAACTTAATATAGCCAATCAATAATTTTACAAAGTTTGCTTACAGGGGTTAAGTAAATCTGAAATTGTGTGGGTAAAGGTACAGGACGACCTAAAAGGGGAACTTGAAACGGTTGATAAAAGATAAAATTCTGGCAATTTAGCAGAAATTAATTAACCTTGAAAGTATTGGACCGAACATTACAACTATAACGGATTGTAAATTGTGTGTCCTTACAGTGTATTGTGAGAATACGACTGTCAGTCAATCATACATGTAGTAATGACATGTACTTTGGACTGAACTGTGTCCATGTGAGTAGAGAATGATTGATGTGCCCTAGTTAAGATATTTTTCACGGACTCAATTAAATGAGTTATTTGAAATTAATAGTCCAAGGCGTCAAAGAGATATTGAGTTACCTTGAAATAATATATTTGAGCATCAGTACAAAATATTATAAACAAGAGCAAAAGTGTTGAAATTCAGTAAACAACTTTGTAAAGCAGTCTGAGAATATGGAGTATAGAAAATTGGTACAAACTGAAAATATGGGAACCACAGGCCACTGTAAGTATCTATGTAATTTACATAGCAGGCATTAAGTTAACTAATTTACAAGAATTAGTAATTAGTCTAATTAACGAAGGTGTTGCCAAGAGCACGAGCTCTTATACATATTATTTCGTAAACGCCCGTACTATTCGGGGTAGACTACGTATATAAACATTAATATTTGGCTGGATACTTGACACTACGCAATCGCCGCCATTGATTCCTTCTTTTGCAAAGTAAATCTGATATTACAAAATTTAATGTATGTAACAAAATTAATATGCTTTAATTTTGTTTTTTATTAATTGATTGTTAAATAGATGTGTGTTATTTCATAACACACAAGTTGTCGCCTGTCATGTTGATTAATTTGTTTACTTAAGAAACCCACCTTATGAAACAATTGTTGACAGCTGCATGATGTGCATGACAATAAAACTGTCAACAGAAATGATGAGAACACGTGCTTAATACACAAAACTATGCATGCTAAGAAGTTTTATTGTCACGATATGTAATTATGTTATTATATTTAGTAACATTTTGACAATATACTGACATGTTTTATGTATGCTCATTAATGCATATGCTAATTACCAATGACGAGGGTCATTTGGAAGAGTATATAAGAGGGTCCAGTAGCAACAGATTTCAGAACGGTCGCAGGACTAGGAGCTAGCGGTCCTGATATGTTGTAAAAATGTAGCTTGTAAATACATGTATACTATGTTGAGTGTTATATAGGAGAACGGTGGGAGGACCAGAAGCTAGCGGTCTTGACTTGTTGTACGCTTGTAAATATATTATGTTGGGTGTTATATATTGAAATAAACTTTGGAAGCAAGTATTGACTATTATCATTGTTTCAACCCACGACTACAACTTCGTTACACGTATTATTCCAAAAATGTGTATAAAATACGTAAACTGTTTTATGGACAGATTATATAATTTTATATAGTTACAAATGTATATAGATATTAAAGTTTAAAGGAAAAATTTCTTATGTATAATTCAAAATGGATGTTCTCAGTTACCATCGGATTAGAGACTATTTATAGTACTAACCTGACTTACAATATAAAGATGGCATTGAAAAGAAGTGGCGAATATATCAATAAAATAACAAATTGAAATTAAATGGCAACTAAAAATCTAGGTGTCTGAGTATTCGGCATACAACTCACATTCATTTTTCAAACTTTCGTTAACAACTTGGTTACTGTATGGGATGTGGTGTAAATTTGTCAGCCCACGACATTGTTCACTAACTACCGTTTTCATAAAAGTATTACCAAAATGTACCTTCTGGAAACACATAAATACGCGTAGTCTACGGAAAATGTATTATAAATCAGATTGATTGTATAATTCAAACTCTCTAACTACCATATTACCATAATGTGGAGTTAACTTGGCATCTTTCACTAATTCAATTATACTCGTAAACTAAAGGAGGGAAAGAGATGCGCCAACGGAGATCAAAATTACATAAATAATGAGTTATGGAATTTTATATACGCACTGATATATGTTTATAAACATGTTAAGAAACAAATTTGTATCATTTTAAACAACCATTATACTTCATCTTCTACAAAGCGTTCAATAAATATTGTATTGTTTTATCCAACATATTCATATCTTCAATGTATTCCCAAACACAAAGTGAGGAGCCGTGGCGTAGGGGTAGTGCGCGCGCTTCGGTAGCAAGAGTTCCCGGGTTCAACCCCCGTCTGGACCACTGCTTAATTTCTCTGAGCAAAAATAACACACATACTCCACTCGATCAAGGTGTGTCTGAAGATGTTTGATAGTCCTGGGCGCCGCAGATCGAAATTGGCTGCACACCAACCAGGAGAGAAAAAGTCTACCCAGAGAGACTCGAACGCAGTTTTCAATATGTAGCCCAATGACCAGGGGAAGTAAAAATGTCGAAGGGTGACTGAACGTCTTAACTGCTGCCCTGTTTAACTTAAGAAACATGCAGTTTGATACCCAAATCATTAAGTATGCTCATCTATTATAAAATGGTCAATTTTACACTGATATAGTCATAATGACCTTGTTATGTACTGAGGCACTGGGGACAAAATGAGCAGATAAGTCTCTAATTTATCAATAACTTATTTGTACAAACCCAGATTCGGTAAGTTCAGTATTGATGTCGATATTAAAAAAATTCTGCTTTATCTACCATTTGATTTATACTGTAGGGTTAACGCATGCTTTTTCGTGCTATAACATCTGCAGAGTCCCGAGGGACAGTTGGTGCGGGCTTGGGCACCAACTGTCCCTCGGGACTCTGCAGATGTTATAGCACGAAAAAGCATGCGTAAACGCTATTATAGCATACAAAACATCAATTGATGCGTTTGTATTTCGAAATAATTACATTTTGGCGGGAGACTTTGTGGCGACGTCGCGTAAACAAACGTAACGTCGCGAAAACAAACGTTACGTCATAACAGTTTTTGTTATGAGCGTCGACTTCCGAGATCGGCAAGTACCAAGAAAACATGGATAATGCGGGTTTGTTTAAATTTATTTTTTAAATCTTATAGAAAATTAATAAGCAGTTACAAATAAAATCGAAATTGCAGTTCATAAGACGCTGTAAAATCGTTTATTTTAGTCGGTGAGGCCCTGAAATGAGCATACGTAAAACTGAACGTTAACAGCGCGTTCTCGTGTGAATCTGTATGTTTACGCATGGTTTTCGTCCCGTTAACGTATGGGCAAAATCACCGTTTTTATGCTATAATATACGTTGACATGTACTATAACCAAAAATATGATCTTAGTGCTCATTTTAAGCTACAAGCCTTAAATTTGTTTATCACAGAAAAAAATGTCCCTTTAAGTGTTCTATATTAAACAAACGTGAACACATTGATAGACGCTAGAACAACATGCTCGAAATATCATTTTTCAGAATATTATCGACACAAATAGCGGCAGTTAACTAGATTGCATGCAAATAACAAGTATCACATGGATGCCCGAACGTTTTTGTATACTAGGTATATTACACATATACTGATATCCGTTGTGCTCAGGTTACCAGTGCTATTACTAATATTTACCAATTAGATGCATTAGTAAACACATGAACTATAAACTTTACTACATTTCCGTTCATCAAAAAGATATAAAAAGAAACATAAACCAAACGTACCAGCTCATTAACAGTGATTTATGAACTATAAACTTCCCTAAAATGTTATGATGTGCATTATATCGACAGGAGTATGTAATAAGGAATCAATTATGGTTAATATATTTACGCATACAATACGAGCAATTAGACGATCCTAACATACTATAATTAATCGCTTGCCAAAATACTTCTAAGAACAGTTACTATACATCGAAATAAACTAGAATTCAGTTACCCATATTAAGGATGTTGGAGCGGGTTGGATCCCACATAAAGATGTTGTTCAAATTTTGCCAGGAAGTAGAGGAATCTATTCTGACACAATATATGATAAAGAAACAATAGGTCACGGAACTCGTTTTCCGAGTAATTGGCCTTGTTTGAAGTGTGTATGGATTAATTTTTTAATTACTTTTTAATTAGTAAGTTGGTGGTGGTGTTCAAATGTGTTTGATGTTTGTGATCTAAATAACAAAATATTTTTTCAATATAGCTTGGGTACACGTTGTTTTATATGGTCAAGATACCAAAAATGGTATAATCATTTAATTTTGGTCGAATATACATTCATAAGGCACATAACGTACGATGACAAATGACACATACGATCCGATCCAGCATCCTTAACTGTATTAACACCCATGTAACATCGAAGTGCAGTCTTTATAATGTATGTTTACAAAAACAGTTTATCTAAACGGATGCTGCACAAATGTAGTAATGAAATAATATGTACTTACTTGTAACGTCGATAACGATACCGTATGTTTCTTCCTTGTATACAAATAACATTTTATTGCCATTGAACTGTTATAGTGTTATTAATATGCTGGCGCAAATTAATTATGCAAATGTCAATAAAACACGACAGTAAACTTCCTAATCTAACAGAAGAGTTGTGGTATGTTAGAAACCCCAGCAATGCCGACACAAGTATCGGATGATTGATACAAGTATGTCATAAAACAGTTACCTATTTATAAACCAGTCTTACAGCACCTGTACATCTTTCTGAATATATCTTCCGTGCAAAGAATATCCCACATAGCTCTGATATAGTTTGTTGCGAACGGTAAATTTTAAGCACGATTCAATAATAATAGTTTTCATAATGATATGCTAACTGTAGGCCTATGTTGTAAATGTCAGATTCATTGTATTGTAAAACATTCAATCATTGGATGTTATAAGATCAAGTGTGTTTACATAGTTTCTGAATACTTGCCTTCGTCCAGGCAATGTCAACTTTGGGATCGACCTCCGTCATTGAAATATGTCCATTAAAACATCAATTTATTATTTTTATAACCTGTATCATGTTGCAATAAATAAGATACTTCAGCATTAGGGTTTCCTGTTGTCTCAGAGGATGTTTGTATTGATAGTGTTAATATATGCACGCGTCTTATGTATCCGTTGTAACACATTACAATTGTTGAGACAGTCGGCATCAAACCATTTAACAATCAACAGCACCATTACGTGATTCACCCACAACATTAAATGGACGCTTGTTTGAAATTGTAATTATGCAATCTTCGGAACTAACACGTACTGTATCCATCCCATTAATTGCACATTTAACGATGTGCATATCCTGTTCATTGGATGACCGTTAGATAACATGATAATAATTCCCATGGAAAGGACACATCGCGTTCCGGCAATACCTAAGGTCGAATTTGTTTGTCTGCCAGTCGTATAGATGGGCCACCTGGTTATATAAGGTCAAGTGAATCAGTGTTTTGTCTGCCTGTTATGTGGGCAATGTCCTGCAAAATTGAATCCATCGATGGTTCGATGCAAGACAAAATGGATCTTAGTAATCGTATATGATAAATGTGTCTGCTATGAATTCAAGAAGACAATAGATAACCTAACAGGAAAGGCAGCACTCGTCTTAAACAGCCAAACGCTGAAGACAAAAAACCTCCAATTACACTACGAACATTCGCGGTCGATATCAGCAAGGTGTCTGGACGTAACGTAAGCAAAACATATCTTCACTTGCCTTTCATCAAAGCTGTCTATAGCTATGTTAACAGTTTATTCAACTTGACTAGTATAATGTTTATATGTGACTTTGAAGAACCTTTCTGTTGACAGGTCGGACTGGATGGTGTAGAGATGAACACATCCTATCATTGTCAAAACATGAGGGCGAGCTTGTTGATAAAAAAAACACTCATTATTTATCTTATAAGTATAATCTGTAGGTCAATTCTTGAAACTAGACAGCCGTTTGCATTAAGTAGTTTCTATTCATTTAACCTAATGACCTGTGTTTTATCAAGTATCTGCTGTCAGGCATAAAATATTTTACTTTTCATCTAAGCTGATCGCACACGTAAATACAGATTGGTTATGTTCGTTTCTGGGGTTAACACAGTATCCTTACACTATCCTGCTATTTATTATACAGAGGAAGCATGTGTAGTGTGACTGCTAACACATTGAACAAATGGGATTTTAATTAACTATGATTTTATATCGAATGGTAACTTGCATTTGGATAAACATCACTAGCTCATATCAATAAAATGGCACGGAACTTTTAGTCTTTACATTGCAAGGCTTGGTTCCTTGCCCGGCTGTTATCAACGTCACTGTTCACGTGTTACTTTCTGTGCATTTCTTGGTCGGCTGTTTCAGATACTTCCCATGTCAGATGTATTACAATGTAGTATACTTCGTGTTGTTGTCTATCATATCCATTGGTTTTAGACCGCGATTGTGAGATATTAGAAAACGACTTAGGTCACATTCGATGATCCCTTTTAGCAAGTTACATTATTTCAGCGAAATAATGGATCTCATATATAACATTTATGTGGCCACAATGTTTCCGACTTAGTTTAATAGTCGACCATACCAATGTAGGAACCACAAAGTTATCTAGACATTCTCATTTCTATTGTGGTGACCAGCATGTTGTTTTCATAAGCTAAATGTTGACGACGGACACGAGTGATACTATATGACATTGAAGGAAATTATCTAAATACGACAGCCTACTATGAACGATCGTGGTCGAATTAGCTACACTACATGTCTGTCAAATCATACATACCAGTATATATTTATAGATTTCCACTGATTGTCGATAATTTTTGTCGACATGACGATCGTACTCAATATGAGACGAACACTATCTGAATCTCATAATCATGTTCAATATTTAGGACATTGAAAAATTAAACCTATTGAACAGTCTCAACCGGGACGATGCTCATAACTTAGTCTTTTAACACACCGCTATTCATTTACGCCTCCACGCGGAGAGCGCTCTTATGCTTATTAAGGATTCGTCGAATTAAAAAACTATAAACTAGCGCAATAGAAACAAAAGGTTCGAATTTATTTACATTCGCAATCGATGCGAGTCGTCACTAGAAATGCATTCACAACAAGTCACTGAGAATTGCAAACAATACAAAACGTTTCCTACCGGTTTGAAGCAAAAACCCTTTTTTTCAATGATGCTGTTGCCATAGCAACCACACGTTTTGTCAAATTGAAGTAATAATTAATATTGTGTCATTCGAACATTGATCACTCACCAAATACCATAAATCATAAACCTAGCATTGATCATTGTTGGATTACTGTAACCAAGGTCCGGTTAAAGCAAAGTAGTTTCACCATTTTGAATCCATAGCAACCGGTTCTTGTCAGAATAAAAACATAGTTAAACATGCCTATTCTCGTAATTAGTCCTAACCTACATACGAATGTACCTAGTTTCATAAAACTAGTTTTGAAACTGCTTGAGTAATGTCAGGATCCAAATTCTGAAGTATTTTCACTATGTCCGTCTCCGCAGCACCACAATTTCAATGTCTAGACGTACATAAGCCACTTATTGGTCCTTATTAAAATACATGTACCATGTGTCATTAACCTAGCTTGGAAACTGTTTGTTTGCGTTATGTATAGATCCAGATTTGGGACACGGGCGGCAATACTATAGTCCCCTCCGGTTGAAAACGTTGTTAACATGCTAAACACTGGTAGCACTTGCAACACACGTTTCCAGTTCAGAAGTTTTGGATTGCACCAGTGCTAAGCATCAAAATTGCGGATGACGGTGCGAAGTAATAAAGATTACTTATGTTGTATCAATGAACGAAACACATAACACAACCGAGGTCAGAGTGTTTTTGTTCTTTTTATCGATGTAATGAATCGGTTACATTATCTTTATGATTACTTACCGAATGATAAACAATGACGGATCAAAGTCTCGGAATAGAAATGAAGGGTGTTACACTTGATGGGGTTTTAATAAACACACGTAAACAAGATCCATGTATATCTAGCCCAATATGATGTTTTTGAATCAGTGCATTCTTTTGCGAACGCTCGAATTTACCAGCAACGATACACACTCATAAACAGTAGAACAAATGCAAGTTACCAAAAACGAGCGAATGTGAAATTCTATCCATAAAGTATCACAGCAGTCGATCGATTTATTATCGCTATTTGCAGTTATTATAATGGCTGACAAGGAACGCCACGCATTCCCCACAGAAATTGAATCCCGTAGCCAGTGTCAGTGAATTTTACGGATGTCAAATTTATGTGCCTATACATAAATACCAGATACTTATATAAAACTAGATAAAATGACTTATATCTGATAGAACACATTTTCGCTCATCATGCCACCACACTAAATCATCCAAATGTATGAAGCCTTGAAACTAAACATTGTTCGCGAGTTTTGAAGTCTCAAATTAAAAGTAAAACACATCTTTTCTTAGATAGTTTAGCAAGTCATCCAATTAGTTTGATTAGAATCTAACTTAATTAGGAGCACATCTCATCACTCTCGCGTCACATTATAAAATGCAAATTAGATAAATGTAGAACAATATGACTGGTCTGAATGTCTGCATAGTATATCAATGTTGAAACAATTGACTTAGATATTGAAATGTCTGGAATAATTGATATGTTTATTGTTTAGTCTGTCAGATTCTCAGACGTTAGGAGAATGGTGAAATTCCAAAGCTGGTCACCTACACAAAGATACGTTTAGGCAATATAGGATGCGGTGATATTACACTTGTTTGATGCAAACTAAACACATTGGCACTGAATTTGTGAAAAATACTACATATACGTATACAGGGTTACTGTAATTGACAAGATAGTACTAATCTGTTATTTGCTCACAACAGATTAGTAACATTTACCTTTCTGGAGAAGACGTATCTATAGCGTTCAGCTTATGTATATTTTGACAACTCTTTAAAACCCTAAATTATAACAGTGTGTAGTTAATCAAGTAATAATTTATCTTTCCAATGGGATCTCACCAGCTCAGGTATAGCTTCTGACAGATAAATGAGGGCAACGTAAACTCCAAAGTAATAACTCTGCTATAATATATTATTTAGTCTTTTCGTTACAACCAATTTCTCCAAATTCAATTTTTCCATTTCAACGTTAAAGCCTGTCGTCCAACTTCAGTTTTCAGTACTATACAGATATGTATAGGTTATAGACATATATGTATTAACATATTAAGTGCCGCGTCGCTTTGCTCCCTTGCACTTATTTGTTAATATTTCTAATATTTGATATATAGCCCGCTTATAGTTTACCCACCCACTCCGTTATGGCCTTTCCAGTGCTTTTTTTGCAAATAGGCAATATTGCATGCATATTTGCTGTTAATTGCTGATAGAATTACAGTACAATTGTGAGGGTATTTAGAAACAGTAACATTGCCCAACTGAACAGATTTACTAAATGAACCACTTAATAAAATAGATATCGTATCCTAATAAAAGGTATCGAGGTCGAAAAATTAGCACCAATTCAGTGCACTCATCAAAAAACCATACCAGTCCAACCTTTGTAGTGTATGTTCACGATTTTGTATGTGGTGTGATAAAACATTACCCTGGACCGGAAAATGTATTCTCGTGGTGTAGGTGAAGTTAATTGATATTGAGGTAATACTTCAACACAAATAATGAGCTGTCGGGACATGAGGAACATGCTTTTTGAAGCTTCAGGGAAGTCATGAGACAATTTGTGATAGCGGAAGGAATTGTGGTATCTAATAATTGGGAGAAAATGGCCGATGTGGAATTCCTCAGTTGGACCTAGGCTTAAGATCACGCTAACTAAATAATGAGCTGCTTCGGCTGAAAAGACACCTACTGTTTGATCACATGGTGTTGCATTTCCCTGTTACATTCCTTAAATGCAATATACTAGACAGAATATTACGCGGTAACAATACTTTTACTTAGTTTAGCTGGTGGCTAAGCCCACCGAAAAAAACAGAACCTCCACCAGGAGTTGGTCAATTCGACATCCCGCGTTCTAGCACCCGAGAGCTTCAAAATGAATGTAACGGCATCACTGGTGCACGTCCAGTGACGTAAAGGAAATATGCATGGGTAACAGCTCACTCCAAGGAACTGTTTTATCAATGCACTAATGGAAGTAGTACACTCAAGTTCGTTCAAATTTAAATTCTTACTAATTCTACAATTTTGGGACGAATGTGGTTTATAGGGCCCGTTAACTGAAGCATAAATAATACTGAACAACCTTTAATCACTATTTGCATGTGTTAAAGAATTATACGGAATTTAAATTTGAACGCGAGTTTAAGATTTCCGTAAGTGCTTTGATAAAACAGTACCAATAAAGCGATATAACAGATCGTAAAGTGTTGGTGCTGGCATATAACGCTTTGGTGCTTTACGCATGTATATGGTTAGTTCCTGGACCATGAGGCCAAAATACTGTAAATTATGTTTACTCTGTGATAGAACACACAGAGCCGCATATATCACCCTCCTATAATATGGATTAATACCTTCAGACAGCCAATGTACATCGTTGAACCCTTAAAATCGTGGGCCACAAAAAGGACAATATAGTTTCAACTGAGTCAAATGTGCGAGTCAATTTCACGTAACCTGTGAAATACGAGGGAGCAAATAGGTTATTGTGTACTTGACGATCTTTCTTCACACCTCACGTTTAGCGTCGTCAGCTCTGCTTCGCCTCTTGGGAATATTATATAATTCCACAGTTTGACGGATTTCATCTACAATGTATTTGCATTTGCACGTAGATTATGAGGGTCTACAAATAAGCTGAGAAGACAATGATCAATAATTTTAATTTGTTTATTTTTTTCTGAGAAATGTTACATCACGTCATGAGTATCTCATGTCGATTGGCAATTATACCTAGCCTTTGTTTCATACAAAGTCATGCTGGTAACTGATCGGGAATTTCGCGCACAACAGACGTGATTTATATGAATGGGGAAAGTAATGTTGTACGATTTAAAGGAAATAAAATTCTTGAAATATTGATTGTTTCATTTTTCAATAATGTTACAAACTGACATTACAACAGATAATAGACAATCAGACAGGAAAGGTAGCACCAACTTAAACAACTGAGCGCATAAAACATAAAAACATCACATACTACAAATACACGGCACCATGCCATACGCTACACATAGGCGACTTAATACCAAAATGGCACATACAAACTCTGACGCAACCTGAACATAAGACATCAACGCTAGACAACTTCAATCGTTAGTATTCGACGTTAGGCCTTTTCAATTATTAGACCTCAACGTTAGCCCCATCATCCATTATACCTCAACGTTAGCCCCTTCAACCATTTAACTTCAACACCAGACCCTTTCAACCATTAGACCTCAACGTTAGCCCCTTCAACCATTTAACTTCAACACCAGACACTTTCAACCATTAGACTTTACTACTACAAAAGTTAACTACAGAAACTGAAGTCCAAACTAAACTCAGTACAGCAAAGTAAATTACGATATTTTGATCGCTCAACTTGAGTGGCTTTTAAATCTGCAAGAAATTGCCGGTATTATGGAATTGTACTTATTAGTTATTATTACATGACAGTTGGTTAGGTTATATCGAGATAGATAACATCTGCACAAATGATAACCCATATAATTTTAAAGGTATTCTAATGCACTACACCACCAGATAGGCGTGTAGCTTATGGTACAAATGCCAGGATGTAAGTAGACTCAAGTGCTACTTTAACTGGATGTTATGTTGATTTTATAGCATGTTAATTGGAACATATTACTTTTATTGAAAGTAGAATCAATTGAGTGATGGTACACATAGGGTCTACCAGTTTACGTTGAAATAGTATAGAATATAGAATAGAATCATTTTATCTGCAACCAAAAATACAAGTAGAATATACAGCAGTATAAATATACGACCACTCACATTTAGATGATATTGAACACTTGTATACGGATGGATTGTATTTATCTATTGTATATGAAAATTAATTTTAATAAACTCAAACACTTTACAAAACAAATTAAACGGTTAATGTTACAACAGAGCTTGGTGATAAAGAAGATCAACAAAACGACCAGTAACATTATCAGACTAATCCATTTTTTGTCAAGATACCAGATAGACAAACTCGATTATTTCTGTTGCATGATTCATTACAATGATCAAAATAGGTCAGGAGTTAACAGTCACAACAAATTGGTGCCGATTTAATTAATTGCCTAAATAAAACGTTTTCCTGAGGATTACGTTTCTTGCTTGAATTTGACTCCTGGTATCCGCATAAAATACACGACATATAGACATTTCTCTGTACTCAGTAATAATGGTAATTTAAACAGAAACATCAAACATTGGACATGGGAGGCAGTATATCATATAACAAAAACTACATACATGTACGTGTAAAGGAACACATCGGTTACAGGCACAAGTCTCAAAGACAAATGCAAAAAAGAACAAACACATATTATAACTAAATTACCTCAAAGTCCTACTTGCGTGTAATTGAGTGCCATGACACTGTATTTGTATAAGACAGCTGCTGATGATTCTCAAACGACTTAAATAACTAACACGCGTGTGTCCTAAAACGATACCCGTGTAATGTCATTGTACAAGACAGTTTTACAATTATATTAAGTTCTTTCGGGGAAGTTTCGAACGTTAAATGAAATTCATTTATACCTCCCTGGATCAATAGATTAAATTAAAATGGATCAAGATCTTCAAAAACCATACACTTAACAATACCACAAAAACATACGAATAAACATACATCAAAATATTTATTGCAAGAGAAAAGATATCCGTTTTCAAACAAACGATAGAACAAAAACATAATTATATTTTCTTAGATAATTCCTCGGCAAACAAATTACTTAAACTAAAATTTAAAATCATCGCGAACCCAACTGTGAGATATCACCTCAGCTTCACATGATAAAATATAAATTAGACAAATGATTGAAGACATATCGCTGACTTAGAATTAGATTGCTTCTTTCAACCTGATGAAACCCATTCATATTTAAATCTGCATCACAAAGCGCTTGCTATGAGAAGGTAATGTTGATCAAACTGAAGTTAAAAACGCATGTTTTTCATAAGTAAAGAGTAGTTTTATTTCCGACAGTTTTTGTTCTTTTTTTTCTCAAAATAGCGTTTTTATAATAACGACTATCTCTTTCTAAGCCAGCGATATCACCTATCTAAGTTCCGGTATCCGAAGGTACAACAGTTTATAACCATACATAGTCCAATAATACCTGGGAAACATGACCTTTATTACATTAATTGCGAGTTTGTGTAGGACACACGTAGAGTCATTATAAAAAACATAAAGCCCGTATTAGTACATTTCTATAAAACTAGAACCATTGATGATGTTTCTTTGTACAAATATCCAAACAAATCGATTACATATTTCTAAGAAGTGGTAAAATAACCGAATTGCAGCATGCTATCATTCTAATTGTGACATATAAAATGGTAAGATTTACATAAAAACATATCAGAAAGGTCTCTGAGGCAGTGTTTAGTGCCATTTCATAAAATCAGTGTTAATGTGCTGCCGTTTCTGTTTGGCTTTGGATTGTCTGTACGCTGCAGTATTTATTAGTTCACCTTAGTGCAACATCATCAACGTGCGATGCAATGTTAAGAGGGTAACACCCCTGCAGTATACTTCAGTATGGGCAACTTGTTGCTGAAAACGTGTGTCGTATAGTTTGGCTTTAGAGCGGTAATCAACACTGTACTAAACACATTAGGCGAAGTAAAAAATGTGTCAATAAGCATTATATCAATTACGACTAGACGATGGAATCGTTATTGGTTCATCTTCCGAATGTAGGAATAATTACCAGCCAGACAGACTCAGGTGAGCTATTATGTTAACTGATCGCATGCTGATACATTGCATGCATCTGGCAGAATTTATAAATGATGAATTGTCAAAATAATTTCGCACGCGAACGACCTTTGCGCCGTTACTCGTTTTCAGTGGGGCTTATTTAAAAATGAGAATGCACAACAACAGATAACACCATTCTACCTAACCACCATCTTGAAGAACTCAAATGTATGATTGATCAACACTGCCAATACGACTTCATTCAATTCATACACTATACATACCAATAACATCACTATAGTTTATTGTGCAGGTTACGGAATATCAACAGTCCATATCTAGTGTGGGTATTGTTAAGTTAGTAATATTACTCTCAACCGTACAATGTATATAGTACGTAGATTATACACCCGAAATCCATTATTCGTATTTGAACAAAATAATTATGTTTGGGATACTCCAGTAGGCATGTTTCTTTCATCGTAAAAAAACATAAGCACACAATGCAAACATATTGCACTGAATTTTCAAAATGTGACAATGCAATAATAGCTTTGGAGATGAAAAAGGTTACAACGCATCTGTTAATTTAATACCTACAATATTCTTCTGATTACAATCGTTCACCCATCTCTTTTCAATAAAGAAACATGCTATGTGCCTCTATTTCACGGCATTCATTATCTGTATTTATGGTTTTGTAATTGTATGACACAAGATATGAAGTGTAATTTTCACCACCATCATTATGTATGTTATGTGTGATTGCATTGTCTAACATTGTTGCATAATTTTGATATGTGCGCAAAATGAACCTGATCTGGACACCGGTTATAACAAATACACCATTCGTAACTATAAGGGGGCAATTTTCTTTACAATATAGGACTTACAATAATCTCCAATCTAATAAGATATATGACAAATAGCATAGCGTATGGAATATGCGCATGCATGCGTGTATCATTTTCATTCCAAAGAATAAAATATAAGCCGTACATGGGTGGCTAGGCACTACAGCCGTTTCTATACGGCTTGGACCGGCCTTTGCATAAACATTACATGTATTAGATAAATTACATGCCTGTGAATCTTGTGTCATTGCATTAACAAATAATTTCAGCGGCAAGTCTTACAATTGTTATGGATTACATTTTAGATATGTAAACTGATAAAATATTTGCTTTGAGAAAATGACTTTTGATTGTGTATAATGTCATAAATCACCTACCTAACTACTTTGGCTTTCAATGGAGCAATTGATGCAGTAAGGCAATTAGGATGATCCACTGGCCTAAAACTTTACAAAGGTTTACATGTAAGGGATCTGGTTCAAATTTGATCCTGAAATTGTTTTTCTGTTTTTGGACGTTTTTGAGAACTGTTGGCAATAATACTTATAACCATGTACAGAATACCTGAACCACTTAAAGTTAACCTGTTCAACATATTCCGAACATCTTTTTTTCTATTGACAAAGTGAAATATTGTGTTTGAGCTTGAAAACCATCCTGAAACCCTAGGATTAATTCTACTTTCTTCAACATTTCTACAACCAAGTATAAAAACTTATTCCAACGTCTTTGAAATTGTAGGATATATCGTTATCTATTTAATATCTGTATAAACATGTCAAGCCTAACATTAATACAATTTCAGAATATTGATGGACATCTATATGAGCTTGATCCTAATTTAGAAAACAAAACCTAAGTTGAATAGTTTGTTGATATAAACAACGCAGCCATAATTTACTCAGACATAACACCATAGGAAACATTAAGCACCTTATCTAACTCTTATCCTAAATCGCATTTATTTGAATTACGAAACTTATCAGAAGAATGATGTGAAATTTGGTGATATAATTAAGATAGCGATAAATATAGGTTTCGGTTTATTTCCAGGAATATATCTAAGGCTAGTCGTTTATAAACAGTGCTATTAATTACTTTACATCAATCAGAGCATTAAATCAATAATACTGTGTGGGTTAAGTTAGATTAACGTTCAGGAAACGAAATAATTTTATGTATTGTGACAGCCAGTTAAAGGTGCTAAAGCTATTATCAAGCCACAATTTCTAATTATTGTTGTGCACAAATCAATCGTTGAATCACAATAGAGAATGTGCAGCCGTATGGTCAAAATAACTGCTCGTTGTTCATTATGTAAAGTTAAGAAATTGTGAAACGATTTCTTCAAGGATAAATAAGCTATTGGAGCGTTGTAGCCAGAATAATTGATACACTTTGGAACACATTCTAAGCATTAACTCGACACTTCAACAAGGTTGTAAGCAAGTTCTTAAATGAATAGTTCAACTTTCCCTCTCAAATATTAGTTGTCATGGACTCCAATGGTGCTAGATGTAGATGTACAAGAAACAAGCAAGGTAAACCATTCAACAGAAACAGTTTAGTTTGATACAATCATGCGATACATCAGAATACGAATTCATTGATTACATGCAAGAGGTTTAAATTGATAGATGGACACATTTTACATAGTTTATTCGTTTTACTTTTCTAAGTCCGCTTTCTTTACTATATTTAAATGCGTGACACATCTCAATTATTTGACGATGTGCCATAAAACAACACCCAAACTAAATGTTTGTTTGGAAGAGCAGTTTGAGTTCTGTTAATCAAAGCACCTACGAACATCTCAATTTTAATTGCTTATAATGCTTTTACAAATATACATTGGTGACAAACACGGTTGGTGCGAATGTATGAACTTAATCCGTGTAAAGAAGTACAATTCGCTTTACAGCAATTCGTATACATGTAAGAAGCTGGTTAATTTCAATTTTGTTTCCGAAATACCATTAATGCACTACCCATAATCTATCATAACCTCAACACGTGTCCTTAAGCAATACTGTCATTGATTCACCTTACAACGGAAGTAATGTATTCAAGTTTACTGCGGTTTAAGTGTATTTCATCAAACCGAAGCAACATAATTATGACAGTAGTTACTGTGTGCATTAATGCTTTCAATTTGCCAATCATCTCTAATGATAAAACAATTTATTTTATTATTTGCTTTAATGCATCTAGGATGTGTGCCATACAAACATTATCCTTGAGTTTAACTCGGGTAGACTAGAACCTTCACATATTTGTCAGAGAACACACCCTGTCATCAAATGTCTAAGCTAATGTCTAGTACGTAATTAGTCTAATTAACGAAGGTGTTTCCAAGAGCACGAGCTCTTATACATATTATTTCGTAAACGCCCGTACTATTCGGTGTAGACTACGTATATGAGTTGTAGAACGCCCAAACATTAATATGTGGCTGGATACTTGACAATACTCAATCGCCGCCATTGATTCCTTCTTTTGCAAAGTAAATCTGATATTACAAATGTATTATTCCAAAAATGGGTATAAAAAACGTAAACTGTTTTATGGACAGATTATATAGTTTTATATAGTTATATAGATATTAAAGTTTAAAGGTAAACATTTTTATGTATGCCTCCCCCTTTGGTCCTTAAGCATATTTCAAAATGGATGTTCTCAATTACCATCGGATTAGAGACTATTTATAGTACTAGCCTGACTCTCAATATAAAGATGGCATTGAAAAGAAGTGGTGAACATATCAATAAAATAACAAATTGAAATTAAATGGCAACTAAACATCTAGGTGTCTGAGTATTCGGCATAGAACACGCATTCATATTTCGAACTTTCGTTAACAACTTGGTTACTGTATGGGATGTGGTGTAAATTTGTCAGCCCACTACATTGTTCACTAACTACCGTTTTCATAAAAGTATTAACAAAATGCACCTTCTGGAAACACATAAATACGAGTAGTCTACGGAACATGTATTATAAATTATGATTGATTATATAAGTCAAACTCTCTAACTACCATATTGCCATAATGTAGAGTTAACTTGACATCTTTCACTAATTCAATTATACTCGTAAACTAACGGAGGGAAAGAGATGCGCCAACGGAGATCAAAATTACATAAGTAATGAGTTATGGAATTTTATATACGCACTGATATCTGTTTATAAACATGTTAAGAAACAAATGTGTATCATTTTAAACAACCATTATACTTCACCTTCTACAAAGCGTTCAATAAATATTGGATTGTTTTATCCAACATGTTCATATCTTCAATGTATTCCAAACACAAAGTGAGGAGCCGTGGCGTAGGGGTAGTGCGCGCGCTTCGGTAGCAAGAGTTCCCGGGTTCAACCCCCGTCTGGACCACTGCTTAATTTCTCTGAGCAACAATAACACACATACTCCACTCGATCAAGGTGTGTCTGAAGATGTTTGATGGTCCTGAGTGCCGCAGATCAAAATTGGCTGCCCACCCACCAGGAGAGAAATAGTCTCGCCAGAGAGACTCGAACGCAGGTTTCCATATGTAGCCCAATGACCAGGGCAAGTAAAAATGTCGAAGGATGACTGCTGCCCTGTTTCACTTAAGAAACATGCAGTTTGATACCCAAATTATTAAATGGTCAATTTTACACTGATATAGTTATACTGACCATGTTATGTACTGATTCATTGGGGAACAAATGAGCAGATAAGTCTCTAATTTATCAATAACTTGTTTGTACAAACCCAGGTTCGGTAAGTTGAGTATTGCTGTCGATAATAAAAACGTTCTGCTTTATCTAGCATTTGATTTATTCGATACGTCGACATGTACTAAAACCAATAATTTGATCTTAGTGCTAATTTTAAGCTACAAGCCTTAAATTTGTTTAACACAGAAAGAATGCCCCTTTAAGGGCTACTCTACTGGACAAACGTGTACACATTGATAGACGCTAGAACAACATGCTCGAAATATCATTTTTCAGAATATTATCGACACAAATAGTGGCAGTTAACTAGATTGCATGCAAATAACAAGTATCACATGGATGCTCGAACGTTTTTGTATACTAGGTATATTACACATATACTGATATCCGTTTTGCTCAGTTTACAAGTGCTATTACAAATATTTACCAATTAGAATCATTAGTAAACGCATGAACTATAAACTTTACTACATTTCCGTTCATCAAAAAGATATAACAAGAAACATAAACCAAACTTACGAGCTCATTAACAGTGATTTACGAACTATAACCTTCCCTAAAATGTTATGATGTGCATTATATAGACAGGAGTCTGTGATAAGGAATCAATTATGGTTAATATATTTACGCATACAATACGAGCAATGAGACGATCCTAACATACTATAATTAATCGCTTGCCAAAATACTTCTAAGAACAGTTACTATACATCGAAAGAAACTAGAATTCAGTTACCTATATTAAGGATGTTGGAGCGGGTTGGATCCCACATAAAGATGTTGTTCAAATTTTGCAAGGAGGCAGAGGAATCTAATCTGACACAATATATGATCAAGACACAATAGGTCACGGAACTTGTTTTCCTAGTAATCGGCCTTGTTTGAAGTGTATATGGGTTATGTTTTTAATTACCTTTTAATTGGTAAATTAGCGGTGGCGTTCAACTTTGACATTTTTGTTTGATGTCTGTGATCTAAATAACAAAATATTTTTTCAATATAGCTTGGGTACACGTTGTTATGTATGGTCAAGATACCAAAAATGGTATATTAATATTATTCATTGCTCCTTAACCCCACCCCTTCATGTTTAATGCAGGAAATAGTACCCAGATAAAATTCTTATAACTTTTGTTGCCACATTCAACTTTTTAAAATATTTTGTGAAGTAATTCTAGTGATATAGATCACCAAAATATGCAATAAAAATAGATGTCAAAGAGGTATCTGTTTTTATTTCGTTAAAGGTGGCTAAAATGCTGAGAAAATCAATGAACACGCTTAAAATATTGAACATGTAAATATCGCGAAAACACATAAACACACAATAAACAAACATAGCCAAACGAACCTGACTCACCAAAAAGTCATTTTGCATAAATAGCAATATTTTTATTTGTTTTACCGCGCCAACCTCTTATGTAATGTAATATTTTTTCGGAATGTGAACCGTCATTTCGATCAGTATTTTCTCATTTTATTGCATAAACTATTTTAGAATATTTTGAAACATGTTTACATTCATAAGGCACATAACGTACGATGACAAATGACACATGCTCACTAATCCGTTCCAGCATCCTTAACTGTATTAACATCAATGTAAAATCGAAGTGCAGTCTTTATAATGGATGTTCACAATAAAAGTATTTCTAAAAGGATGCTGCACAAATGTAGTAATGAAATAATGTGTACTTACTTGTTACGTCAATAACGACACCGTATGTTTATTCCTTGTATACAAATAACATTGTATTGCCATTGAAATATTATAGTGCTATTAATATACTGGCGCAAATGAATTATGCAAATGTCAATAAAACACGCCATAAACTTCCTAATCTAACAGAAGAGTTGTGGTATGTTAGAAACCCAAGCAATTCCGACACAAGTATCGGATGATTAGTACAAGTATATCATAAAACAGTTACCTAGTTACATCGTGTTTCAGCATTGTTGTCCTGAATATAACTTCCGTGCAATGAATATCCCACATAGCTCTGATTCATGTTGTTCCTGACGGTAAATTTTAAGCACGATTCAATTATAATAGTTTTCATAATGATATGCTACATTTTTTTGTAACTGTAGGCCTATGTTGTAAATGTCAGATTCATTGTATTGTAAAACATTCAATCATTGGATGTTATAAAATCAAGTGTGTTTACATAGTTTCTGAATACTTGCCCTCGTCCAGGCAATGTCGACTTTGGGATCGACCTCCGTCATTGAAATGTTTCCATTAAAACATCAAATTATGTTTTTTATAACCTGTATCATGTTGCAATAAATAAGATACTTCAGCATTAGTGTTTCCTGTTGTCTCAGAAGATGTTTGTATTGATATTGTGACTACATTCAGGCGTTTTAAGTATCCGTTGTAACACATTACAATTGTTGAGACAGTCGGCATCAAACCACTTAACGATCAACATCACCATTACGTGATTCACCCACAACATTAAATGGACGCTTGTTTGAAATGACAATTATATTATCAACGGAACTAACACGTATCCATTCCATTAATTGCACATTTAACGATGTACAGCGACATATTATCTGTATTGGATGACCGTTCTATATCTCGATAAGAATTGCCCACGAAAATGATACATCCGGTAATGCTTGATGTATAATTTGTTTGCCTTCCTGTCGTATCGTTTGGGAAATGTTCTGGTCATATAAGGTCAATTGGATCAGGTTTTGTGTGCCTGGTATTGCATGTAAGGCAATGCAAAACTCGAATCCATCTATGGTTCGAAGCAAGACAAAAACATAATTATATATTAATAATCTGTAAAATGGTGACTGTACGCACCGTAAGCAAAATATTTCTTCAAATACCTTTCATCAAAGCTGTCTATAGCTATGTTAACAGTTTATTCAACTTGAATGATATATTGTTGATATGTGACTTAGACGAACCTTTCTGTTGACAGAACGGATTTGGTGGTGTAGAGATGAACACATCCTATCATTGTCAAAACATCAGGACGAGCTTGTTGATAAATAAATCACTCCTCAAAACGAGTGTACTAAGTTATTTATGTGAAACTCACTTATAAGTATAGCATTAAGGTCAATTCTTGAAACTAGACAGCCGTTTACATTAAGTAGTTTCTAATCATTTCGCCTAATGACATGTGTTCTATCAAGCATCTGCTGTCAGACATAAACTATATTACTTTTCATCTAAGCAGATCGCACACGTAAATACAGATTATTTATGTTCGTTTCTGTGTAAAATATCCTTACACTGTCCGGCTATTTATTATACAGAGGAAGCATGTGCAGTGGGACTGCTAACACATTGAACAAAAAGGATTTAAATTAACTAAGATTTTATATTGAACGATAACTTGCATTTTAATAAACATCAATAGCTTACATCAATAAAATGGCATGGCACTTTTAGTATTTACACTTAGGTTGAAAGGCTTCGTTCCTTAATTGTCTCACAGTTATCAACGTTACTGTTCACGTGTTACCTTCTATGCATTTCTTGGTCGGCTGTTTCAGATACTTCCCATGTCAAATTTCTTTTGTATTATAATGTCAGACAATTAACGCAACGCATTCCCCCACAAAATGGAATTCCGTTACGAGTGTCAGTGCATTTTTACGGATATAATGTCAAATTTATGTGCCTATACATCAATACCAGATACTAATATAAAACTAGATAAATGACCTACATGTATATCGGATAGGACACATTTTTGCTCATCATGCCAACACACTAAATCATCCAAATGTATGAAGCCTTGAACAAATCTTAACTTTTGAAACTAAACATTGTTCGCGAGTTTTGAAGTCTCAAATTAAAAGTAAAATACATCTTTTCTTAGATAATTTCGCAAGTCATACAATTAGTTTGATTAGAATCTAACTTAATTAAGCGCACATCTTATCACTCTCGCGTCACAATATAAAATGCAAATTAGATAAATGTAGAACAATATGACTGGTCTGAATGTATGCATAGTATATCAATGTTGAAGCAATTGACTTAGATATTCAAATGTCTGGAATAATGGATATGTTTATTGTTTAGTCTGTCAGATTCTCAGACGTTAGGAGAATGGTGAAATTCCAAAGCTGGTCACCCACACAAAGATACTTTAGGCAATATAGGATGCGGTGATATAACACTTGTTTGATCTAAACTAAACACATTGGCACTGAATTTGTGAAAAATACTACATAATATTGAAGGGTTACGGTAATTTACACGATACGTACTAATCTGTCTTTTGCTCACAACCAATTTCTCCAAATTTTTCACAATTTTTCCATTTCAACGTTAAAGCCTGTCCAACTTCAGTATTCATTTCTATACATGCATGCATAGGTTATAGACATATATATATTAATATATTAAGTGCCGCGGTCGCTTTGCTCCCTTGAACTTATTTTTTATAATTCTAATATTTGATATATAGCCCGCTTATAGTTTACCCACCCATTCCGTTATGGCCTTTCCAATGCTTTTTTGCAAATAGACAATATTGCATGCATATTCGATGTTAATTGTTGATAGAATTACAGGACATGTGAGGGTAGGCGGGTCTAGTAGTCCATATTTAGAAACAGTAACATTGCCCAACTGAACAGATTTACTAAATGAACCACTTAATAAATATATATGTGTCCTAATAAAAGGTATAGAGGTCGAAAAATTAGCAACAATTCTGTGCACTCATCAACAAACCATACCAGTCCATCATTTGTAGTGTAAGGACTTAAAATTGAGCGTATGTTTACGATTTCGTATGTGGTGTGATAAAACATTACCCTGCACCGGAAAATTTATTCTCGTGGTAGGTGAAGTTAATTGATATTGAGGTAATTGGGAGTTGGTCAATTCGACATCCCGCGTTCTAGCAACCGAGAGCTTCGGAATGAATGTAACGGCATCACTGGTACACGTCCACTGACGTAACGGAAATACACATGGGTAACAGCTCACTCCAAGGAACTGTTTCATCAAAGCACTTATAGAACTAGTACACTTAATTACGTTCAAATTTAAATTCTTAATAATTCTACAATTTTGTGAGGGATGGGGTTTATAGGGCCCGTTAACTGAAGCATAATTAATACTTAACAGCCTTTTATCACTATTTTCATGTGTTAAAGAATTATATGGAATTTAAATTTGAACGTGAGTTTAAGATTTCCGTAAGTGCTTTGATAAAACAGTACCAATAAAGCGATATAACAGATCGTAAAGTGATGGTGCTGGCATATAACGCTTTGGTGCTTTACGCATGTATATGATTAGTTCGTGGACCACGAGGCCAAAATACTGTAAATTTTGTTTACTCTGTGATAGAACACACAGAGCGGCACACATCACCCTCCTATAATATGGATTAATACCTTCAGACAGCTAATGTACATCGTTGAACCCTTAAAATCGTGGGCCACAAAAAGGACAATATAGTTTCTACTGAGTCAAATGTGCGAGTCAATTTCACGTAACCTGTGAAATACGAGGAGGCAAATAAGTTATTGTGTACTTGACGATCTTTCTTCACACCTCACGTTTAGCGTCGCCTCTTGGGAATATTATATAATGCGACAGTTCGACGGATTTCATCTACAATGCATTTGCATTTTCACGTGGATTATAAGGGTCTACAAATAAGCTGAGAAGAGAATGATCAATAGTTTTAATTTGTTTATTTTTCTGAGAAATGTTACTGTAACATCATGAGTATCTCAGGTCGATTAGCAATTATACGAAGCTTTTGTTTCATACGAAGTCATGATGGTACAAGTAAATGATAAGGAATTTCGAGCACAATCGAAGTGAAGTAATATGAATGGGAAAAGTAATGTTGTACGACTTAAAAGCAAATTAAAGATAAATTGATCGTTTCATTATTCAATAATGTTATAAACCAATTCATTCTGACATTATAACAGATAATAGACAATCGGACAGGAAAGGCAGCACCAAATTACACAACCGAGCACATAAAATATAAAAATATCACATACCACAAATATACGCCACCATGCCCAACGCTACAAATAAACGACTTAATACCAAACTGGCCATAAAATGCCCGACGCATCCTGAACATAAGGCATCAACGCTAGACAACTTCAATCATTAGTATTCAACGTTAGCCCCCTTCGACCATTTAACTTCAACACCAGACCCTTCTAACCATTATACTTAACTACTACAGAAGATAACTACAGTGACTGAAGTCCAAAATAAACTCAATAGATCTACAGCATAGTAAATTACGATATTTTGATCGCCCAACTTGGGTGGGCTTAATTTGCTCGAAATTGCGCCTATTATGGGCTTGTACTTATTAGTTATTATAACATGACAGTTGGTTTGGTTATATCGAAATAGATAACATCTGAACAAATGATAACCCATAAAATTTTAAAGGTATCATAATGCACTATACCATCAGATACGCGTGTAGCTTATGGTACAAATGACAGGATATAAGAAGACTCAAGTGCTACTTTAATTGGATGTTCTGTTCATTTTATAGCATGTTTATTGGAACATATTACTTTTATTGAAAGTAGAATCAATTGAATGATGGTACACAAAGGGTCTACCCGTTTACGTTGAAATAGAATAGAATAGAATCATTTTATCTGCAACCAAAAATACAAGATGAATCTTCAGCAGTATAAATATACGACCACTCACATTTAGATGATATTGAACACTTGTATACAGATGGATTGTATTTATCGATTGTATTTAAAAATTAATTTTAATAAACTCAAACACTTTACAAAACAAATTGAACGGTAAATGTTACAACAGAGCTTGGTGATAAAGAAGATCAACAAAACGACCAGTAAAATTCTCCGAGTAATCCATTTCTTGTCAAGCTACCAGTAAGACAAACTTGATTATTTCTATTGCATGATACATTACAATGATCAAAATAGGTCAGGAGTTAACAGTTACAACAAATTGGTGCCGATTTAATTAATTTGCCTGCAGAAAACGTTTTCCGGAGGATTACGTATCTTGCTTGAATTTGACTGTATCCGTCATAAAATACACGACATATATATATTCCTCTGTACACAATAATAATAGTAATTTAAACAGAAACATCACAAAGTGGAAATCAACACTAAACTAAATACATAGGCGTAAGGATTATGTGTCAAAAAGCATTATATCAATTACGACTAGACGATGAAATTTTTATTGGTTCATCTTCCGAATATAAACAAATACCAGCCAGACAGACTCGGGTGTGCTATAATGTTTACTGATCACATGCTGCTACATTGTACGTATCTGGCAGAAGTTATAAATGATAAATTGTCAATTTCTTGAAAATAATTTCGCACGCGAACGACCTTTGCGTCGCTGTTTTTTTCTATGGGGATTATATAACAATGAGAATGCACAACAACAGATAACACCATTCTACATGACCACCATCTTGTAACCTTGAAGAACTTAAATGGATGTTTGATCGACATTGCCAATACGACTTCATTCAATTCATACACTATACATTCCAATAACATCACTGTGGTTAAGTAGTGTAGTACTTGGGAAGCACCAAAAGTGGTAATGGTGCAGGTTTCTGAATATCAACTGTCTATATCTGGTGTAGGTATTGTTAAGTTAGTACAATGTAATATTACTCTCCACTGTACAATGTATATTACGTAGATTACACACCCGGAATTCATTATTCATATTTAAAAAAAATAATTATTTTTGAGATACTCCAGTAGGCGTGTTTCTTTCATCGTGCAATATTAAAACATAAACTCAAAATGCAAACATATTGCACTGAACTTTCAAAATGTGACAATGCAATAACAACTTTTGGAGATGAAAAAGGTTACAACGCATCTGTTAATTTAATACCTACGATATTCTTCTGATTAAAATCGTTCACCCAACTCTTTTCAATCAAGAAACCTGCTATGTGCCTCTATTTCACGGCATTCATTATCTGTATTTATGGTTTTGTAATTGTATGACACAAGATATGAAGTGTAATTTTCACCACCATAATTATGTATGTTATGTGTGATTCTGAATATCAGGTTTATAAAAATATATCCGTATTATTCTATAATAAGTATTTTATGCATTATGAATGAAACATTATAGAATGATACGGGTATATTTTTATCTACATGTACATGTCACTGACATGACACAGTCTATCCTATCAATTAGCAATGCGATAGTTTAACATCTTAACCCTTCGAAGGGAGGTTTATTATACAATTACATTCTTCGAAAAAAATGCAAAAATCTAATAACATAACAGACAGGGAAGGCAACTTTCAACAGTAATAATAGAGCACGAAAAACACAAAGAGAACAAAACGAGTGGTCGAATTATTAACTCGGTATGCAAATGGCCCCTATGAAGATTATTATTTGTGAGAGTTATGAAGCTTAAAATCAGATCTAGCACCACTGTAAACTAGGGTACCTCTGTAACGTCACGGAAGGCACAGCAACTTCGAACAATGCAAACATTATGTGTACAAGTTCAGACGACAAGAATAACTTCAAACAAGAATAGGAAAATAATTTATCTGAACAGCTTCACATAACATGACATTTCATACCAAGTATTACCAACAGCCAAGTTTGGACTGTGTAGTAATGGAAAGTCCGCACAAGGGGCCCGTTTCATAGAGATATCTTAACTAAGATGTGACATTTCCCCATAAATTATGCTACTTTGAGTAAACTAAAACAACTGGAACATTCAAACACAGTAATATATGATATGGTTTTATCACAACAACTTGACAGCAATGTACAGGATCATTTAGTATGCTCTCAACAATGTACGGAAAAGTTCGACAGTGAAGATCTAGCTGAAACTCAATTTCAGAAACAACAAGCCTGACAACAGTATTATAAGTCGTTAATAGTATCCGTAATAGTCGAAATCAATCAAACGTTTGGCAAAAATAATGATTATCTCATTAAATGGATTAATGAACTTAACAAAGCTGATATGTTTTTAAATATAATCACACATTGTACCCCGAAAAATTATTATTGTAATTCATATTTCAGAACAAAACTAAAACCTAACTACTGGGAGAAATTTAAGAATAGTATTGTTGGAACGTTCGTGTAGTTGCATAGGGCGATTAACACGATAATTTAGAAACAATCGTCAATTCAAAATTCCATTGAAATTGATCATTTTCACTATAATAGATTTTTCAAAGTGCTTTATGAAGTTAAATTACAGCCCAATTATGCAGTTATCAATTCCTCACGATGCCAGTAAGCATTTAGTTTTTCTTATCACTGAAAGATGTATTACTACCGCGGAGAAGATGTCAGAACTTCACAGTTAAAACAGATTGTTTTCCTGTTTTGTTTTGCTGACGTACTACATCGTGTTCATTCATTATAATTTTGCAGAATTACTCTTTCCGGATGATAAATACACTTGCTTGAAGTTTGCTGGTGCCAAATTGAATGCAATCATCTGTTTTTGTACAATGTAGTCCCTAAAACTGTGTCCCATTAACTATCGTACTTGCTTAATTAATCAGTGAATATTTAAGGGTTTGGGAAGGCTTTCCTGTTTTTTCTAGAAATTTCCGAACATTCCTAGTATATATTTCGCCAAGGTCAGACTAGAGGCCAATGATATCAATGAGCTTTATGATTATCTATATAAAGATAAATCACGTTCTGTAAACATGTAAAAGAGTTATAAAATACGTTAATATATCTCATTACAAATTCCGATACATTTTAACTAAACCTAATTGAAATACACTATAACCAATCATGATCAATACAACAGCTTTGTTATTTTAGTATTTCCTGATTATTTAACAAACATGGTCATTGTACGGAGCGATAATCGTCACTCTAATCGTAAATACGATGTTTGTCAGCTTTTTTATAATTGAAACTACGTATTTCAGCTGATAAGTTTAAATTTCTCGTTCAAATGTGTGATAGGCATTGTGTCGTGATATTCTTAGAAAATGTTATACCCTACTATACATGTACAATGTACCTGCAATTTCCGTCAACAAATTTGAGAACATTATTGATCTATGTGTACATAAAGAATCGTAGGATTATGCCCAACATATATGGTCACTGGTCAGTTTAGTACTAAAAACATCACTGATAAATCGTGCACATCGAGTTATTCCACAAAATTGTCCCAACTTTCTCATTATCATGGGCGTACATAGCCAGCTTATCAATGATGTAAATATATATCGATATAAAGACATATCATGTTATTATTTCATACAAACGTAACTCATTCCGGGACATTTAATCATAATCTGGACGATCATGAATGAAGGCTATATACCCATTGAAGACAAACAGAAGCACACATCAATACTAGCCCCACAACGCCGAAATAAATTTGGTAAGATTAAAAGCCAATCAGTCAACAAGTATAAAGCTACTGATAGTAAAAACTGATTGAAAAACACAACACATGTCACACGCTGTGTATCCTAGTGAGCACATAAAATTATGTGATTTGATATAAACAATAAGGACTAACACGAGAGTAGCTGTATTCACGTGTTGCATGTTAAAACTAATTAATATATTTTCGATTGTTGTCTGAAGTTAAAAGTTAGAATAAACAAAATCGAACCATCTTTTAGTCTCACTGTGTTTCTCAATGTAAAATGTGCCTCTGGAAATTCTTAAGTGCTTTGATTTTTTCTTTTCAAACTTATCTGAATATATTAATATACACGTCTCAAGTGATACAATTCAACGCCTCCTGTTAAACGATACCTCATACAAATTGTATTTACTGCAGTATCATTATTAGCATTAAATCAGAGCATGTTCCACATAAACGGTATCATATGACGATAAAACGACAATAAGGGACGATACATAATGCGGATATTATCCTGATGAAAGGTTGGAAGGGTGGTACATCTATATCTGTAATTGGCAATTAAGAGTATATCATGAGCATAAAGTGATACTAGTATAGGAAGTAGAATACAGAATGTAAACAACTCTGAGGGAAACTGCTCGGGAAACATATTATTATATATAAACAATAAGAAAATATGAGCCAAACACTGAAATGTATGTTTGGATAACAACTGAGGGTGTTTAGATTACATACATTGTAGCTGATTATCAGAAAGTATCAACCTGATTACCGGGTATAACCCCTAATCATGAATGATCCAACTCGAATATCAACCTACACAATGATCTCTGACGACACCCGTTGAATTGTATAATGCATTTCAATTATTGGAGATAAAGGTTTGTTACCAAATTTTATAACTGAGAATCGGTTGCACATGAATCTGAAATTACATCCATAAAGATCATAGCAGTGGATCCTATTAAACTGGCTCTATACAACCATGTATATATTGTGATCGGGAGTACTGTGTAAGACACTTCCATCCCGTCCTAATTTGAAACCATTAGCCATTACTAACAAAATAAAAGGCACAAACGTGCGATTAACTAATTGAGCTCACTACCTCGCTGCCTGAGTGGAACGTTGATTGATTTACCATTTTTAATATTTAGAGAAATTTAAGTTTAAAATTGCGGATAGCCATGTATCCTAAAGTAATATTTGGCTAAGAACACAAGTAAAATAACAATATTTCAACGAAACGTTAAAACAACCATAAGTATTGTATTCCAATACTGAATGAATCGTGACATCTTTGACGCTCAAGCCGAGAATAAGGGTTTCTATACAACTTAATAATTTAAAATTTGTGAATTAGGTCCTAATTTTTGTCTAGAACCGACTCAACTGTTATTTCTTGTCCGCATATCGAGATATAACATTACAATGTTTACCACGATATTTTTGTTACTGGCCCAAATAGGAACATAGGGCGAGAATCGAATATTATTAATTGGTTTTATTATATTTGTAGCGTATTTTCAGACATGCAACACGTGAATACTGCGTACATGTATGTATACAGGGTGCTAAAAGGTCCGCTCTCAATGCTAAAGTTATTTTTTCTGACGCCATGAGAATGTAACTTTTTAAGTTCAAATTGAAGAGGGTTTTACATTGTAACATTGTTCTGATCTTCATAGTATTAAATGAAGCTATTAGTAAGAAATTCAAATTGTACACAGCGTACATAGCGCAGATAACATTTAGTATGACTTTAAATTTTGCGAATGAACGTTTAAACACCCGGTATGTCGCTGGCTTAGAATGAGAAAGTTGTAAGCACCAAAAAAGCTATTTTGAGAAACCAAGAAAACACTGTCTGAAAAATACCCTTTACTTATGGAAAACAAGCTTTTTCAACATCAGTTTGGTCAACATGACCTGTGCCATGTTTTGACACCAGGCTCATAAGAATCACCTTGTGATGCGGATTGCAAATATGTATGAATCTTAAGGTCGTTAGTACATGAAGCACGACCTTCTAATTCTAAGCCAGTGATGTAATCAGTTCTCGCCCTACGTACATGCATAGAATGCTCAATATTTTATGTAAGTGGAATAACCAATCAGTCAACACAGTTTAGCAACTGATAAACACAATACAACACATGCCACACGCTCGGTTTCCTGGTGTGCAAATATGTGATTTACACAAGTAAAACCGCCAGGATAGCAGCTGTATTCGCGTGTAACATGTAAAATACGCTAAACATTATAATAGAACTAATTATACTTCAGGATATTGTGAAAAACACTAGATGAAACAAGAGCGAACCATCTGTTACTCTCACTGTGTTTCAAAACTATAGCTGACGCCGCAGGGATAGCGGAAGTTATATATTGAAGATCACCTATTGATATGCAACGAGGCTACCGGTAGTTTATTGAATGAAAATTAAAAATGAAAACCTGTCATTTACAATGTACCAATAGCTGACTCGTTCGCACATTTTCATTTGAATATCTCAGTATGCAAACATGATCTCTCATGTACTTGCGTTTTAAATCGAACCATGCTCCTGTTAATGATACAAACGCTTCCTCCTAGCGGCAAATCATATATAAAACCAGTTTTTTTATAATTACCGTTTGTTTAGCGCAATTTCCGCATGGAGAATATTTCATTGTATAGCCTTACAATAAAACTGAGATGAAGAAGAAGGTAGTTTTAATTTAGATAATTATTAGCAAGACAACATAACGTATAAATCATCATGTTGTATTATGAAAGGTAACTGTAATGTACGTTCTCGCATTAAAAACTGGTGTTTTGCCCACGTAATAATGGATTCACGCGCTGTTAATACACCTTTTGAGACAGCTTCGCATTACAGGGCTACTGTATCGTCGACATTAAACGTGCAGCGCCTTATGAGGTGTAATCCATATTTTATTTGTAACTACTAACTCATTTTCTATATTTCTGTCCAAATACAAACCCACGTGTTTCGTGTTTTTACGTGTTCTCGGTCCGTACACTACGTACATCGCATTTCATATAACATGCGTCTATGACCTAACATGTGCACCAAAAAGTCATTATATTGAAATACTAGCGCGTACGAATATGTTTACGCTAGTGTTTGTGTATAATAGTTTACGTTTTGATATCTGCCGAGTTCTCCGAGCGTTAGTGTCTTCGCTTTGATTGACTTTGCCACCAACCGTCCATTTGGACTCTATAGATGTTATCTTACGAACAAGCATGTGCTAACTATACACTTCTAGATATACACAATGAACATGAAACGGGATAGAATGTACAATCGTACCGCTCAAAGTAAACAGTTATTGTGAATATATACAGGGTGTAAATAAAGTTTGTTCTCAAGGTTTAAATTTTAATACTTCATTTTTCAGATGTCGGAAGAATGTAAAATTGTCATGGTTAAATTCCTGAGGGTTCTACTATTGTTCTCATCTTTCTGGCATTAAACGAAACTTTTTGAGTATGAAATTATAATTGTACACAGCGTACATAGCCCAGATTAAATTTCGTATGAATTTAAATTTTGAGAACAAATTATCTTAACACCCTGTAATTCAGCGTCTTAATTCTTTAAGCAACCATCAACTAAACACAAATCAAACAGAAACCAGTTTCAAATTCCTAAAGTTTCCAAATGCAACTAGCTATAAAAATGGCATAACCTTAGGGTGAGGTGGTACTGGATGCAATTGATCGATGACATGTCATGCTAGAACTGCTTGAGAAATTTCCCTTTGAATGCCTAATTTACAATCGGAACATGCTTGTTAATTGGAAATTATCGCCATGATTATGACCCAAGGGGTATTTTCTCTGACTTGTCAAAAGCAATTTTAGAAATTCCAATGTTGTGGAACATAATAATGTGTTGTGTCTAGCATTGTTGCATAATTTAGATATGTGCGCAAAATATACCTGATCTGGACGCGGGTTATAACAAATACGCCATTCGTACCTATAAGGGGGCAATTTTCTTTGCAATATAGGACTTACAATAATCTCCAATCTAAAAAGAAACATGACAAATAGCATAGCGTATGGCATATGCGCATGCATGCGTGTATCATTTTCATTCTAAGGAATAAAATATAAGCCGTCCATGGGTGACTAGGCACTACAGCCGTTTGTATACGACTTTGGCCTGTCTTTGCATAAACATTGCATGTATTAGATAAAGTACATGACTGTGAATCTTGTGTCATTTCTTTCATTAACAAACAATTTCAACGGCAAGTCTTACAATTGTTATGGATGGCATTTTAGATATGTAAACTGATAAAATATTTGCTTTGAGAAAATGACTTTTGATTGTGTATAATGTAATAAATCACCTTCCTAACTACTTTGGCTTTCAATGCAGCAATTGATGCAGTAAGGCAATTAGGCTGATCCACTGGCCCAAAATTTTACAAAGGTTTCACGAATCTGATTCAAATTTGATCCTGAAAATAATTTTGCTGTTTTTGGACGTTTTTGAGAACTGTTGGCAATAATACTTATAACCATATACAGAATACCTGAACCACTTCAAGTTAACCTGTTCAACATATTCCGAACATCTTTTTTTCTGTTGACAAAGTGAAATATTGTGTTTGAGTCTGAAAACCATCCTGAAACCCTAGGATTAATTCTACTTATTTTAAAATTTCTACAACCAAGTATAAGAACTTATTCCAACGTCTTTGAAATTGAAGGATATATCGTTATCTATTTAATATCTGTATAAACATGTCAAGCCTAACATTAATACAATTTCACAATATTGATGGACATCTATATGAGCTTGATCCTGATTTAGAAAACAAAACCTAAGTTGAATAGTTTGTTGATATAAACAACGCAGCCATAATTTACTCAGACATACCACCAAAGGAAACATTAAGCACCTTATCTAACTCTTATCCTAAATCGCATTTATTTGAATTAAGAAACTTATCAGAAGAATGATGTGAAATTTGGTGATATAATTAAGATAGCGATAAATATAGGTTTCGGTTTATTTCCAGGAGTATATCTAAGGCTAGTCGTTTATATACAGTGCTATTAATTACTTTACATCAATCAGAACATTATATCAATAATACTGTGTGGGTTATATTAAGTTAGATTGACGTTCAGGAAACGAAATAATTTTATGCATTGTGACAGCCAGTTATTGTTGTGCACAAATCAATCGTTGAATCACAATAGAGAATGTGCAGTCGAATGGTCAAAATAACTGCCCGTTGTTCATTATGTAAAGTTTAGAATTTGTGAAACGATTTCTTCAATGATAGATAAGCTCTAGGAGCGTTGTAGCCAAAATAATGTATACACTTAACTTTGGAACACATTCTAAGTATTAAATCGACACTTCAACAAGGTTGTTAGCAAGTGCTTAAATGGACAGTTCAACTTTCCCTCTCAAATATAAGTTGTCATTGACTCCGATGGTGCTCTACTAAAGTTGTAGATGTACAAGAAACAAGCAAGGTAAACCGTTCAACAGAAACAGTTTAGTTTGATACAATCATGCGATACATCAGAATCCGAATTCATTGATTACATGCAAGAGGTTTAAATTGATAGATGGACACATTTTACATATCCGTTTTACTTTTCTAAGTCCGCTTTCTTTGCTATATTTAAATGCGTGACACATCTCAATTATTTGACGATGTGCCATAAAACAACACTCAAACTAAATGTTTGTTTGGAAGAGCAGTTTGAGTTCTGTTAATCAAAGCACCTACGAACATCCTACGCTTACGCTCAATTTAAATTGCTTATAATGCTTTTACAACTACATATTGGTGACAAACACGGTTGGTGCGAATTTATGAACGTAATCCGTGTAAAGAAGTACAATTCGCTTTACAGCAATTCGTATACATGTAGGAAGCTGGTTAATTTCAATTTTGTTTCCGAAATACCATTAATGCACTACCCATAATCTATCATAACCTCAACACGTGTCCTTAAGCAATAGAGAGGTTGCGAAAGGCAACGTGTAACGTGTACGTGTACGTGAATACTATTTTTGGGTAATTCGTCATCCAGGTATGTGAAGTTTCTACAAGTAACGGACGTGTGACAGAAGAAAATACCATGTGTACTATGTCACACAGGTATGCCTATGCACGGGAAACCCAAGATTTTAACACCGGTAGTCTCAGCGAGTTTATATAAACACTCATTATCGATTCACGAAGAAATCATGTTACAACTGCTATGTGATGTTACACGCACATGTTGTGTTTCGCAAGCCAATTTTATTTGCAACGTGTACGTATACATGTACGGGTAGCTACACGTACACGTAGTCGTACACGTTCGAATCGCAACCTCTCTAATGTCATTGATTCACCTTACAACGGAAGTAATGTATTCAAGTTTACTGCGGTTTAAGTGTATTTCATCAAACCGAAGCAACATAATTATGACAGTAGTTACTGTGTGCATTAATGCATTCAATTTGGCAATCATCTCTAATGATAAAACAATTTATTTTATTATTTGCTTTAATGCATTTAGGATGTGTGCCATACAAACATTATCCTTGAGTTTAACTCGGGTAGACTAGAACCTTCACATATTTGTCAGAGAACACACCCTGTCATCAAACTTTTAAGCTAATGTCTAGTACGTAATTAGTCTAATTAACGAAGGTGTTGCCAAGAGCACAAGCTCTTATACATATTATTTCGTAAACGCCCGTACTATTCGGGGTAGACTACGTATATGAGTTGTAGAACGCCCAAACATTAAAATTTGGCTGGTTACTTGACACTACTCAATCGCCGCCATTGATTCCTTCTTTTGCAAAGTAAATCTGATATTACAAATGTATTATTCCAAAAATGTGTATAAAAGAGTAAACTGTGTTATTGACAGATTATATAATTTAATTTAGTTATATAGATATTAAAGTTTAAAGGTAAACATTTTTATGTATGCCTCCCCCTTTGGTCCTTCAAAATGGATGTTCTCAGTTACCATCTGGTTAGAGACTATTTATAGTACTAACCTTACTTGCAATATAAAGATGGCATTGAAAAGAAGTGGTGAACATATCAATAAAATAACAAATTGAAATTAAATGGCAACTAAAAATCTAGGTGTCTGAGTATTCGGCATACAACTCACATTCATTTTTCAAACTTTCGTTAACAACTTGGTTACTGTATGGGATGTGGTGTAAATTTTTCAGCCCACTACATTGTTCACTAACTACCGTTTTCATGAAAGTATTAACAAAATGTACCTTCTGGAAAAACATAAATACGCGTAGTCTACGGAACATGTATTATAAATTATGATTGATTGTATAAGTCAAACTCTCTAACTACCATATTGCAAATATGTAGAGTGAACTTGGCATCTTTCACTTATTCAATTATACTCGTAAACTAAAGGAGGGAAAGAGATGCGCCAACGGAGATCAAAATTACATAAATAATGAGTTATGGAATTTTATATACGCACTGATATCTGTTTATAAACATGTTAAGAAACAAATGTGTATCATTTTAAACAACCATTATACTTCACCTTCTACAAAGCGTTCAATAAATATTGGATTGTTTTATCCAACATGTTCATATCTTCAATGTATTCCAAACACAAAGTGAGGAGCCGTGGCGTAGGGGTAGTGCGCGCGCTTCGGTAGCAAGAGTTCCCGGGTTCAACCCCCGTCTGGACCACTGCTTAATTTCTCTGAGCAACAATAACACACATACTCCACTCGATCAAGGTGTGTCTGAAGATGTTTGATAGTCCTGAGTGACCACCAGGAGAGAAATAGTCTCGCCAGAGAGACTCGAACGCAGGTTTCCATATGTAGCCCAATGACCAGGGCAAGTAAACATGTCGAAGGATGACTGCTGCCCTGTTTAACTTAAGAAACATGCAGTTTGATACCCAAATTATTAAATGGTCAATTTTACACTGATATAGTTATACTGACCATGTTATGTACTGATGCATTGGGGAACAAATGAACAGATAAGTCTCTAATTTATCAATAACTTGTTTGTACAAACCCAGGTTCGGTAAGTTGAGTATTGCTGTCGATAATAAAAACGTTCTGCTTTATCTAGCATTTGATTTATTCGATACGTCGACATGTACTAAAACCAATAATTTGATCTTAGTGCTAATTTTAAGCTACAAGCCTTAAATTTGTTTAACACAGAAAGAATGCCCCTTTAAGGGCTACTCTACTGGACAAACGTGTACACATTGATAGACGCTAGAACAACATGCTCGAAATATCATTTTTCAGAACATTATCGACACAAATAGTGGCAGTTAACTAGATTGCATGCAAATAACAAGTATCACATGGATGCTCGAACGTTTTTGTATACTAGGTATATTACACATATACTGATATCCGTTTTGCTCAGTTTACAAGTGCTATTACAAATATTTACCAATTAGAATCATTAGTAAACGCATGAACTATAAACTTTACTACATTTCCGTTCATCAAAAAGATATAACAAGAAACATAAACCAAACTTACGAGCTCATTAACAGTGATTTACGAACTATAACCTTCCCTAAAATGTTATGATGTGCATTATATAGACAGGAGTCTGTGATAAGGAATCAATTATGGTTAATATATTTACGCATACAATACGAGCAATGAGACGATCCTAACATACTATAATTAATCGCTTGCCAAAATACTTCTAAGAACAGTTACTATACATCGAAAGAAACTAGAATTCAGTTACCCATATTAAGGATGTTGGAGCGGGTTGGATCCCACATAAAGATGTTGTTCAAATTTTGCAAGGAGGCAGAGGAATCTAATCTGACACAATATATGATCAAGACACAATAGGTCACGGAACTTGTTTTCCTAGTAATCGGCCCTGTTTGAAGTGTATATGGGTTATGTTTTTAATTACCTTTTAATTGGTAAATTAGCGGTGGCGTTCAACTTTGACATTTTTGTTTGATGTCTGTGATCTAAATAACAAAATATTTTTTCAATATAGCTTGGGTACACGTTGTTATGTATGGTCAAGATACCAAAAATGGTATATTAATATTATTCATTGCTCTTTAACCCCACCCCTTCATGTTTAATGCAGGAAATAGTACCCAGATAAAATTCTTATAACTTTTGTTGCCACATTCAACTTTTTAAAATATTTTGTGAAGTAATTCTAGTGATATAGATCACCAAAATATGCAATAAAAATAGATGTCAAAGAGGTATCTGTTTTTATTTCGTTAAAGGTGGCTAAAATGCTGAGAAAATCAATGAACACGCTTAAAATATCGCGAAAACACATAAACACACAATAAACAAACATAGCCAAACGAACCTGACTCACCAAAAAGTCATTTTGCATAAATAGCAATATTTTTATTTGTTTTACCTCGCCAACCTCTTATGTAATGTAATATTTTTTCGGAATGTGAACCGTCATTTCGATCAGTATTTTCTCATTTTATTGCATAAACTATTTTAGAATATTTTGAAACATGTTTACAGTCATAAGGCACATAACGTACGATGACAAATGACACATGCTCACTAATCCGATCCAGCATCCTTAACTGTTTTAACATCAATGTAAAATCGAAGTGCAGTCTTTATAATGGATGTTCACAATAAAAGTATTTCTAAAAGGATGCTGCACAAATGTAGTAATGAAATAATGTGTACTTACTTGTTACGTCAATAACGATACCGTATGTTTATTCCTTGTATACAAATAACATTGTATTGCCATTGAAATATTATAGTGCTATTAATATACTGGCGCAAAAGAATTATGCAAATGTCAATAAAACACGCCATAAACTTCCTAATCTAACCGAAGAGTTGTGGTATGTTAGAAACCCAAGCAATTCCGACACAAGTAACGGATGATTAGTACAAGTATATCATAAAACAGTTACCTATTTATGCTTATAAATCAGTCTTACAGCACCTGTACATCGTGTTTCAGCATTGTTATCCTGAATATAACTTCCGTGCAATGAATTTATCATGCAACTGCCATGGTAACTGCCTGATAACACATGACCTGAGAACATTATGTGTTCTCAGGTCAATAGGCTGCTAGTAGCCTGAGAACACTTTTTGGCTCCGCACACAAATCACGGACTATTTTTTTCTCATTCCGTCTAAAATGTACCTACATATTATTGAAAACTACAAAAATATACATTTGATAGCTAATATTTATTCAAAGTTTAGATTTACAACCAATATCAGCAATATTTCTTCGTCATGTAGGGCTACGCCAGTGTAATTGTTCTTGAATTCATACGGGTCGTCCACGGATCAATCGTTTGGGAAAAGCCCTGAAAAAAAACAATAAACCCACATAAATACACTGGCATAGGATCATCAAAGAAAAATAAACATAAAAAGTATGCACAGACAACGGTTCCACATCAAATACACTGGACAAAATGCAATTTTGAACTCATTTGAAGACTCGATACGATGCGCAAAAAAATCATTGAAAATGAAAGAAGTCGGAAATTTTTGGCGAATTTTAAGACTAAGTGGGTCAGTTAAATCATTGTTAGATTCAGTGTAAATATGGTTTATACATAGGTAAAACATAAAATATAATAGGCTCTTCAACAAGATCAATGTCTAACCATATTATATTTCCATCGATTTTCCAAGCATTGAGGTCTCCCTACTGCCATTCTCCACCCACCAACTTGATTAAGACGTGTAAGCTTGTATAAACTGTTCATTCTTGAAGTTATTTCCCCCGTCCGGGATTCGATTTTGCACTGACAGTTACCGCAAACAACCCAGTGTTTCACATAGTCCATGTTTATATTTATTCCAAGTCATTGTTAAGAATAACAGAAGAATTTATGACGTAGTAAACGACCTTGTTACCACACGTTCGTCATTAATGATTCATCCAAAAAACTTCAAAAATTCATGAGCGAAATTTTATTCTACTATCATGACACAAAGTAGTTATTTGGTAATACCATTTACTAAGATTTCCCTTTCTGAATATATAATTGAAATATTTTATTTTTTAATATTTCTTTTGTTAAGCAGCGTAGAATTGTGAACTATTTTGTTTCGCGGAAGCACATTTAATTGTGTTAATCGGCGGGTTTACTGGATCTACTAAAACCCACAACTCGGTTGTTACTTTAAAAAATGAGGAATTACGCCTCTTACTTGTTCCGTGATGCTGGTTGCATGATAAATAGAAACTCGGGTCACTGTCCGGATCGAACAATGTTATCAGACTCGGCGATATCGCCCGGGGTGACTCGCCAAAGGCTCGCCACCCGGACGATATCACCTCGCCTGATAACATTGTTCTCACCGGACAGTGACCCGAGTTTCTCTATATCCCACATAGCTCTGATTCATGTTGTTCCTGACGGTAAATTTTAAGCACGATTCAATTATAATAGTTTTCATAATGATATGCTAACTGTAGGCTTATGTTGTAAATGTCAGATTTATTGTATTGTAAAATACTCAATCATTGGATGTTATAAAATCAAGTGTGTTTACATAGTTTCTGAATACTTGCCCTCTTCAGGCAATGTCGACTTTGGGATCGACCTCCGTCATTGAAATGTTTCCATTAAAACATCAATTTATGTTTTTTATAACCTGTATCATGTTGCAATAAATAAGATACGTCAGCATTAGGGTTTCCTGTTGTCTCAGAGGATGTTTGTATTGGTATTGTTAATACATACAGGCGTCTTAAGTATCCGTTGTAACACATTACACGTGTTGAGACTGTCGGCATCAAACCACTTAACGATCAACAGCACCATTACGTGATTTACCCACAACATTAAATGGCCGCTTGTTTGAAATGACAATTATATAATCAACGGAACTAACACGTATCCATCCCATTAATTGCACATTTAACGATGTACAGCGCCATATTATCTTTATAAGATGACCGTTCTATATTTCGATTAGAATTGCCCATGATAATGATACATCCGGTAATGCTTGATGTATAATTTGTTTGCCTTCCTGTCGTATCGTTTGGGCAATGTTCTGGTCATATATGGTCAATTGGATCAGGTTTTGTGTGCCTGCTATTGCATGTAATGCAATGTCTTGCAAAACTCGAATCCATCTATGGTTCGAAGCAAGATAAAAACATAATTATATCTTAGTAATCTGTAAAATGTGTCTGCTTTGAAATCAAAAAGATCATAAAACATCAAATATACTACGCACATTATCAATATCAGCAAGGTGACTGTACTCACTGTAATCAAAACATTCTATCACATACCTTTCATCAAAGCTGTATGGAGCTATGTTAACAGTTTATTCAATTTGAATGATATAATGTTTATATGTGACTTAGACGAACCTTTCTGTTGAAAAGTCGGACTTGATGGTGTAGAGATGAACAAATCCTATCATTGTTACAATATAAGGTCGAGCTTGTTGATAAATGAAACACTCTTCAAAACGAGTGTACGGATGCTTGGCAATACGATATAAACTACACAAATTATCTTACCAAAACATAAAAATACATTGAGAACGCTATGGTTAACGCTGTTTAATAAAATATTACTTTATACATAAATATTTAAAAAATGCGACCTATTGCCTTGACATTTTAACATTTTGAATAAATTACAAATTTTAAACAGCTTTCGTGTTGTCTAACTGTTGTACGTCGAAACACTGAACTGATTCTACCTGCAACGTTGAATGAAAAACTCCAATAAATATCATCTACCGCCAATAAGTAAAGGGATAGCTTACGATAAAACATTGGCCTCAAATTATACTGTTTGTTGAAGGCTCTATTCTAATTCCACTGATTCATTTTCATTCATTTTTAATTTTGTTAAGATGACAATTTCCAAATGATGTTTTACTTATCAGGTGTACAACAAACAGATTATATTAAGTCAGACAAGGAAGGCAGCACTCAACTTAACCAGCCGAGCACAGAAAACATTAAAAACACACAAAGCACAATGCCCAACTGAACCAACCGAGCACAGGAAACATAACAAATGAAGACACAATGCCCAACTAAACAAGCGCAGATCCGCCCAAGTCCAAGCTGTCGAAAAGTATAATAAATTATTCCTAGTTGAAACACCTAGGTGAAACTTCAAAACCAGTATAAGGAGAGTATTTGTTTGTTATCATAAAAGTAATGATTGTTAAGCGGTGTTTAATGCATACGTATGCCTTATCGTATTGCACCTTCAAAGCTCAGTAATACAGCCTTATAATTACCCATATTTAAACTATATAAGCCTTATCTTGTAACATGCTAATAAACACACAACATTGTATTAACGAATTAAGAATGCTGGCAACGGTAATCTCTAATATGAATTTGTGGCAAACCGTAAATACATTTTTGTATCATGTTATCCTTAAAAAATGTAATTCAACATTATCATCTATTCCTATAATCGGAACCTCCAATACGCGCACTTTTGAAAGAAGCAGTATTTTATGTTTCAAACAAAAATATTTAATATTAGGTTATAAATAAATATCTGATAGATTTATTCCTGTTTTATTGTATATGCATTTTAGTGTTTACGAGTAAGCCTTACGGATATATTAATAACATCATTATGAAAAAGATGATATACATAGAAGCGTAAATCAACCGTAAATCAACTGAAACATTAAAGAAATGCTTGATGGATTACCATTTCATATAGAATGTACCTCATAGTTTCACTGGTCATGTTATGTACTAAGGTACATAGAACCAGAAAGAACAAATGAGTCTCTATTGTATCAATGAATTACAAATATATTCGAATAACCCAAGTTTGGTAAAGTGATTATTGATGTCGACATTTAGACGCAGTTGTTTTATCTTATGTGATGCATGTACCATAGCCAAATAGTTAAATGATTTGTGTGGGTATGATTTGATAATAGTGAAGTCTGTTAAGATGCCCCCAGCACCACATGTAACAGTATCATTGACAAGAGTAAAAAGGGGAAAAAGTACTATAAGGTTCGTTTGTCATCAACTAGCAAGATTTCCAAGGTATCAAACACAAAAATTGGCTTTCGATATCTTCATTAACTAATTATATTTATACAAAACATACTTTCAACTACTTTCATGCAATATCTCTTCGACATTGATCAACTTGTTAAAATGTTATGTCAAGGAATGTAGAAACTGTAAAAGAACGTATTGAAGATAGTATGCATTTACCTTTGTGTATAAACATAATAATGTGATAAAAGGACTATTATCGTGAATTATAGATTTACAATGTTTTTATTTCCTTATATACTTCATCACGGATACAGTTACCTGTGCTCAGCACTAGAATGTGGGAACATGGCAAATACTAGAGTTGATGTTTGAACGTTTTTTTTATTTGATACCAGACTAAGTGCTTTTACTGATAAATGCAAACTACATGCATTAGTAAAGGCATGAGCCATAACATTAACAACATTATCAAAATGATATAAAAGTCAAATAAACCCAACTTACTCTCATTCGATCTCATTAACAGTGATAAACGATCATTCATGCCCTCCCTTAAATGTCATGATGTGCATTTTATCGACAGAAGTCTGTCATAAGGAACAATTACGGTAAACATATCTACGCATAAAATACTAGCATTGAGACGATTCTAGCATACTAGAACTGATCGCCTGTCAAAAATACTTCTAAGAACTAAATATCGAATTAAACTAGAATACATTTACTTATGTTAACTGTGTTAACACGCATGTGCAATTAAAGTTGTTGTTCAAAATAAACCGTATTTCTAAAAAGGCTGCTGCACAATATAAGTAATAGGATTAACTTTACTTACTTTGTAATGTCGATGAAGAGACGACGATATCACACGCATATTCCTTGAACGATTTCAAATTAAAGTGCTAACAACATACAATGTAAAAGTAAAAAATGTCATTTAAAACCGACAGTAAACTTCCTAACCAAACATAAGATGTTCGGTATGTAAGAAACCTACGTAGTCCTAGTAAAAGTATCGGATAAGTGATACAGGTATGACATAAAACAGGTAGTAACACCTTTTTATGTTTATAAAACAATCATCTTATCTCATGGCACTCTTTACATATTGTACATTTATCAACATTTTTGCCTTGAACAAAATTCCCGTGCAGTAAATATCCTACAAAGCCCTAGTCTAGTTTGTTGATGACAATATATTTTAAGCACGATTCAATCATGTATGATAAAGTCAATTGCGTTCAAATAGTTTCGGATTACAGTCCTCGTCATGGCAATGTCAACTTTGGGATTGACCCCGGTCATTGAAACATTTCAATTAAAACAACAACTCATATACTTTTCACGACATTATGTTCCAATACAAATGATACTTCCGCATTAGGGTTTCCTGTTGTCTCAGAAGATGTTTGTATTGATATTGTGAATACATTTAGGCATTTAATGTATCTGTGTGAACACATTTCAATTGTTTGAGACAGTCGGCACCAAACCACTTAAAGATCCACAGTTACATTTCGTTATACACCCACGACAATAAATGGTAGCTTGTTTGAAATGGGCATTATATAAACAACGGAACTAGCAAGTACTCATATAATAATAGATCTACGTTTAACATTATACAGCGTCATAACTTGTTGATGAGTGACCGTTTTATAACATGAAAATAATTTCAAATGGAAAAGACACACCGTGAATACATCCGGTAATACATTTTTAGCTCCACTATTCGTGGAATAAGGGGAGCTATTGCAGTCACCCGAGCGTCGGCGTCGGCGTCGGCGTAACAATTTTGTTAAAGTTTAGGCACAGGTTTTTTTACTCTCATAATCTCTAAGTCTTTTAAGATATTGCTTTCATATTTTGCATACTCGTTCACCATTATGACCCCAACCCATCTGCAGGAGGAGGTAACTCTATCAGGCATTTTGTTGAAATTGTGCCTTTTTTCTACTTAGTGAAAATAGTGCAAATGTTAAAGTTTAGGTACAGGTTTTTTAACCTCTAATATCTTCATAGTGCATTGACATATTGCTTTAATACTTTGCATACTTGTTCACCATCATGACCCAAACCCATACACAGGGGGAGGTAACTCTATTAAGCATTTTGGTGAAATTATACCCCCTTTTTCAACTTAGTGCAAATGTTAAAGTTTAGGTACAGGTTTCTTTACCTCAAATATTTTCAAAGTGCATTCACATATTTCTTTGCATACTTGTTCTCCATCATGACCCAAACCCATACACAGGGGTAGGTAACTCTATCGTGCATTTTGTTGAAATGATGCCCCATTTTGGACTTGGAAATGCAAATGTTAAAGTTTAGGTACAGGTGTTTTAACCTCTAATATTTTCAAAGTGCATTCATATATTGCTATGCATACTTGTTCTTCATCATGACCTCAACCGCTACACAGGCGTAGGTAACTCTATCAAGCATTTTGTTAAAATTATGCCTCAAGTTGGACTTGGAAATGCAAATGTTAAAGTTTAGGTACAGGTTTTTTAACCTTTAATATTTTCAAAGTGCATTGATATATTGCTTTGATACTATGCATGCTTGTTCACCATCATGACCCCAACCTATACACTGGGGTAGGTAACTTTATTAAGCATGTTGGTGAAATTATGCCCCCTTTTTCAACTTAGTGCAAATGTTAAAGTTTAGGTACAGGTTTTTTCATCTCTAATATTTTCAAAGTGCATTCATATATTGCTATGCATACTTGTTCTCCATCATGACCCCAACCCCTACACAGGGGTAGGTAACTATATCGAGCAATTTGTTGAAATTATGCCCCCTTTTGGACTAAGAAATGCAAATGTTAAAGTTTAGGTACAGGTTTTGTAACCTCTAATATGTTCAACCCCTAAACAGGAGAAGATAATATTTAGCATTTTGTTGAAATTATGCCCCCTTTTGGACTAAGAAATGCCTATTTGTTTACCTTCATGACCAAGAGGACCTACACATGAGTAGGTAATGGTCCTGCATAATTTGTCCAAATTATCCTCCTTTTCGACTTAGAAGCCCCAACCTCTACACAGCAGAGGGTAAATCTGCTGTTATGAAGCATTTTGTTTTGAATATACAATGATTGTACTATCTCAGCATGGCGTTGCGAATAGTGGAGCGCGCTGTTCGTGGACTGCTCTTGTTACATGCATGCGGTCAATGTTTTTGTCAGCCCGCTGTATGGTTTGGGAAAATGTTCTAAAAATCTGATTGGTATAAGATCATAATTCATTAATCGGTGTTTTGTCTGCCGTAATGTCATGTGTGGTAATTCCCTACAAGACTCATTAATTCATCGACCATTGGAAGTAAGGCAAGATAGACAACCACATTTCATGTACATCTTAAAACAAACTATCAAGTAAACAGTCAAGTAATCGTACCTGTAAAATTGTAGAAAAAAATTAGCTAGCAACATTGCTTATACATAGTATTGAACATTGCGTTTTTGAAGTATAATTGTGTTGTTGTTTTTGTGCGTGTCCGTGTGTGCGAGCGCGCGTGCGTGTTTGTTTATTTCGTGTTCAACCTCCAAATCTATATATTTCACAAAAATGTATTTGAAGCAGTTTGTATACCTGCTATGAATATTTATAACATATTCTCCTGTTTTTCACTGATACTTGTAATTGTTTAATATTAATATTTTCCCTTTCTTTATTCTCAATTGCATATTCTCTTCACCTTTCACGTTTATTTATGTATGTATTTATTATGAATGATGATGAGCTGTACAGCTCAAGTCTGAAAATAAAATGTTCTGTTCTGTTGTTCGTTCTATATACAGTATTAGTAGAAAGAGATATTACGAAAACATATCGTGGCCTTTCTATCATCAAATTTGTTTTTATACTAATGTTTATAAAATTGATACTTACAAAAAGGAAACATTCCGAAACAGCGAAATGCTTGATCATTGAACAACATTACATACTGAACGTTCCTGGTAGTTATGCTTGTACTTTTATATACTGAGAAACAACGAACTAAACAGAACAAGTAGTCGTCATTCTTCGAATCTCAAGCATCTTACATTGCAAATGGTCGTTGAATCTCGTTTTGTTACGTCATCTTATTTAACTGAAGTTGGTTGTATCAAGTTTGCTATGTATGGATTGATGCAATGAGTAAGTAAATAAAAATAGCATGATTGTTAAGTTAAGTGACAAACAGCCAAACCAATGGTATGTACGTGCGAATACTTTAAAAACGCCTCATTAGCAAACGTTAGTAACAAACATTCATTTCAATGCATGAAATAAACAATATTATCATTTCATTTTAAATTACCTGTTAACGTTGTAACATCTGGCCATTAACGGATGCGGCCTATACTAAAAGCTAATGCGTGTATGTGGGTTGACAACTAGTTATATCAATAATTGCATGTACTTCGTGCACAACTTCGAAAGAGATGTGAGATGGCTGTTTTTAGAACAAACTGCCTTGGAATGACGTTCCAACGTTGATAAATCAAACACAAAACCACACCAATGTGTCATGATTTCACCCCGCCCCATTAAGCAACGATTAAAACATAAATGCACGTATTCTACAAAGTCGTATAATCGGACTTAACCGGTCTTCAAAGTAGAACATTTAACTATTTTGACATAGTTCATAGATGATTACAGTTGCTTTCACAAGCGGAAACTAACATTAGTAGCAGCTGTACCCCTAAACTTTTATCATCTAACACCATACAATGGGCGTCTATACCAGAGCGACATACACTCCGCACGTTCGCGGTCGATATCAGCAAGGTGACAGTACACAACGTAAGCAAAATATTTCTTCACTTACCTTTCATCAAAGCTGTCTATAGCTATTTTAACAGTTTATTCAACTTGAATGATATAATGTTTATATGTGACTTAGACGAACCGTTCTGTTGACAGGTCGGACTTGATGGTGTAGAGATGAACAAATCCTATCATTGTCAAAACATGAGGTCAACTTTGTTTACAAATAGAGCACTCTTCAAAACGAGTGTACGGATGCTTGGCAATACGATATAAACAACACAAATTATCATACCAAAATATCAATATACATTTAGAACGCTAATATTGATACAAATATATCATAAAAATACAAATCATAAACATATTACGTCGTCATCCGTCCACAGAGTCTGTCTGCAACGTTAAATGAAATGTAAAGCGCCAACTCCCAAGAACATATAATTTACAGTCAATAAATAAAGGGATAGCTTACGATAAAACATTGGCCTCATATTATAATGTTTGTGTAAGGCTCTATTTAAATCACACTAATTCATTTTTCATTTCATGTTTAATGTCGTTAAGATGACAATTTCCAAATTATGTTTTAGTTATCAGGTGTAAAACACCCTGTTGAAACTTCAAAACCAATATTAGGAGAGTATGTGTTTGTTATCAAAAACGTAATGATTGTTAAGCGGTGTTTAATGCATACGTATGCCTTATCGTATTGCACCTACAAAGTTTACAGTCTTATAATTATCCATATTTAAACTATAGAAGCCTTATTTTGTAACATGCTAATAAACACGCAACATTGTATTAACGAATTAAGAAGGCTGATAACGGTAATCAATAATATGAATTTGTGGCAAACCGTTAATACATTTTTGTATCATGTTATCCTTAAAAAATGTAATTCAATATTATCATCTATTCCTATAATCGGGACCTACAGTACACGCACTTTTGAAAAGAAACAGTACTTTATGTTTCAAACAAAATATTAAGTTTATAAATAAATATTTGATTTATTTATTCTTGTTATTGTGTATGCATTTTAGTAGTTACGAGTAAGTCTTATGAATATATTAATAATTTCATCATGAAAAAGATTATATGCAAGAAAGCAAACACCAACCGTAAATCAAATGAATAAATAGTAAAATGCTTGATGGATAACCATTTCATATAGAATGTTTCTCATAGTTATACTGGGCATGTTATGTACTAAGGTACATAGAACCAGAAAGAACAATTGAATCTCTATTTTATCAATTACTTACAAATATATTCGAATAAACCAACGTTTGGTAAAGTGATTATTAATGTCGACATTTAGACGCAGTTTTTTTTATCTTATGTGATACATGTACCATAGCCAAATAGTTAAATGATTTGTGTGGGTATGATTTGATAATAGTGAAGTCTGTTAAGATGCCCTAGCACCACATGTAACAGTATCATTGACAAGAGTAAAAAGGGGGAAAGGTACTATAAGGTTCGTTTGTCATCAACTAGCAAGATGTCCAAGGTATAAAACACAAAAATTGGCTTTCGATATCTTCATTAACTAATTATATTTATACAAAACATACTTTCAACTACTTCCATGCAATATCCCATCGATATTGATCAACTTGTTAAAATGTTATGTCAAGGAATGTAGACCACTGTCCCGAGACAGTCACTATGGTGCATTTAAAACCAAAGGGATTCGACCCGATAAAAATATCTTTCACATCTATACTATGAATACATAAGACAGGGGTCTTTCTTTATGACTGGCCCTCATATACCCAACTCAACATTATGTCAAATATTTTAAACAAGCCGAATACAATCATTTAATTTGTACTGCACACTTCAAGACAATATAATATTATACATAAAAAATACAACTTTTATCAATACACGTACACAATGTCGCCTGTGTCGAGCATAGAATGTTCACAAAATGCGTAAAACCCGGTTTGACGACATAACCCTGCACAGACAGAAACTAGAAAACGGCCTTCGATAAAGAAGAGAAATCATTATTTACACACGATCTCAAGATATTAGTACGACGATTTGATAGTGAGACATATTTTTTGCAACTTACCGCCACCTATATGTTTCTGTTCCGCTTAAATAGACGATAATCCGAGTTCAGGGAGAACTGATATTCAATTTCTAATATTTACATTCATTTCGACCATTGTAGTATCACGTGACGAATCATGTGACAATATAGAAAATGATTGGTGTTCGGGTAATACCATGCAACTCTTCAGCCAATCAAATTACTCGTAACAAAAGCCGTGCTGTCACTGTCAAAATGGCAAAAGTCGGCGAATTGTTTTCAGTCAATGTTGTTGAATTGCTGCTTTCGTCTAGCTAAGCTGTACAGAAACGGACGAGTGTCGGTGAGTTAATCCAAATGTGTTCCTCTACCAAATCGTCATACTAATTTCCTGAGATCGTGTGTAAATAGTGATTTCTCTTCTTTATCGAAGGCCGTTTTCTAGTTTCTGTCTGTGCAGGGTTATGTCGTCAAACCGGGTTTTACGCATTTTGTGAACATTCTATGCTCGACACAGGCGACATTGTGTACGTGTATTGATAAAAGTTGTATTTTTTTTTGGGTATATGAGGGCCAGTCATAAAGAAAGACCCCTGTCTTATGTATTCATAGTATAGATGTGAAAGATATTTTATCGGGTCGAATCCCTTTGTTTAAAACAAGCAAAAGAAAGTATTGAAGATATTTTGTATCTACCTTGTGTATAAAAAGTGATAACATATACTTAAATATAAATTTTACAATGTTTTTATTTCCTTATGCTCTTTGTCACTTATACAGTTACCTGTGCTCAATACTAAAATGTGGGAAAATGGCAAGCATCTAGAGTGGATGTTTGAATGGTTTATTTTATTTGATACCAGACTAAGTGCTTTTACTGCGATTCTGATAAATACAAATTACACTTAACGGCACTTCTAACGCTACCTTTATTATATTTCGATTTTCTTAGAAACTCCTACACGAATTGTCCTGGAATTCGGCACACTCAATTCACAATATCTCACACTAGTCCTGACCAAATGTCATCTAAATTAGAATACAGACTATTGCAAGACACGTCTTCAACTGAACATATCCTTATATTGAAAGTCGCATTTTTCACGCAATATGTTCGTCACCCGGGTACTGTTTTATCAAAGCACTTACGAAAATCTTAAAGTTACGCTCAAATTTAAATTCTCTATAATTCTTTAAAAACTGCAAATTGGTGATGGATATGGTTTGTAGGAGTTTATTAACTGAATCAGTATTAGTATTGCAGTTCCATTTACCACACTTTATTATTGTAAACAAATTATAAAGAATTTAAATTTGATCGTAAGTTTACGATTTCCGTAAGTCCTTTGATAAAACAGTACCCTGGTTATTATCTATGCTTGTAGATGTCCTATCTTCCTAAGAAAGTATCGATTGTTTATATTTGATTCACTCAATTTTGATAGGCATTGGCACTTATATTCATCAACTTACTAGTAAATAAAATGATGATGTTTTGCTGCGAAAGCAAATAGTTAACCGTTACCATAACGAGTCAGCTGAAAAAGTAACTGGAGTCGAGCTAAACTTGAAGTTTGAAGTAGTGGTGACCAAAACCGATATTAAAGTGGTTTTTTTTAATTCTACTGCATACTTTTACATATTCCTTGTTTAGAAATGATATGTTTTTCGACTTTCAAGTAAAATATGTAGCCTTCATTCGGGTTTAACGTTTATATAGAACGTATCGGTTATTTATTTAGAAGAGGCGTTTATTTTGAGGCGGTCTTAGCTAGGGCGTAACATAGGTGACGTTCATGAATATTGTATTGTGTACACGCGTTATATAACATTTGAAACAGTGTGAAATCGGGGTGTCATATTCATCAATTTCTAAATTGACCAGTGCAGTAACATGTAAATACATTAAACTCACTTTGGTGAAAATGTGACGAAGTTACCTCGAATGGTTATGGAGATATAGGGAAATATGAAAAGGTAGCGTTAGAAGTGCCGTTTGGTGTATATGCATTATTAAAGGCATGAGCTATAACTTTAACAACATTATCAAAACGATAAAAAAATTCAACTAAACCCAACTTACAATCTCATTAACAGTGATTAATAATCCCTAATTTCCTCCCTAAAATGTCATGATGTGCATTTTATCGACAGGAGTCTGTGCTAAGAAACAATAACGGTGAACATATTTACGCATACAATACTAGCATTAAGACGATTCTAGCATACTATAACTAATCGCTTGCCTAATATTATACTTCTAAGAACTAAATATCAAATTACACTAGAATGCATTTACCTAGTATGTTAACTGGATTATAACGAAATTGCAATTAAAGTGTTAAAATGGAATTAACTTTACTTACTTTGTAATGTCGATGAAGAGACAACGATATCACACGCATATTCCTTGAATGATTTGAAATTATAGTGCCACAACTTGTAACACACAATTTAAAATTATATAAATGTCAATAAAACCGCCAGTAAACTTCCTAATCTTACATAAGAAACCTAAGTGATCCTAGTACGTGTACAAGTAACCTAAGTAATCCTAGTACAAGTATCGGATAATTGATACAGGTATGACACAAAACAGTAAGCAACACCTACTTATGTTTATAAAACAATCATCCTATCTCGCGGCACTCTTGCAGCATAATATTGTAAATATTGTACATTTATCAACATTTGAGCCTTGAACATAATTTCCGTGCAGTAAATATCCTACGAAGCCGAAGTCTAGTTTGTTGATGACAATAAATTTTAAGCACGATTCGATCATGTATACTTATAAAAAAAAGTTTAGCAAGTTGGACTATTTTGTTTGTTTTCGTGAAGTTGGATGGAAAGTTTTTCAATCTTAAGATCATTTCATTCCATTTGAATTTCAACCATTTAAGTGAAGGAAATTTTCATCCTGGCAGAAATTCGTTACTTGTAAGGTAAATTAGAAAAATCACAAGAAACGTGATGTCGATTATGCCTTCATTAAGGAGTCATTACAGTCGATCATGTCTGTCTCTTGCTCTTACGAAGCTTGCAAACAACGGTTAGGGGAATGTTATTCCAGTTTTGTTCTAGGTTTGCTCAAGGTCATGCACCTTGGATGGCATTTTGCTCCTCATCTCCTCTACTCCCGAGAAGGATCAACATTTATAAAATCGGCGAAAATCTAGTGTGTTTGTTTAATCCGTACGGAGATAGTAATTTTACTGCCTACAAGTCGTTATGCGATAACGAGGCAAATCAACACTACCAATGACGTCGTGTCAACGGTATGCCAACGTCAGCATGACGTCCATAAATTCTGGCGTTGGATTGTCTATTCTGGTCGATTTTATAACAAACAATACTGCCGTTTGCGTTCCTGACATGAACAGCTTGCTGGTGACTTCACATGAATCTGTTGCGTGTTGTCGTCACTGCAATATAACGCTCTTCTTGTGACGTGGTTATTGTTAGTCTGTCTGAACACGGCCCACCTTTGACGGCTCCTATTAGCACATATTAAGTCTTTAGGCGACTAATGATAAATTAATTGTCATTAAAATGTATTGCTTTGCCTCTTGCCATCTTGACCTCATTGAACATTCCAATAGCCATTTGACGTCGTTCACTGTCATTCTTGGACTTCCCAACCGTTAATTTTTTTACAATTTTAACACCGGCTTATTTGGTTGTGACATAAGACTGACCATATCGCGTTTGTTTTCATCCTTTACACGGGTCAGGTTTTCTCCTGCACGTGTTACGCGTGTTTTCTTTATAAATGACGTCATGGGTTTTCAAAACCACGAAAACACAAATTGACCATCAACTTTTGACAAATAGGTCAAGGCCGACATGTTCATTACATCATGTAAGCATACATCGCCATACAAGTACAAATAGTAGTAGCCTGAAAAACTTGCTAAACTTTATTTTTTCAGTATATTATAAAGTCAATTGCGTTCAAATAGTTTCGGATTACTTGCCCTGGTCCAGGCAATGTCAACTTTAGGATTGACCCCGGTCATTGAAACATTTCAATTAAAGCAACAACTCATATGATTGTAACGACATTGTGTTCTAATAAACATGTTTCTTCCGCATTAGGGTTTCCTGCTGTCTTAGAAGATGTTTATATTGATATTGTGAATACATTTAGGCATTTTATGTATCTGTGTGAACACATTTCAATTGTTTGAGACAGTCGGCACCAAACCACTTAACGATCCATAGTTACATTTCGTAATACACCCACAACAATAAATGGTAGCTTGTTTGAAATGGGCATTATATAAACAACGAAACTAGCAAGTACTCATATAATAATAGGTCTACGTTTAACATTATACAGCGTCATAACTTGTTGATGAGTGACCGTTTTATAACATGATAATAATTTCAAATGGAAAAGACACACCGTGAATACATCCGGTAATACATTTGTACATGCATGCGGTCAATGTTTTTTGTCAGCACGCTGTATGGTTTGGGAAAATGTTCTGAAAATATTATTGGTATAAGATCATAATTCACGAATCAGTGTTTTGTCTGCCGTAATGTCATATGTGCTAATTCCCAACAAGACTCATAAGGCCGTTTCAACTAGGCTGTTTCGTGGAGCAGGTTACAGTCTGGTGTCCGTTCTAATTTTACAGTTGTATTACTGTAGTAGTGCTGTAATTGTGGGAACGGGAACCAGGCCAAAATTTGGTTCACGAAACAGCCCAGTCGAAATGGCCTATTGATACATCGATCATTGGAAGCAAGGCAAGATAGACAACCACATTACATGTACATCTTAAAACAAACAATCAAGTAAATAGTCAAGTAATCGTACCTGTACAATTGTTGTTCGTTCTATATACAGTATTAGTAGAAAGAGATATTACGAAAACATATCGTGGCCTTTCTGTCATCAAATTTGTTTTTGTTATACTAATGTTTATAAAATTGATATTTACAAAAAGGAAACATTTCGAAACAGTGAAATGCTTGATCATTGAACAACATTACATACTGAACGTTCCTCGTTTATGCTTGTACTTTTATAATACTGAGATACATAGAATTAAACAGGAGAAGTAAGTCGTCATTCTTCGTTTCTCAAGCATCTTACATTGCAAATGGTCGTTGAATCTCGTTTTGTTACGTCATCTTTTTTTAACTGAAGTTGGTTGTATTCATGTTTGTTATGTATGGATTGATGCAATGAGTAAGTAAATAAAAATAGCATGATTGTTAAGTGACAAACAGCCAAACCAATGGTATGTACGTGCGACAACTTTAAAAACGCCTCATTAGCACACGTTAGTAACAAACATTCATTTCAATGCATGAAATAAACAATATTATCATTTCATTTTAATTACCTTTTAACGTTGTAACATATAGCCATTAACGGATGCGGCCTAAACTAAAAGCTAATGCGTGTATGTGGGTTGACAAAAACAACTAGTTATATCAATAGTTGCATGTACAGTGTAGCAATACCACGTGACTTTTTGGCTACAGTTACAAGAAGAAATTTGTAAACATTGGAAAATAAAATAGCCATAAGTATTTTATTTCTTAATCGATTTCTATGAAATATACGCCACGCTAAGGGAAAAAATATTTGCTTTCCATGAAATATAAGATCTTTTTCAGCAGCTTTACCGATTTTTCCATAACCCTGTGAAACCTACACGTTCCACGGTTTCACAGGGTAATAGACAAAACGGCACATCCGCTGAAAAAGATTTTATATTTCATGGAAAGCAAATAATGTTCTCCTTAGCGTGGCGTCGATTTCATAGAAATCGATGAAGTAATAAAATACTTATGGCTACCTTTGTGTTCCAATGTTTAAAAATTTCTACTTGGAACTGTAGTAAAATACCACGTGATATTGCTACACTGATGTACTTCGTGCGCAACTTCGAAAGAGATGTGAGGTGGCTGTGTTTAGAACAAGCTGCGTGCGAATGTCGTTCCAACATTGATAAAACAAACGTAAAACCACACATATGTGTTAACATATCACCCCGCTCCATTCAGGAGCGATTTTAACATAGTTATAGTCCAGTCAGGATACAAATCCATTGACGCAGCGGTCGAGTCCACTATAACGGTGTAAAACTAATTATAAAGGCTTATACTGTACAAACAACTATAATTTCAATGCTAAACTGACATACTAAACTTCGCTCTACCTGTTTAGACAATGGTTGTGATTTTTTGCGTACGCATAAACTGCAACGTCACTGTCACAATATCCTAACTGGACTATATACATTCACGTAGTCTACAAAGTCGTGTTAGAGAGGTTGCAAAAGGCAACGTGTAACGCGTACGTTTACGTGAATACTATTTTTGTGTATTTCGTCATCCAGGTATTTGAGGTTTTTACAAGTAACGGACGTGTGACAGACGAAAATATAATGTGTACTTCGTCACACAGGTATGCGTATGCACGGGAAACCAAAGATTTTATCGCCGGTAGTCTCAGTGACTTTATATAAATATTCATTATCGATTCACGAAGAAATCATATAACAACTGTCATGTGGTGTTACACGCACACGTTGTGTTTCGCAGGCCAATTTAATTGCAACGTGTACGTATACATGTAAGGGTAGCTACACGTACACGTAGTCATACACGTTCGCATCGCAACCCCTCTAAAAATCGCACTAAACCGGTCTTCAAAGTTGAACATTAAACTATTTTGACGTTACATAAACATGCTTTCAGAAGAGGAAATTAACATTAGTAGCAGCTGTACCCCTAAACTTTGATCATCTAACACCATGTACTGGCAACCTTTATCAGAGTAACATACACTTCGCACGTACGTGGTCGATATCAGCAAGGTTACTGTACGAACCGTTAGCAAATATTTCTTCACATACCTTTCATCAAAGCTGTCTATAGCTTTGTTAACAGTTTATTCAATTTGAATGATATAATGTTTATATGTGGCTTAGACGAGCCTTTCTGTTGACAGGTCGGACTTGGTGGTGTAGAGATGAACAAATCCTATCATTGTTAAAATATGAGATCGAATTTGTTGATAAATAAAACACTCTTCAAAACGAGTGTAAGTATGCTTGGCAATACGATATAAACAACACAAATTATCTTACCAAAACATAAATATACATTGGGAACGTATATACTATTACATAAGCAATCATACACAAATAACTTCAGTATACATTATTTGTAAAGTGTGTTTTTCCCTGGCATTTTAATATTCGAATTAAATTGCAAAGTTTGAATACTGTGAGTGTGTTCTATATCTCTTATCCTTTCAAATATTACCAACAATTCAAAATGTATTCTTCACATTTTGATAAGGGTCATGGAATCTATATTCATGTCCGTCTAACGTTAACTGAATAAACACGATTACAACAAAAACATTGCGCAAATATTCAAAAATTATATTGAAGATATTACATTATGTTACGAAAAATTCCATCAGATCATCTTATAAAGTTTTCAAAATATTCGCAAGAAAAATATGCTGACATTTTAAAATTTTGAGTAGTAAAAGAAAGTATTAAGAAAAATCTTTATAATGTATATATCATTGAGAGGTTGAATCAGGGCAATGGAATTTGAACTTTTTAACATCCCTTAATATCATAGCAATCGATTCAATACGATCCCCTGTATAGTCCAGTCAGGATAAAAATCCAGTGACGCAGCGGTCGAGTCCACTATAACGATGTAAAACCAATTACAAAGGCTTATACTGTACAAACAACTATAATTCCAATGCTAAACTAACATACTAAACTTCGCTCTACCTGTTTAGACAATGGTTGATATTTTTTGCGTACACATAAACTGCAACGTCACTGTCAATATATCCTGACTGGACTATACATACAGACTGGAGTGCAAAATACAGTCCCATAACCAGTGTTAACAAATTGAATATGAATGACGCAAGCGAACGACTTAGCGTATTTTACAAAGAGCTGAACTTCACTGACACGTATCGGGTTGTTAGAAATATTCCAATCGGTCATCAAATAAAAATAAAAACAAGTTCAAAAGCTTCTGCACAATGTTAACTACAGGACGTCTGTTAGAGTTGTTCGACATTTTGCAACATTTGTAATTGAACTCGATCATAGAGACAGTGATGCGTATAAAGGCAGGAAATTGGTAGAATATGTTTTTCGCCAGATCCAAGCGTTGTTCATTTTGTGTGAGGTTTAGGGGAGAAACGAAGGAAATGTAGTCTAGTCAAACAACCCCTATAATACTGACAATGTTTATGATATCACAATCATTTCAACAATTTGAAAGTATCTTGTTAGATAGGAGGATATATCAAGTTACAATATATCAGCGAGTGGTTGGTGTTGTTGTCATGGCTATACGATAATCACAAACACGTGTAAGATATTCATCGTTGTTTGTGAGGTGAGGATACAGTATACATTTTAATTGTAATTATGTTTTCGGGTATCTGTTACGACATTATGTTGAAAGACATGACACTAACTTATTGTTCGACGACACCCACCCACGAAGGGTACCTGTGGTGTTAAACTAAATATATTATAGTCGACTCCAGTATACTATGATTTACAGCCAATAAGTAAAATGATAGCTTCAGATAAAACCTTGGCCTCACATTATACATCAAGTGTGAGTCTCTACATATATCCCTTTGATTCATTGTTCATTCATTTTTAATGTCGTTAAGATGACAATTTTCATATGATATTTTACTTATCAGGTGTTAAGCAAACACCCAGTTGACACTACTACCAATATTGGTAGAATATGTTCCTGTTATCATGAAAGTAACGATTGTTTAGCGACGGTCGATTCATAAGTATGCTTTATCTTAAGATACATTATTTTACCTACCGAGCAAACGGCCATATAATTACCCATATTAAAACCATATAAGCATTGTCATGTAGCATGCTAAATATCCTTGCATCACCGTACTAACCATTTAAAATAGTTTGAGTTTGCGGGAAACCGGTAATACCATGATTGTAATCTTTATAAAGGACATATCTGGTATCACTCCGTTCCCTTCTACTTTCAGTGCACATTACTGTATTCCTAAAGACTTTCACGGATAAATCGCTGGCTTAGAATGAAAAGGTCGCAAGTACTACTTAATATGATCTTACGACATTATAAGAAACATACATATTTGAAATCTGCATCACAGGGCGCTTCTTATCAGTCTATGTTAATAAAAAACGGAACCGGTCATGTTGATCCAACTGAAGTTGAAGCTTATGTACGCTAGTGTTGAGCCTGTCATTGAAATTGAAATGAATTTAAGAAATGTGTTTAAGGAAAAGGAGGAACTATGTGAATGACCTTATATAATTAAGCGAAACTTAACATGCTCGGAACACAGTATGCGGCATGAATGAAATTTAATTAGTAGGCGGAGCTTGCTTGATTAGTTATTAATGGAAATTTAATGAGTACAACAATTAATGTAAACATATATTTAACATCATAAGAAATAATCAATACATGGTTACGTGTACCTTGTACTTGTAGCTTGTCAATTATCCAGAAAATGCCACCAGGAAAAATGATTCATAAACATACGTATGTCTGTTAGTAACATGATTGATATAACTCCATTCTGTAATATACCCAATCGTCTCAAGTATGCTTCGTAAGAAAGTTTGTTTACAACACGACATACGAGTATATAAGACAAAACAAACCCAGTTACTGTTTTATTCACCATTTAATAACTTGCAAATTTAAATATGTATCTATGGAGCCATATAACTGACACAACTTAACTTCAAGATTTCATGATAACTTTCGTAAAAATTATGGGATATTTCATGAAAAATATAAATATCATGAAGACAGGTAAATTAACTTAACACGAATTTCTGCTTGTTAGTGCTCTGAACTGACACCACATAAAGATGATTCTTTCACGAAACTAAATAAGTTTTTCATGAAAGCATAAAAATGTTTCTCAAAACGTAAAGATGTTTTTGTGAAAAAAATCGACTTTCGTGAAAAGTTTCGCGAAAGGTAAAAATGGCTTCGTGAAAAATAATACACTTTCGTGAAAAGTTAGTTGGTTTCATAAAAAAGATAGCATAAATGTTGTGGCAGATCAAAGCAGTAAGCAGTAATTTTTCACGTTAAGATATTTATCTTGCATTCATAATATTTTTCTGTTTTTATGAAATCCCTCGTTAATTTCACGAACTATTTCATGAAAATTTATATTTATGTGGTGGCAGTTATATGGCTCCATATGTATCTAATGTCTCCGTTATCAATTATAATCGTGAATTATTCATTCCAATGCAGTTTTTTTATTAGTTCAAATATGTGCTTGATGATTGGGAATAGCCTGTTTACCAAAGCGTTACTAATTAATCAAAACGTTGTTAGTGTGGCTTTTCATGTTATCTTTACTCCCCCACCAGCTATAGCAGTACTGAACATTCAAACACGAGCCTGCATTCTATTCACGATATCAACCTCAGTCTGTGCACATGTTTATACATTGAGTATACACTACTGAAGTGTTAACATACCACGTGGCGTGAGACGTAATGTTTAGCTAAAAACGCAAGTAAAATATCAATATCAACCCAAAGTTACAGTCAACCGTAAGTGTTTTTAACGAGACATCCTCGACGGTCGAGCCAAGGATAAGTATTGTTATACCTCACTTTTTTCTGCAATGCAAAAGTCCCATAGCCCCAGAGAGAGACATTATGACTGTCATTGACAGTTCCAACTCATTTGACACGTGATCGACCGAAAACTGACTGTCAGGTCATGTGATCGACCTGACATTTTCAATGTCATGCAAGGGCAAGTAACTGATGCAAGCATAAAGCTAAAATGTGGTTGTAGTTGTCTCCCTTGTACACAATTAGTAGTGAGGTCACTGGTCCGCGCGCTCATGTGCGATTCTGACGAGAGTGTAAAAAAACAAACCTGTCAAGATTTGCCAGTATGATTTTATTTACTTTTATTTTGCTTCGCCTCGGGGTGACATTCTGCCCTCGGATTGACAATATCAATATCACGCAGGCAGGCATCTGATATTTATATACTGTCCTTTCATCTTAATATATTTCAACAAAATGTCACAGCTAAGAACGCAAGTAAAATATTTCAACACGAAGTAAAACAACCGTAAGTATTTTATTCTTTGACCACTTAAACGAGACATCCTCGACGCTGAAGCCGATAATGAGTACTACATATATAAGCGGATTTAGCTCAGTGGTAACGCACTGGGCTGTCAATCCAGAGGTCGTGGGTTAATCCCTGGCATCGGAACTTGACATTTTATAATATTTCCCGCTATATCTGGACACGGACTGCAAAGTATCTGGAAGTGCCAGGAAGCTGTGTATCGGTGCTATACACCGGACACATTAAAGAACCAGGCTGTCTATTCGAAATAAGAGCTAGGCGCACCTCTGCAGCGCCGGGCATGCCTGTATCTAATGTCTCTCCCTCCCTTCAGGGGCTTTCTCTCAGTCCCTCTGGTCAGATCATGCTGTATCTGCACTCGTAGAGGATGCACCTGTGCCCTTGTGGCTGCAACATGGGTAAAGTGCCTTTGAACGTGCGTTCGCATGAAAAGGGCGCTATATGAATCTAGTATATATTTATTTACTGTCAGGCAAATTTATAAGTTTCTACAAAATGTCAAAGCAAACCAAACTGCAAGGATAGCAGTTCAGTCGGTTTCGATAAAAAAAACTGTGACATTGTTGCGCAAAAACATAAACACAATCCATAACTCTTGCCTATCTTGCTTCTCTAAGTTTTCTTTTATATTAAATTGTAATTCATACGGTAACATTTGTTTCAAACTATCTGTCATTAACGTTGCTGGATTGGCATGACGAACACCAAATCAATTTTACTTATTTATCCTTTCTTGGTTTTAATAGTACATGTATATACTATTGTTAGTTAATAAATATATTCAGTGACGTATTCACTGAGGGGGGGGGGCTTTAAAGAACCATTGAGTCTATTCGGAACGAGCTAGATTAAAACAATGTCACATTTTACTAACAACACCATATTGAATTGATCATAGTGTATATTGCATTATCATGGAGCATTAAGGCTTGTTATTTAATATCTTTTTCTATAATGAATGTTGATATTTACACATTATAAAATGCATTTGAATATTTTTCAGGGTTTATGTAAAGCACGACGGATTGAGAAACACGATGCCCTAGAATTATTCATAAACTTCCTACCATTGATGGTTGACTCAATGTCGCTACTTTTATTTGCTGAGTCCAGATGTGTAGCCATGTAATGTTTCACATGTTTCTTCCTCTTTAGCTTAAGTTCCATCTAGGTTTGTTCCATTTCGGTTTCTGTCATTTCATTCCAGTTATTCAGTTTTTGGCGGATCCCAGTTTGTATTCCCGCGTCACAGTTTGATCTTTTGTCCTGACGAGAAGCGTTCTTTTGACATTAAATTTTAATTGGTAAATATTAACTTTTATTCCTCCATTTTCTGAAGAGTTATAATACATTCTAACAATATAGCACGTGAGATTTGCCTTCTTTGCGTATGTTGAGCTTACCATATTTTATTACCGCGATAAAATATGGCTGTTCCCATTTACCCATCGTTCACAAGTACTATTGACAGAACGGGAATTTTACATAAATTTCGTGGCTATAGTTGGGTTATAAATACTACAATTCAATGTAAACAAATACTAGAAACAAAATGATGCAAATGGATCCAACAAAAATTACATGTTTAAATAATAATCGATATTTTTTAAACAGTGGAGTTTTTACGGGAAAGCTTTTTACATGAGCGCCGCTTTTCAACGTCACTTGTCGAATGGAAAATAGCGCATTCTGTTTGAATGCAAATATTTCGCACATCACGCCTTGGTTTCTCATAAAATATGTTTAGAAGTATTCCTTGTGCCTGTTTTATTTATCAGACACATGCGTGGATGTCAGATCAACACCAATCCGTTATTTATAGCTTTAAAATCGAAATACATGTCCTTTTAGTTCGAACAGGAAGTAGAGCAGTTAGAGTCATTGACAACCAAAGAACAAAACACATAACCGCCTGAATTTACTGTAAATGATACTTAAACAAGTATTTCTTCTATCATCTCACTTGATGTGTATTTGTTTAGATGTCGATTATGTAACGGCATGGAAAATATTGAACAACAACGTATTAAAATCGATAAATCGAGAGTCAAAATATGGGGCGTTAATTTGAACAGCGCGTAATATTTAACGGTGCAGAGGTAAAAAATTAGGTCGCATTTTGTTGCTGTAAAATACGAAATTTATGCGATGTTAGAATCGAAATAACGAATATGTGGCCATATTTTATTGCGTAATAAAATATAGGCACTCGTTTTGATGCGATCATTAAATCACTCGTGCTACGCACTCGTGATTTAATTACTACGCATCAACACTCGTGCCTATATTTTATTACGCAATAAAATATGGTCACATATTCGTTATTTCTTAAATCAATTATACATCAATATACAAGATTACACAATACAAAACTGAATGGCAAATATAATGGCATAGTAGACAATAATACATGGAATAACTTCTAAATAAGATTACACAACCATACACGCAGACATGCACGCACACATGCATGTACATCACGTACAGTCGCTCACCTTAACACATTCATACACATTCATATATACACCCATCCACGCATACACCCTACCACCTACACACGCACGCACGTACATCTAACACATTCATACACATTCATATATTCCCCCAACCACGCACACATCCTAACCAGCTTTATGACGTTTATGCGGTTTGTTTCACTTCTTTATAATAATGCTTTTATGTATGTCTCTATTGTATTGAGTCGTGTCGTGGATATTTGATATTTTAATTTGTAATGCGTTTTCACGAGTTTGGAGTTTCGCATCAAAGCTTTTCAAACTTTCTTGAATGGTAGCTCCGTTGATGATTTGGTCGTTATGAACTTAAAAATCATGATATAATGAGCCCTAGTACATGGAATGTTCACTTCTAATGTTACAGAACACTTAAGTTAGCTTGGTGTGATTGTGGGTGTAATTGTTGTGGTTGATGAACCTTTCAATTCCATATATTGGTAAGTTTTATATACATGTGAAATGTGATGTATTGTGTGATTTAATGTGTATTGTGTATGTATACATCCAGCTGTTGTCTAATACATCATTTATGTAAGGTCACTAGAACTTTTGTTTAATTAGGACTCTGTGTACATTATATAAATTGCAGGTATTAAAAATAATGTTTTCATTATTAGTAAAATATGTTTCTATTGTTCGTATATTTCAGATTGTAATCATCCATCAACTAATCATCTATCAATATATCACCTTATCGGTCTCATCATTTGTTGTATTGTATATATGGCAGTCAGGATTGATTAAGAAGTAGAAATTTGAACCTGATCCGACTGTTGTTTGATTTATACCCACCACCAGTTAGAAAGGTTACATATGTAGTGGGGTCATTTGAAACTAATGAGTTATGAATCATACCCCTGCAGCACTGCCCTGACACGGAATATTATTAAAAATATAGTTGCTTTTAAAATCCAGTAATAAAAGACAGAGCGGACACGACTTGTATGACTATATAACCTTTGACCTCTACGTGTAAGTGTGACCTTGACCTATGAGCAAGAAACATCGGTCTTGCACATGACAAGTCGTCATGACGTGAACATTAAAATCGAGTAAGTTACAATCAGACACGACTTGCATGACTATACATGTATAACATTTGCCCTCTAAGTTTAAGCTAGAGGCCTGGATTTTTCGCATGACATACCGTCATGATGTTGTGAACATTTGTATTAAGCAATTTGAAAAGCCGTTAAGAAACAACAGTTACAGAGCGGACACAACTTACATGACTATATAACATTTGACCTCTTAGTGACACCTTGACCTCTGAGCAAGGAACATGGGTCTTTCGAATGACAAGCCGTCTTTATTTGGTGAGCATTTACACCAAGCAGTTTTTTTAAATCATGTAACAAAAACAAGTCACAGAGCGGACACAACTTGCTTGACTGTACCAAATAATTTTAAAATCCGGTAAGAAATGACAAAGTTACAAAGCGGACACGATTTTGCTAACAGATCGATAGACCACCAGACCACCTGACCGACAGACCAACCATCCAACCAACATGGTGAATCCAGTATACTCCCTTCAACATTTGTTAGCGAGGGTATAATAATAAGTGGTTATTGATTCTGCTGGTGTGTTAGGATCCAAGTCATGTTTATGTGATTACTTCAGTTTTTTTATAATCAACTTATTGCTATGACTAAGTAACGCCAATAAACTTGTTGAAGTATAGTATAGTAGAAATGTCGCTATCATTAATGTCCGATACAAGAAGCAGACTAAGTCTTATACGTAGTAAATGAATTATGTCCTTTTCAGAGAAGCCGTAGCAGCTTGAAGTCCAATCAATGTATAATGCGATTTATGATTACAGAGAAACTCATGACAAGAGGGCCATTGGCCTTAAAGCGCTCACCTGATAACATGCCGTTTAGGCAGAATCAGTGATATATGACCTTAATATATGATTTAGATGTTACAGTGACACACTTTGTGGCCAGGTTTGATAAAGATGAGGTACAAAATGTGACCTCACTAAAGTATAAACGAGGTTAATTTTCTTTGATGTGACCTGGTGACCTATATCTTTACTCCATATGTCTTAATTTCGAGCTTGACCTGGTTTATACAGATACACACATTGTGACCAAGTTTCATAAGGCAAAAACATGACCTTTAGAGTGTTAACAATGTATTTCTTTGATGTGACCCTGTGACCTAGATTATGACCCCAGATGACCCAATTACGAACTCGAACTAGATTGCATACGGACAAACATTGTGACCAAGTTAGATAAAGATAGGCAAAAATTGTGACCTCTAGAGTGTTAACAAGGTTTTTCTTCAATGTGACCTGTTGACCTAGTTTTTGACCCCAGACGACCCTGTTGCAAACTTGACCTAGATTTAATAGAGACATACAAGGTGACAAATTGCATTAAGATTATGTCAAAAATGTGACCTCTAGAGTGTCAACAAGGTTTTCTTTGATGTGACCTAGTGACCTAGTTTTTGACCCCAGATGACCAAATTACGAACTTGACCTAGATTTCATAAAAACATACATTATGACCAAGTAAAAATTATGACCTCTAGAGTGTTAACAGTCCAATTGTTGACGGTGACGGCGCACGGCGCACGACGGACGACAGGCAAAAGGTGAGCTAAAAGGTGATCATCTAAACATTAATTTTGCACTTTGAACATGGATGACGTATCACCATGACTTCGGTTGTGAGGATTAAAACGTAAAACAACTCCGTACAGCATGAACACAAGTGAACAAGATAAGGCCTTTTCGACTGGGCTGTTTCTTGGAGCAGGCTACCGTCTGATTCCCGTTCTAAATTTACAGTTGTATTACTGTAGTAGTGGAACCAGGCTAAAACTTGCTTCACGAAACTGCCCAGTCGAAAAGGCCTATTTTGAGCACTTGTTTTGTTTCGTCGATTGACTCTTGGAAAACGTGCGATTACGTGTACTCATGAGAAATTATTACACATTGCTGTTACTTTGCCTATCTACTGTTTTATCTACAATATCTGACATCGGTTTTCAGTTGCGTTAAAGCCATATGAAAGCAGAACGGAACCGAACAGCGTATATCGGCAATACCACCGTGTTTAATGTCCCTACTAAGTCAAGCAGTATGATAGCAAGTATATAAATAATATGCAAATTAGCGAATCCCTAGATGGCTTACATCGATTCCATATCTCTGAGAATCATATTTTGCATAATTAACTTCGTTTGAAAGAACACCACATATATAGGAAAGTGGCATTATATCAAATATGGTATGTTCCCATCTTCTGCATAGTGCATTAAAATAACCACTATGTATGCAATAAATAACACATGCGTTCAAGTATAAAATGACTTTAAGCAATAAAGTCTGAAGACAGTAATTATGGTTTTCCAAGTAATAATAAAATGTAGTCGTACGCTTCTTGTAAGGACTGTTGCCAGCATGATCGAGCTAGTCGATTACACTCCGATGCCAGAAGTAAAACTATAGTAACAAACTCAAATAAAATATATCAAAACATATCCTGATCGATCGTTCGAAAATTATTAAAAGGCTTTATCATTGACATTGTACATATTTCGCTGTCTTAGAATGAGAAGGTCGTAATTGCTACCTTATACGACATGCATATTTGAAATCTGTATCACGAGACGCTTCTTATTCATGATCCTATTTTCATGAAACTGGAAATGTTTGTTTTTTCATATTAAGTAAAGAGTAGTTTTCAGACAGTTATTTCTTGTTTTCTCAAAATATCGATATTGTACTTACGAGCCAGCGAATTACCAAATAATTCATATAAAAGCCGTGTACTAGAACAAGCATACTTGACCAATGTTCTAACTACACCGACTTAAAATTTGAATATTTTTGGAACCGTTGTGTTAAATCAAGTGATTATTTGATCTAACATGACCACGGTAAGCATCAAAATCCAGCCATGAAACACAAGATGTTCCCGGATAAATATCCTCGACCTTTCTTGGTATTTCAACACAGCGAACTAGGTATTTTTTCAAATTACTAACACTGTATCAAGTAGGTTAGGGTAAACATTTGTATAATAAGTTTACATAATATATGTATACTTAGTGCTTCAAAGATAAATATGTCGAGCTTTTTATACAAGAACGTTTGTACATGATATGCATGTATATACTCGCACTCATATACAATGTTTTACATACCAGTCATAGCTTTTGTCCGAAACTAACTCAACTGCAGTTCAGGGAGCTGAGTCGATTTCGGGAAAAAAGTTTGTATTAGTGTTGCAAATCTACTTGGCTTAGATTGTGCTTATTCTTGACTTAAGCGTCGAAGAGGTCTCGTTAAAAGTAGACAAAGAATAAAATACTTGCTGTTGTTTTTTACTTTGGGTTGACATATTTTTACTTGCGTTCTTAGCCAAACACCGTGGTACGCCCAAACTGTATGCGATTAGGAGTGTGTATATCATTCTTGTTTTTCGTCGAACGGACATCGCCCTGTCATCGGATAACCACCAACAAATATAGGTGTCAGTAAGCCGCGCCTTGATTATCTTCGACAATGCCCCGATGACCTGCCGATATATGTTCAGCGTCTGGCCCGATTAGCCAACTGGCCGAATGTCGTACGGTAATCGGTTAGTATATGATTCATGTACGCTTTGAACAGCGTTTCCAGTATGTTCCAAGGACTCAGGTACTGAAGTGCTAGTACCGCCAAATAAACAAAGGACGTCTCACATAACCGTTTAGTAACGTTTAGTTAGTAGTCGAGATCTAGATACTCAAACACGTGTCGTTCAATTTTAAACTGTAAAGGTCGCTAAAATTGGTACTGTACATCAATATAAATATTTATTCTGTTCGTGTATTAGACATCCAGACGGCCTAATATACAACCATTTGGTCAAATGTCAATAGCGTTTGCCATTTCCTTATTTTATTCCTAAAGAAATTAATTAATATAAATGGCAATTTCCTTCGCTGTAGTTATTCAATATTATTCGACCGTACAGATTGTCATTTATATTAGCTATTTAATGTGCTTTATGTATTTCATTGTGTGTAGACGTCTAAAAGTCGGATTTGTTTTATGTATTTCATTGTGTGTAGACGTCTTACAGTCGATTTTTATTTTCAGAAATATTGATAAATATAATACGGAGTCGACGTATTGTGTTTGTTGCAAAGTATGTTGCAGAAGTGTTAGGTCACCCAAAATGGTTACACAATTTCGTATGTACTGTATGTCATAAAATGGTTTCAATTTGAGGCACAGTAAAAAATCATATTAAGTTTGTATGTCATATACAGTGTTTCTACAATGGTATGCGGACCAACATAACATGATTTTGTTACATCGACTTCTTCATTGATTAATACGTTAATTTGCAAACACAATCTTTTTCTTTTAAATTGCATGTTTTGCATGCGGGTGTGTTGTTTAAGTATCACGTAATGTTTTGTTGAATTGTTTATTACACAAACCCGGAAGTTTATACAGACTTGCAATTACTTCGTTATAACCACAATGTTTTGTAGACCACACTTGCAAATGGAATAAACTCAACATTTTCTGTTGTAAACACGACACATGTCTTGTATGAGGCTAATGAATGTACTAAAATGGTAATAAATGTGCCTTCATTGCCATCATTGAACCGACGTATCTAATTAACTTTAGAAGTAACATATTCGTTATTAACCCCAAGGAAGGTGTTTATTTTGAACAGTGAGTCGTTTAAATTCAGAATTAAAACATGCAGAGGAGTACCGGGTAATTAAGTCTGTATGTGTGAAAAGAACATTAAAGATTATACTACACCCATCTAAACATGTTTGTGTTCAAATTCAATACAAAATACCAATTAATTAAAACTAGTGTTCTCTGCTATTTCTGCTGACTGCTGCCTTTCCTGGCCTATACGTTATCTGCTGTTTTTTCATTTTTGAACACATATAAATCATTTCGCAAGTTTTGTAATAGGCATATATGCATATCGCTGGCATTCTTATTTGAAAACGCGCCTCTTGTGATTCTTTTTCATAAAAATCGGAACTAGTTATGTTAACCAAACCTGACGTTTAAAAAGCTGGTTTTTCCACCAATAAATAATAGTTTTCGGACAGTTTGTTCTTTAGGTATTACTTATTTCAGTCAGCGATAAATTTTCAGCTGCATTTTGAGCTCCACTATTCGTAGAATAAGGGAAGCTATTGCAGTCACCCGAGCGTCGTGTCGGCGTCGGCGTAACACTTTTGTTAAAGTTTAGGTACAGGTTTTTTAACTTATATTCTCTAAGTCCTTTGCGATATTGCTTTCATACTTTGCATGCTCGTTTGCCACCACGACCCCAACTCATATACAGGAGTAGGTAACTCTATCAGGCATTTTGTTGAAATTATGCCCCCTTTTTCTACTTAGTGCAAATAGTGCAAATGTTAAAGTTTAGGTACAGGTTTTTTAATCTCTAATATCTTCATAGTGCATTGACATATTGCTTTGATACTTTGCATACTAGTTCACCAGCATGACCCAAACCCATACACACGGGTAGGTAACTCTATTGAGCGTTTTGTTGAAATAATGCCCCTTTTTTCAACTTAGTGCAAATGTTAAAGTTTAGGTACAGGTTTTTTCACCTCTAATATTTTCAAAGTGCATTCATATAGTGCTTTACATGCTTGTTCACCATCATGACCCCAACACCTACACAGGGGTGGGTAACTTTATCAAGCATTTTGTTGAAATTACGCCCCAAGTTGGACTTGGAAATGCAAATGTTCAAGTTTAGGTACAGGTTTTTTAATCTCTAATATCTTCATAGTGCATTGACATATTACTTTGATACTTTGCTGTATACTTGTTCATCATCATAACCCCAACCCATACACAGGCGTAGGTAACTTTATTAAGCATTTTGGTGAAATTATGCCCCCTTTTTCAACTTAGTGCAAATGTTAAAGTTTAGGTACAGGTTTTTCACCTCTAATATTGTCAAAGTTCATTCACATATTGCTTTACATACTTGCTGGCCACCATGACCACAACCCATACACAGGGGTAGGCAACTCTATCAAGCATTTTGTTGAAATTATGCGCCCTGTTGGACTTGGAAATGCAAATGTTAAAGTGTAGGTACAGGTTTTTTGACCTCTCATATCTTCAAATGCATTGACATATTGATTTGATACTTTGCATACTTGTTTACCATCATGACCCCAACCCATACACACGGGTAGGTAACTCTATTAAGCATTTTGTTGAAATTATGCCCCCTTTTTTCAACTAAGTGCAAATGTTAAAGTTTATGTACAGGTTTTTTAACCCCTTATAACTTCAAAAATATATATTTTTGTGATACTTTGCATACTTGTTCACTATCATGACCCCAACCCCTACACAGTAGAAGATAACTATTAACATTTTGTTGAAATTATGCCCCCTTTTGGACTAAGAAATGCTTATTTGTTTACCTTCAATGACCAAGAGGACCTACACATTAGTAGGTAACGGTCCTGCATAATTTGTCCAAATTATCCCCCTTTTTAGACTTAGAAGCCCCATCTCTACACAGCAGAGGATAAAGCAGCTGTTATGAAGCATTTTGTTTTGAATATATAATGATTGTACTATCCTAGCATGGCGCTGCGAATAGTGAAGCGCGCTGTTCGTGGACAGCTCTTGTTACTAAGATGGTTCTATTTACGGATGTTTTAGCCAATGTGAACTCAAAAAATGATTTTTCGGTTAGGCATAGTATATCTTTAATATTGTCTTACCACAATGAACTGAGAGTCGAGACTAATACCGATTCCTTAGCGCGTAATATTACTAATCATGCTTTTCAAGAATTGTTCAACTCTTTTTATTTACAACATACCAACTAACATAAACATTAGCGCGAAACAAGAATTGCACAAAGTGAAATAACGATGCCTTGCTCGCACAATGGCAAGGTAATGGACAAACACGATGCTATAATGTGTGATTAAGAAAAAAAAGATGTTACTTACGATTTGCCCATTGTGATGATAGAACGGGATGTACTTTGTGTAAAATGTGGCGTTGCTAATGTAAGATAGGATAACGGAAACGTAAGATGGGTCTTAACGAAGGTACGATGAGATGATGCTGGTAGTAGAAAAAAACCTTTTTGAGCACCTTGGACAAACGACCAGGTGATGTTTTATCAAAGTACTTACGAAATTCTTAAAGCTACGCTCAAATTTAAATTCGTTGTAATTCTTTAACAACTGTAAATTTGTGACAGATATGGTTTGAAGGAGTTCAGTAACTGAATCAGTATTAGTATTGCAGCTCCATTAACTACACTTGCATGGATGTTGTATATGAACACTCTCCACACGCCTGTATCTACTAATCCCATTCTGACCTTCACCTTGACCCAATTTTGGACTTAGACTTATTTATGGACAAGGCTTCCACAGGGGGCATAAGCGTTTATTGAACGCAGTCCTGTATGTTATGTTTTTCTTTTGCTCATAATTATCATGTATTCCTGTAAATGATTGTATATATCCCATGTTGATGTGGACCATATTGAAAATTGGTCTAGAACCAAATATGTCATCCACTATAAATAAAGTCGTTATTATTATTATTATTATTATTACTTCATAATGAGTGTACGAGCTCCGGGGGTGCTTCGGTAAAACAGTACGCAAGTGCCTGCATTTTACATTCTGTGGGGGTTGGAACTTGCCAAGGATAATCGTTTGTTTTTGCCGATCATATGTATTCCGTATCCGTAATGAATATTCGTAACAAACATAAGACATAACGTGACTGCTAGTTGATACATTTATAGACTTCAGAGTTACGATACAGTAATGCTACACTGTATTGTTAAAGCTACTGGTTGCATCATGGCCGAGGCGCAAAGTTCATAGGAAAGATCATGGTAACATTGAACACACATGCAACTGTTACAACAATGAATACTTTTTCAGAACGTCTCATTAATCAAACATCTCGCAACGTGATCGTCCAACATCCAGTACGGGGTGAAAAGGAAACCGCTTCTGTCGATTAAAATAGGTCATTTCATTCCAAACGAACTGCATTTTATGGATTGAAAGTCCCTATGCGAGAATCGCATGAAGACATTACTTACTGGACTTCCAAACAAGTTATTAGTTTGTCTTCACCAGTACACCCGAGAGATAATGTGATTTCTGGAGAATGTTGAGCAATGTGTTCAGTTGAAATCGAAGAAACTAACGCTACTGAAAAAGTGCTTAATTTCTCAAATGAACTGTTTTTTTAAAAAAGGAATTGACACAAATTCCCCTTTTTTAGAGCACAAAATGAGCAAATAAGGGTCACAAATGTCAACCCTAAATTGAACAAAAAATCAAAACAGAACTACAAATTTAACCCTCGAAAGAAAAAATAATAAACAAAGTCAAAGGTTAACATTGTCATACTTTATTTTGCAAATATCATAAACAAATGTTTGGACGTCGAAACATTTTGATCAGATGTAATACCATCAACATGTCAACATTTTGACAAAAATGACTATAAAATACTGTATGCAAATAATAAAAAATAAGTTTGGACGTCCAAACATTTAAATGAAATATACTCATACGATTCAGATGGAAACAAAAATGTTTGGACGTCAAAATATTTATATTTCCAAATGTAAGTAGTTTGAGTATATTTGACTAAAATGTTTGGACGTCTAAACATTTCGTTTCCAGAATCTGCAAAATTTGAGCATATGACTAACTAATACAATACTAAATTAAATGTGCACCATAGTTATTTTGAAAAGGTTTATGCCATAATAAAATAATAGGTTTTGTTAGTACAACTGTATAACTTCATAATGATAGGTAATAATAATAACTAATATCGTCTCATTCCATTTCTTTACAACATGTTTGCTCATTTAAAAAGAACAATGACTGTAAATGTTCGGTTTAATAACAGTATATTAAGTCAGACAGGGAAGGCAGCACTCAACTTAACCAGCCGAGCACAGAAAACATTAAAAACACACAAAGCACAATGCCCAACTAAACAAGCGCAGATCCGCCCAAGTCCAAGCTGTCGAAAAGTATAATAAATTATAACTAGCTGAATGACCCAGTAGAAAAGATACAGCAACCAAAAGGCGGAATGCCTACGCTGAATGACCTAGTAACAATAGTAAAACTGCTGAACTACATAGTTTTAGCAGCCTACAGTCTAAAAGTTAAGTAACAGTATTAAAACGTAGAAAGGCCCGATTTCAGCAACAAAAAATCTGAAAACCTTAAAACGAGTGACCCAGTTTCATTAAGTAAAATGACGTAATTGAACAAATCGAGATATGACGTACTGAATTGCAAGCAATACAGAAGTCCCCCACCGGTGTAAAGCCATTGTCAATATGTCTGTTGCCATATCAACAACAATTTCCGTCATACCATACCACTGACTAATGATAGACAATAGTATTAATAATAGGATGCAGTTTGAGTGACTGTACTCGTTTAAAATATTCCTGAAAGTACACTGTCGCAAAACTGTAACATAAATAAACCAATATCAGCTGATGGTCCTGTCCTCTGAAGTGATATTGACAGGTGCTACTTTAGGAAAGATAACTTGGCTGTGATTAGACATAGGTGGTGCTCAACGTTCACTCCATGCTCACGTCATGTCAAGATAACCACTATCAGTCAGAATACTAAGTGACAAGAGACAGTAACTTGTGAGATGTCATTTAAACAATTCCTTCAGTTGACGGATGAATCGACTAACTATGTCTGATGGCGCCAATTCTCACTCATCTAAGTCTAGAACAAGTAGGCCACATATAGACAAACAGTTTAGCTCCAGAAAGAGTGTTGTATATATTGATTGGTACTATTTACCATTGGCGTTGGTAATCCTCCCTTAGATGACACTCAACATACTGGTTAATTCCAGGTAACTGTCGATTCGTCCGGTGTCATGATAATGCTACTGTTTAGTTTCCATATGATAAACATTCTGATACTGCCTTACAAAGCATTTACGCGAGTGTAACTTTAAGTTACGTTGAATGAATTTTACTGCGATATTTTGCTCATTTTCTGCCCGCCCTAAACCTTGGCGTATTTCTACGTAAAGTGAGAGCGACCGTAAGCTATTTAATATGAACGTAGTGGGGAGAAACTGACACGCATCGTTGATTTTGGCTGCCGCGTCCTTTATCGACTGTTTTATTGATCCATTTCTGTTGGTTATTCTGTGACCCGGCTTTCGTTTGATATTCAATAGTTTTACGTAAATTAAAGCAACGATTTGCGATTGATTAGTAAAACGCACTCAGAAATGTGTGTATACTAAGAGAAATATGTATTCGTAGATTTACGTGACATTTACGAACTGTTATTACCACAGTACAACTATTTTAAGCTTACAGTTTATTAAACCAATTCTTCCAGGAACACTAATACTAATCCTTGAATAACAAGTCACAAAGGATTGCAAACACTACAGAAGTCCCCTACAAGTTTGAAGCCATGACCTTTAAATTATTTTCAATGTTTTTATTGCCATAGCAATCCCATTTTAGCCAGAATAAAACATACTCAGATGGGCATACTCCAGGTTTCATGAACATAGCTTGGAAATTGTTTCAGCTATGGCAGGATCCAGATTTTGAACATATTTTCACTCTTTGTCTCCATAGCAACTACATTTATTGTCAGAACAAACATCTTTTTAGATGCGCATAATTCACTTATTGCCCCCTATCCACATACCCAATTTGATATAGTTACATAGCTTGTAAACAAACGTGAGTTATGACAGGATTCAGATTTTGGTGGACGGACGAACGAACGAACAGACAGACGGACAGACGGACAGACGGCAAACCTATATGTTAGGAGACTAAAAGGGAATCTACTCGAACAGACTCTAGTGTGTTGCTCTACTTTTTCGACCAATCAACGGGCTTGATTTCCGTCGTCTAAAACTTCCATTTTTGGGCAAAATTGTGTACGACATCTAACGTAAATCGACGTCCGAAAAGTATTTGATCGTCCATATAATTATATATGCAAACAAGGCTAGTGTTCTTGTCGGCGGACTATAATAATGACTATAACAAATCAACACACTGTAGTAATAGTCCGTGTTTATTATTTATATTTCGAAAGGACAAATGCGTTCTTTATTGACACTTTCGTCTACTATTTCTTGGAATTGGAAAATACAGATTGCAACAATACATTGTAAATGCATTGTCAGCGTGAAGCATTCCAATATCCGGCTTACGATCTGCCTTTCATTTGTCACATGCGGTTACAATTAATAATCTGGGTTTGTTAATATGTCGAAATATAGACAGGCATCTAATTAACTATGGATGTCAGAAATGTTTTGTTTCTTTCTGATATTTCAGTCTGATGATTAGTGTCGATCATATTGATGTCTTCTGTAAATAAATGCATGTATTGTTTGTCTTCATGTATGTGATATAGTCCATCCGAAAATGAAACGTCTGCAACAACCATAATTTGTATTCACACTATCCATGTTCGTGTATATAGCTGTTTATTTAATAATATTAAGTGTATACTTCTGTGTGGCCATGTTCACACATGTCCAGGACCTCCTGATAGTTGTACCTCTAATAAATACAAGGCATTTATTTTATGCGTATTGACGTAAGACGCCTTCTACCCAAATTGGATAAAATCGTTAAATTCCACGACAAACAAAAGCAGCGTGTATATGCAGCGTGTATATGCATCATGGAATCTTGACTGGACGACACAGTGTCGGATGCTGAAATCTTCATTGATAATTACGAAGGGATAGAAATAGTAAAAGTGCTTATAACTGTCGCAGTGACTTAGACCAAAATGACCATGAGGCTACCTGGCTGGAAGGCGAGACCTATTCGTTGTGACGTTTATCTACATACCACCGAATCAAGCTAACGTTTATAACATTTTAAACAGCGAGTGTTCATTATCTAGTATTGCTTCTTAGTATGAAACTATATGCACAACTACACTTGATACTAATCAGTCATGTAAAATTTCGTTGGAATATGACCATTGGACAAATATACACGGGCCAACCAACCAATCAACCATTCAACAGGCCAACCAACCAACTGACAACCACCCAACCAACCTTTTAAAAAACATACATTGTAACAGTGTAGCAATACCACGTGACAAATTACTACAGTCCAAAGAAGAATTTTGTAAACAAAACTTCCAGTTGGAAAAGAAAAACAGGCGTAAGTATTTTATTTCTTCACCAATTTCTATGAAATACAGACCACGCTAACGGAAGAAATATAAGGTTTCCGTGATAGATAGTATATCTCTCCGCAGTTTGGTGATTTTTTCAATTACCCTGTGAAACCTTGGAAAAAGTGTGTGTGAGCGGACTACAGTATTAAGCCTTTTCGTTTCCCTGGTATTATCTACTCCATGCGTTATTGAAGAGTCATGTTTACACCTTCCGGGAACACCGGAGGCTATTTCGCAACAAACAAATGCATGTTGTAACAATGCATAGCATTAAGATGACATTTTCTTTTAATTTGCAATCATGGCTACAGTGACAAGAAAAAAACATTCAGGCTACAGTTTAAAGCTGTTTTCATAATTTACCATAATAGCAAGCAACATGCCATCCATTGAGTGTGGAAACTTTCGTTTACCATCAACAAACTATATTTTATGTACATGCATTTAAATTTTGTTTATTCAACATAGCTTCCACATATTTATTATGTATCATTTGGGTTCAGTCAATCAAGGCAACATTAACAAATAACAAATTTCCTAGATGATAGTAATTTTGTTTATTTTCTTCCATCGCTCCTAGCGCGTCATGTAATTGTGAAGCGCAAAATAATATGATTAAATAATGGATTTCATTTTCATATACTATGTATTTCAGTGGTGACAAAACAAGGTGCAGCCTAAATTATTCTGTCAATATACAGTCGGTTTCGAATAGCTTCACAATGACGTCACGTGTGTTTATGTATTCTCGACCTGCCGTCCAGTAAGATACCAAATTTGCCTAATCGGGATGATTCGGTATGTCTTCGCGATGTTTTGGAACTCTTCCGTGTCATTCCTGTACGCTTCTGGAAGCCTTTGAACACTTCGAGACCGAAACACCTTCGGCATCCAAATTTGAAAAGTTTTAACATTTGGACGCCGAAGGTCTTGTTCGGGAGTGCTTCGTGTAATCAGAATACCATTCGCAACAGTTCGGGGAGTTCGTGAATCCATCGTCATTCACGCGGCATCTTCGGGAAGTCGTCTTCAAGGGTTCGTAAGCATTTTAACCATCCCGAGGGTTCCCGAAGGAAGCTAAATCAATGCCGAAAACTCACCGAATACGACGAATGGAGTTATACACACGGAAGCTTTGCCGATCATGTTAAGAAACATGCCGAATAGTTGCCGAAGGCGCCGATTGTGAACGGAAGGGATGCCGAGTCGTAGCCGTATTTCCCGAACTATAAAATATCGACTGCGGAAGCGATGAGGTCAGTTTGTCGATAGTTTTAATCTTGAATATAACGCTGTCATCATGGTCGTACAAACCAAGGACAGGCTACCAAATAGGGTTGTGTCAGCCCCTATAGAAAACGATGACACAATCAGTGCCCCACGGTCTTCAGCTATTAAAGGCAAACGCCGACAAGAGACTACCAATAAATCTATCAAGGACTGTCAGTCTTTTTCAAGAGCTCAATATGTCAGGGTTTGTTATACCTGAAACTAGGTCACTCAACGTTTACGTAGCTGAAACTATGTCTCTATTTTCTACAGCTGAATCTAGCAAGATTAATAACCTGTTCCATCCATCGTATTCAACTTTCCACTGATAACAAGATAGTAGGTCGACGATCGTTTATATACATCGGCAACCTTTCAGCATTCTATATATTCTGCAATGTAACCGCTCGAACGGGAAACATTCGGGGACAAATTGAACTGTGTGTGTCGGCATTCATTCGCGTTGCGTTCGGCTTCTTCGGACAGGTTTCGACGTTTATACTGCAACATTGCGTATACCGATCCGCGAATACATCCCGAACGTGCCCGATGGCAAAGATCTGCCCATTTTTATTGATAAATGATCCCGAAAAGTTCCCGAAACTAGCAAACTGTAATCGGCTACCCTTCCGCATAACATCGGGGTCTAAATGAAACAACTGTCAAAACAGGGAAAGCGGCGTATAATAAAAAATAGATTAATTTTATTTCACTGCAGTTATTTTGTCAGTCCCAGTAACCCAGTGGTTAGCATAGTTGTCTTGAAACCTTTAATTTTGCAGATTGTAGGTTCGAATCATGGTAACAAGTACAAATGTATCATATTTTCTTTTTATTCCTTTGAGTTTCCCGTTCGTGGTTAATATCATTATCTTAATATTTCCAAGAATAAACATCTATTTTTATTTTGAATGAATCTTCTATGAACTTTATTCTACTCGGTTTTAAGTGACTGACCAATAGCTATATTGTACTCATCAAATTATGAAGAAACCTGAAAATTTCGTGCGGGTTGAATTCTTTCTTTTTCAGATATACCTACACGTATGAATTCAATTTCCACAACTAGTCAACAATAAAAAAACATCGATAAAAAGATATTATCAGAGTGACATTCGAACTAAGAATTCAATAAGATAAAAAAAATGTCATGCTTGTAAGCCTAGCGTACTACAGTCGATACTAATTTTCTATCACGAAGAAGTTATGTTATTTAAGGATTATAATATACATCTGTAAATTTATGTACTTAAAATATTGATACATTGTATTGATTACCTTCTGACATAGACTCACGCAAAACGTCACTGTGAGGTTATCTGACACGGACAATAGCGCAAATTATTTTAACATATTCAATTGCGCTTCACGGTTTTAACGTGCATAAGTCGCCTTGATGTCATGTCACAAGTTGGAGCTATTTTGCGTAACGTCAAAAACGAACTTATTTTAGCTTAACATGGGGTGAATTTTACTTTTAAATGACATTATAATCAAATAACAGACGGACAACGACTTCAAACACAATCCATGTATGTTATCATGTACATGTATATTGGTAATATATTTGCTACCCTTATTAATTTCAGAAATAATATTAATCATGAACATAATATACTGAAGTGAGAATTAAGCTATGTTTTCGACCCACGCGGTACGAATATATTATTTATGCATGTATGTATAGCGACAGATAGAACCGATATTATTCAATGTTCAAAATTCCAATTTTAAAATACATAACGAGAGCTATTAATACGTAACTTACATATCGGAACAAAATCTTAATTAACATAGCACAAAAACTGCCCCTTAATAAGAATGCGCACATACTTGACTAATTTGGTAAAGTTGAATAAAGATAATTTCCTTAAGAAGACTGCACGCATGATCTTATCACAACATAAAAATCTTAATTTAATTAAGGCTAATTACAAATACCCTTTGAGTTTCGTTTAAAGTCTAAGTATTTCTAATCATTGCATAGCCAATATAATTATGACATGAGTGTAGTTATGATAGATTTTTATTTCCGATTGGAATTCCAACTATAAGTATGTAAATCAGAGACTGTAAGTATATGTATAAGATGGATGTTGATTTAAAGGTGCTGTCTCACGTATTGGTGTATTGCAAAAATAGAATTGTCAAATATTCGCTTAATTTTGGTATAGTTGCTATAAACAACCACAATGACATTTAAAGTAACTTGCGAAACATCGGCATTTTGTAGTTATTTAGTATTTTTAAATCCAAAATTCTATAGGGTATTAATACCCTATAGAATTAACACTACTACAACTTAAATTGCCTGAAATTTGATGCATTTGATGAAAACGAATTGCAAAACGAACCGAATAACTCACTGATGTTAACACTATAAAGTTTAATTGTACAAATATCTCTTCCTTACCAGTGTCGACATACCACGTCTTGTGTGGCGTAATTTTAGGTTAAAAACACAAAGTTATAAACAACTGTAATGATTTTATGTTTTAAGCGATTTTAACGTGAAATACTAGAGTCGAATTTCAAGGATGTCTCGTTAAATCAGTCAAACAATAAAATGATTACTTCTGTTTTTCACTTTGAGTTGCCAGATTATTTCTTGCGTTCTTAGCCTGAAATTAAGGCATACATGTACAATGAGGTATATCCTCGCGGCTTGAGATACATTCAATCATTCACAGTGAATATCGATGGCACCGTTCAATATTTAATTTAGATCAAACATCAAATGTACGTATTGAAATTACTCAAAATTACCCTACGCAAGCTTATTACTAATTACTACATGTATATATTTTAAACTACTGTTACCCATGTGCGCGTTTGTGTTCTTGAATTTGGTATAATCTGTTGTTACAAATAAAACCTGACCAAATAAAGAATATTCTATTGTGTATCATATTGACAAAAATAGCATCAGGGGCGACATATTGCTTGGTATTATGGTAGATTCCGAAAACATCTTTAAACTGTAGCCTAAATGTTTTTTTCTTGGAACTGTAGTCATAATTGAGAATGGAAAGAAAATGTCATCTGTGTAAACATGACTCTTCAATAACGCATGGAGTAGATAATACCAGGAAAACGAAATGGCTTGACACTGTAGTCCGCTCACACACACATTGTTTCCAAGGTTTCACAGGGTAATTGAAAAAATGACCAAACTGCGGAGAGATATACTATCTATCACGGAAACCTTATATTTTTTCCCTTAGTGTGGTCTGTATTTCATAGAAACTGGTGAGGAAATAAAATACTTACGTCTGTTTTTCTTTTCCAACAGAAGGTTTTGTTTACAAAATTCTTCTTTGGACTGTAGTATTTTGTCACGTGGTATTGCTACACTGTAAAGTAGTGGCATTGTACTGTATACCCCTTTTTCTAAAATTCATATCAATTATATGTCAGTTACATTGTTGTAACAAGAACAAGTAATTAACCAACCAATCATCCAGATATTGGGGCATTTCGAAGGCATGATGGCGACCGTTTATGCCATGACAAACGGTTGGTTAGATTGGTTGATAATGTTGTCCATCTTTTATATTTGAAATTGATACAGGCTCGCATTAATGGCAATTTCCTTTAGCTGCAATTTGAGGATATTGGACACTGCAGATTGCAATTTATTGTTAATGCCCATTATAGTGGCTTACGTCTATTGCCGGATTGATTTGTTCATTATTTGACTTATGACTCAGTATATCACTTGCGACATACGACTACAATTTGTCTTTAACTAAGCTGGTGAATGCTGAAACTAGACAAGCGTCTCAATTTTGTCGACGGGCTTAACGTTTCTCTCTATTTTTTATGTAAAGGTGAGAGCTTGGGAAACAATTTACTCAAGGATTTGTAACCTAAAGAACCGCAGTGACTGTGGTTAAAATATAATCCCTATAGACAATTTACACGAACTCTTATCTCAACCACAATAGCAAAAAACCCAAGTAACGCGTATCCAATAACCGGGTTACAGTCTTTCCGCACTCGGACTGTCTAACAATAATGGCTGAGTATTTATCACCAACTTGATTATTGCCTTTCGTCAATGGCAATACTAAATGGCTCTGTAACACATTTCTGAACAACTGATGACTTAACACTGAAAGAAAAACAGAAAAACGCACAATTCGCGAAAATAGAGTCACAGCGAAATTGTGTATGAAAAATAGCAAATTATTGATAAACTTATGTTTCTTGACATGTACAATGTCAGTATCTGCATATAAGAAATATACGGCATCACGATTCACGCTACTGTGTACGTGATCAACGTTCCTATTGTTAAGCATAGACGAAAGGCAATAATCAAGTTGGTGATAAATACTCAGCCATTATTGTTAGACAGTCCGAGTGCGGAAAGGCTGTAACCCGGTTATTGGATATGCCAATATGCAATGTAGTATAACGGCAGGAAGTATTTTAATAATGTGAAAGAAGTGTTCAATTAGAATGCAATGTCATGGTCCAATGTGATAGCCTTTACATCAGACACCTGCAACCTGATGGCTGGATGTACCAACTATGTACTCTCGATGATTAAAGAAGCTAACCCAGTTGACGGCAGAAAGTATTTTAAAACTGTAAACAAAGTGTTCAATGACAATGCAATGTCCTGTTCCAATGTGATAGCCTTTACACCAGACACCTGCAACCTGATGGTTGGTTGTACCAACTCTGTACTATCGAGGATTAAAGAAGCTAACTCAGATGTATATGCGCGTGGATGAGTGTGCCACATGGCCAATCTTTGTGCACAAGCAGAAGTAAAGGCGCTCGACATTAGAATTGACGAGTTATTGTTGGATATCTACAACCATTTCAATCAAAGGTTAGTAAAATTAGATAAATAAGTTATAAAAGTTTTTAACTAAAAAAGCAATTAAGTAGTTTAATTTATCAGATATAACAACATTTTAGTATTTAATTTATATAAAACAAAGTACATGCACTGTATATAGACCCCAAAACATATAATTTTATATCTTCAGTACCAAGAGGGAAAGAAAAAGCTTTACAAGAAGTACAGGCTATTCCGTGATATTTAGGATGCTCCCCCCCCCCCCCCCCCAGTTAGTGAAACATGTAACAACCTGTTGGCTATTTCTGCAGAAATGTGTGTCCATACTCATTTATCACTAGTCTGGTCTACAAGGTTACTTCGCAGATCATGAAGATGTGGATAATCCCGTGCGTGTGAAACGCTTCAACAAGAATCTTCAGAGGGACATTACTCCACTACATTATGTTTGTCTTGGAGGAGTTGAACTCTTTCAACGCTACATATCAGGTAGTGATTGATGCTATTTAAAAACAAACCAATACTTTTATAATAAGATTTGTAATTTATATTATAATGAAAACAATATACATGTATCTATTGAACTTATATATTATACAATACAATGTTACAGGCAGGGGAAGCTAAGATTGGTATTCTCCAAGAAGAAATGGGGCACCTAATGTTCAAGTTCTTCAAAAGATTTGTCAAGACGAAAGTTATAAAAGCTCATGATGATATGCACAGGTAGATTTCAAGGAATAGTCAACCAACATGCTGATGACCTGATTATTGATGACAATAATTTATTGGGTTTTTTTCTTCACGATATGTCAATAGGTTGTACATCGTAAGTTCCATTCGTTGTCGTCACGAAACCACGCATTCGGGCAAATAATACGCACTCGTGATTCAATTTTTCCGCATTCGAACTCTTGTCTGCGTTTTAGTCACTGATAAAATACAATAACCGTTACGGATTTGTTATTTCTTAAATTTTATTTCTTAAATTAAATGGACTGCTGCTCTTCCAAGTCTAAACAATGATTCAAAGTGCAAAGAAATCATTGAATCTGGAAAAAACTGGAAAATGTCTAAGGGATAAATATTCTGGTATTTTGATAAGATAGTAAATGAACTTATTTAACGTAACGGATGAACGGAAACATGCCATTTACTTATGTATCTTATATTGGATAAGTCAGTTAGATCATTTACGGCTACACGTTGATGCATATGTCTAAAAAAGTTTTTTGTTACATCGTCACAACAATCCAAAATGATGGATTTTAAATTGAGTTCCAAACATGTGAAATAACATATAACAGATACACAGATACAGTTAAAACAAAGAAAATAATGTAGAGTTATGGTTCTTTTAAACTGCACTTCCACTTGAAGGTCTCTATCAATATGTGAAGTTTCAATCAAATGTCATCAACAATGTTCAAGTAAGGGCTGGCCAAGCATTAATTTGTATGAAAAACTGAGATACTGAAAAAAGTAAGTAAGGTAGGGATATATTGTTGTGTCACTGCATTTCTCCACAATAATATCTATTAACTTAAAAGTTTAAAATCAAAACCTCCCATAATGTAGGAGTTATGGCCTGGACAAGAAGTAAGTATAAAATTTACAAAGGGCTATAACTCCAAAAATATATAATAAAGAGTTATGGTTATTGGCACTGCAATTCCACATGATATGATCTATTCACCATCAAGTTTATCAAATTAATAATTCTTACCCTGTATGAGTTATGGCCAGGACAATAATGTATGGACAGTTATAAAGGGGAATAACTAAATAAATATTCAATGAAGAGTTATGGTTCTTCTGCACTGCCCTTCCCCCCAATAAGATAAATTCACCTATGAAGTTTCAAATTGATATCGCTTATACCGTATGAGTTATGGCCCGGACAAGAACTAAGTATGAAAATTACAAAGGGTAATAACTCAATAAAGAGTAATGGTTCTTGTGCACTGCACTTCCACTTTATGCAATCTATTCACCTATGAAGTTTCAAATTGATATCTCTGACACTGTATGAGTTATGGCCCGGACAAGAAGTAAGTTTTAAAAAATACAAAGGAGAATAACTAAAAAAATATGCAATTAAGAGTTATGGTTCATAAGCACTGCACTTCCCCATACTGAGATCTATTAACCAATGAAGTTTAAAAATGTTATCTCTAATACTTTATTAGCTATGACCCGGACAAGAACTAAGTATGAACAATACAAAGGGGAATAACTCAACGATTATGCAATGAAGAGTTACTGTTCTTATGCACTACAGAATGAGATATATTCACCTGAAGTTTTAAATTGATATATCTGATACTTTATGAGTTATGGCCCGCACAAGAATTAAGTATGCAAATTACAAAGGGGAATAACTCAACGTTGATGCAATGAAGAGTTACTGTTCTTATACACTACACAATGGATATATTCACCTGAAGTTTTAAATTGATATATCTGATACTTTATGAGTTATGGCCCGCACAAGAATTAAGAATGAAAAATTACATATAGGAAAATAACTATTACAACTATGCAATAAAGAGTTATGGTTCTTGCGCACTCGACTTCGACTACTCATTGAGATATATCTACCTATGTAGCTTCATGATAACACCCCACATGCTTTTTCAGTTAGGCTCCGGACAAAAATATCGGACGGAACGACGGAAGGGCGGACGGACAAAGCGGCAAGTATATGCTCCCCCGAATTTTCGGAGAGCATAATTAACAATAACAAGGGGCATGCTAGTAATTATGCAAACAAAAGCAGAATCAATGAAAGTAGTAACAGACAATAAAAAAGGAAGAAACATCAAAATGTTTCTAAGACAATATCTTCACATGTTCTTGGCTTAATGTAGGGAGAGACAAAAAGTATAGCAATCGAGACTTGAACACGCAGCTCACGGTCTACAAACAGTCGTGCTTTGTTACAACCTGTTTTGTAATAAAGTTGCAAAATGTAATAATTATTACAAAACGGGTTGCAAACATTTTTTTCAAAGTGTAATAGGCTCTCAATCCGTTTTGTAATAATTATTACATTTTGCTACTTTATTACAAAACGGGTTGTAACAGTGCTTTCGACCAACTAAATTGATATTTGTGAAACCGAAAAGTACAGAGTTAGGGTTTATTGAAAATTCTCTTCAAGATCGGTAACATAAGACGATGTTTTCATGAAAGATCAGTAATATACTGAGCAAAACTTCTAACCGAAAACTTATTAACTTTGCATATTACCGTAACATGTTAACTTACAGCCTTCAAATTTGGCATTTTTTTAGCATTGTAGCTAATGTACAGAATACAGCTAACCCCGTGCATTGAAATATCACTCGTTCATAGCGAAACAGCTTTAAACCTCACTTTTGCACGAGTTTTTTCCGGAATCGCGATTTTCATGATTATTGTGTATATTTATCATAGAGCGGGGACAGGAAAGTCTGAAAAACAGCACAATAAGTCGATAACAAGTCGCGTATGTCAATGGTAGACCGCAGAAGAGCGTTCGGTATGCTCGTCTGTTGGGGCCTAGTACTAGTTATACATTGATATAAACCATCGAACTCATTATTTGGTTTCATTTTCCAAGTGTGTGAATACAAATACGCATTAAAGGAAATAAAAAATGCATAAACTCGGTTTATTACTGAATGGGTTACCTCCCCTCCATTATAAAATATTAAGCGAATCTACAAAAAATGCTTACATCATTTTTTAAAGTCAACGACCATCATGTTTATGTTTATTTGGGGTTATTTGAATGAGTCGATCGAAAATTCCTTTTAACCCAATAAAACAGTGTTTGTCGCAAACAGTCAATTCCTCGTACAATTTTCGGTTTTCTTTTGCTGTTTCATGGTTCAATGCACTGCTGTACTGCATTTAAATAGAAGACAATATCAGGTTACAATCTCTGGACAGTCAATATCACACACGCAAAATTTCGTTAAAAATATTCACCAAATTGAATAAACAAGTTATCTTGATTTTGTTACTGTTGCGTATTCAAAGCCGTTCGGTGTACATTTGTGAATTTCGTCTTGGTGGGTTGTGTAACATGATGCAAATAAAATAATTTAATGAAATTCTGACCACCTCGTTCCGACATATTGTTGATTACTTTAAACCAATTTTGTTTAAAATCCTATGGCTAATACAAAATATATTAACCAACAACCTAAGTGTCGGTTAAAAGTTTTGCTCAGTATATAAGACAACATTAAAAACATTAAACTCTTAGTTAAAGTGCTTGCTCTATATAAAATATAATAGTTTAAACCTGAAAAGTCCTTTTATGTGTATTATGATTTGTTTTCTTTACCGATAACACTCATTATAGATTACACTACCTTCAATCAAAAGCCAGGTATTTTCAAAATGTTGGACCACTAACAGGGTAGCAATACCACGTGGCTTTTGGCTACAGTTACAAGTAGAAATTTGTAAACATTGGAACACAAATATAGCCATAAGTATTTTATTTATTCATCGATTATTATAAAATATACGCAACGCAAAGGGGAAAAGTATTTGCTTTCCGTGAAATATAAGATCTTTTTCAGCAGTTTTACCAATTTGTCCATTACCCTGTGAAACCTACACGTTTCACGGTTTCGCAAGGTAATGGACAAAACGGCACGGTCGCTGAAAAAGGTTTTATATTGCATGGAAAGCAAATAGTTGTCTCCTTAGCGTGGCGTATATTTCATAGAAATCGATGAAGAAATAAAATACTGATGGCTACTTTATTTTCCAATATTTACAAATTTCTTCTTGTTACTGTAGTCAAAAGTCACGTGGTATTGCTACACTGACTAATCCATTTATTTTTGCAAAGGACACACTATCTATTAAGTGGTTCATTTACTAAATCTGTTAAGTTTGGCAATTTGGCTGTTCCAAGTATGGAAATCTAGTTATCAACTATAGGTGTATTTCTAGGTTATGCATGTTTATGTGCTTTAACCATGGAGTTTATACAGTTAATCCCCCCCCCCCGTTTAGCTACCCAAGTTGGAAATTTACCTATAATCTATAGTCCGTTTAATCAGGTCTGTCACTTGTATACAAACATTGTAATTGTTTTAAACATTTCAATTGGAGAAAAATGCAGTCAAAACCAATACCTTATTCACTAAGCTACTTACAAGTACACATAATGTATATTGAAATAATGCATTAAGGACATGGAGTGAGAACACACGTTGGAGGGGGTGGTAAACTATAATTCAGAATATTTAAGAATATAAAGGTCTCAAGCAGACAGACGTGTATTGTATGTATATATGTATCACTGTTACATAACACCAACAACTCAGCAAAAACTAGAGCTGTCGCCATTCGGCAGACTAATATATTCCCGCCGGCAAAGGGCCATAATTCTGCCAAATTCCTTTCTTCGTGCACAACTATATGTTGAGGTTGTTCATCTATGAAAGTTTAAGCGAAATCCTGCCAAAACTGTAGGAGCGGTTGCGTTCACAAGAATGCGTCTACGGACAGACAGACAGACAGACGGACGGACGGACGGACGGACGGACGGACGGACGGACGGACGGACAATCTGAATCCAGTATACCCCCTACAACTCGTTGTGCGGGGGTAAAAAAAGGTTTAAATGAATGTGTGTGTGCCCTTTAGTACTCGTTCACAAACACACAGATTGGCAAATATCAAAAGCAAAAATGCATAACATGCTTACATTATAACTCCAGGGAACAAACTCATATTTAGTTGTTTTAACCATTTTCGTTTCCATAACATTCCATTGTTGTCATAATTTAAATATGAAATGTTATTCACTACCTTATTACAAGCCCCTTATAGGCCCGTTTACACAAATAAGTCACATACTAAGTTTAACAAGATATGTTTGTAAAACACGTATGCCCCCATGGCAGCCCAAGTTAAAAATGGCGAGGGTCTCAGTGACCTTGACCTTTGACATACTGACATCAAAATCAATAGGGGTCATCTAATGATGCTTACCAACCTCCATGTAAAGTTTGAAGATCCTAGGGCCAAGCGTTCTTAAGGTTTTGAACGGAAACCATTCAAAAAAGTCAGAAATGGTAAAGGTCACAGTGACCTTGACCTTTGACCTACTGACCTCAAAATCAAAAGGAGTCATTGAATGTTGCTGACCAACCGCCATGTAAAGTTTGAAGATCCTAGGTCAAAGCGTTCTCGAGTTATTGGACGGAAATCATTTAAATAGTCAGAAATGGTTAAGGTCACAGTGACCTTGACCTTTAACCTATTGACCTCAAAATATATAGGGGTCATCTACTGTTGCTGACCAACCTCCGTGTAAAGTTTGAAGATCCTTGGTGAAAGCGTTCTTGAGTTATTGAACGGAAACCATTTTATACGACCGACAGACCGACAGACATGTGCAAAGCAATATATACCCCCTCATCAAAGATGGGGGGCATAATAACGACAATATGAAATGTGTTTACTTGATATCATACAATAAAGATTTCATCACGATCGGACATGACCGACCGACACACTTACAGACCAATGGATGGACACACGTATGTAGGTCATTCTAAGTTATCAGTTGAGGACTTTTTAAATTCTCTCATTTAAATAAGTTTACCCAAATTAATTCATGTTTTATGAAAATTTTACATTATTTTCTTATAAAATTGAAATAAATTGTTCATTGAAAATATTTTGTTTGTAAATTCCTTGTATTAACATCATGGTTTGATATCTTAACCTGCGTGTGTGTATAGCATTAAAATACTGATAAAACTTTACACCCCAATGTTCATGGAATAAACTTTCTTAAAATCATATTTTAAGGTACTTCCGCCACTTTCTGGACAGGGGATGTTTTCCTGGTAATAGTTTAGACATTACGAAACTCATCAAAGATACACGAAACAAAACTTTTGCAATTTTGCCGAGGTTAATGCCATTTTTGGCCTATAATGACTGGCCTATTAATTACAACGAAACACTTACAAACACAACCATGAACACAATAACCTTTGTAAATGTTTCATAATGTATAGCGATTAAACGTAAACGTTTCAGATCTAACAAACACTATATCCGGATCAATGTCAGTTTCAGACTTCACAAGGATTTCCAGAGTAAAAACAAATACTTGTCACGTTGAACCTATATGTTTATGTTTAAGGTAGCATTTATCATGATCTGAATAGTCAAAAGCAATTGATTGCCAATAGTGAGGACAATGCATATGAATAATCCAATTATCTAGTATGTAAATTGCCTTTCAATGTTTTCAGCGTGTCCAATGAGAGACATACAAACTTTTGTTTGCTCCTCATTGATCGGCGTTTTTCCAGTGGGGCATGAGGTAAGAAGAAAATCCGATACAATGGGTTCAAAACAATACCGAACATGAAATCACCGGAACAGGAAGACACACATATAAATGGCTTTAGGTTACCCGTCCGAACATCGACGACATCAAACATCCTAACTTAAAATCAGACTTAAGGCCAGAAATATACGATCCAGTTGCGTCCATAGGGGTCTGTATCGACTCACTGGTCTCTCAATCAATAGATATAGATTAACAGGGACGTAACTGGTATCAAAATTGCGACACCACCAACTTTACAAACAGTCTTGTAACTTTTCCAAAAAGGCAATTAATCACATACTGTTTTCTCCAGTAGCAAGCTTATACATTTATCTTCGAGATACGACCAATCTTATGTCAAAATATATCGCACCCGAGCCGTTACAAATGCATACATGTTGAAAATATACTGAAAAATAAAAACAGGACAAAATTGTGGACAGGCCCTTACCATACTATAGGGCTCTTCACACAGGAGTGTCGACAAAAACAATGCCATGGTTGGATGAGCGTATAATAACTAAAACTATAACCAAAATATCACCTCTGAAAGGTAACACAAGCGCTAGTGCGGTCATTCTATCATTTTGAAATCTAAAAATGTTCATCGGACTTCCATTTTGAGTCACATGACGTAATGTCGAATACCCGATGATACAAGCCATTTTATTGGACACGCTTTGGTGGAACACGTGACGTCACAAACCATACCTTTGGACATTAGGAAATTCGATCGAGGGTTGATCAACAAATATGCGGAAAAGTTACTAATTTAGTACTGTAGGCCTATCTACTTTTTTCGTCATTGGAAGTCTATGAAACGTTCTAAATATATTGGTACCCTTTTTTTAACCATATATTCTTATTATTAACCAAAGTCCGAATAGACATGACCTCCTGTGGTAACTTCGTTCGACGCCTTACAGCTTAATGTTTCCAACGTTGCGTGTCGCAAACTGTTTTACAAGTACCAATCGTGCGTTTGTAACGTCATGTTTTGATAACGGGTTGGTTTTGGTCGTGCATTGATATATACATTTGTAGTTGTATATATATATGGTATCAATATACATGTAGTAAAGTACAGGGAATTTAACTTGATCCTATTCTATTAGCATAAATTAACAGATGATATATTGTCTATATGTAATATGAACAAATGCACTGCATCCAGCGGGGATTTCCCATCAGATTTTTTGATAATCTGATCGAAGAAAAAAAATGACTTTGGAATTTGTTTGCTCTACAACAGAGACTATAGATCTAGCCTCTGGCTGCCAGGCAGCACCACATAGATAACCAGGCGAACAAATACTTCGAAAAGAGTGTTTTCCAATCTAAGAGTCGGGTTGCACAGATATTCCCTATAAATAGTTATTATAGTTTTACACTCGTCTTTTATTTGCTATTTATCATATGTTTGACGTCGCGGCAGCGTAATAAAGCCATTATTTATTTTTGATAATACACTTGTGTAATAAAGTTTTGACGTGACGTCACTCAAAGTATAGGCGATGTCGTCAAAGTTAAGACACTTATGTAATATCCTCTATTTATATTTCAATTCAACATAATTTTATTCACAAGTTGGCGCGCTATGTCGTGCGACGACGTCGCGTTAACGTGCGATGACGTCGCGTTAAATGATGTGACGTCAATTCCGACGTCGCCATATTGTTTTATTTACGTTGGATTAAATAAGATATAGAGGATATTACATGAGTGTCTTTTCATATTGAATTTATTAAACGAGTTGAATAAAACAATAAAATGCGAGGCTCTGTCGAGCATTTTATCGATTTTTTCATCGAGTTTAATAAATTCAATGTGGAAAGTCACAAATGTAATGTTCTTTTTATCACATGTTAGCCTTTTCCGGTCGAAACATAAAACACGCTACTTATTTTTCAGTATAATAAGCGACGTCGCCTATCCTTTGAATGACGTCGCGTGATTGCTTTATTACACTAGTGTATTATCAAAAATAAATAATGGCTTTATTACGCTACCGCGACGTCAAACATGTGATAAATGTATTTTTTCAATAATTTTCATGATTTGAATCAGGCTTAACGTTATGAAAGAATATGTTAGGACTCAAAAGTTTCGCAATTTGAATACTTTGAACCATTCACTTCTTTCGACTCCGCAATTTTCTAAACCGGAAATAACTTTTTCTAAAACGATTAGTACCGATTCAAAACTCTGAAGAACATAGGCACGTGCGTGTTACTGGTATGGGTATTTACAATTTGTTCGCAGAAATTCATAAATTCAACGCAAGAACTTGTTATATATTCAAGTATCCAGTAAAGGCAAGGATCAGACCCAATTCTCAGTGCTGTACTCCTTTTACACACATGTCGTGAATTTTTAAATAAAATAATCAAAATACATAAACGTTAAGTTGTTTGTTTGTTTGTGTTAAAATGAACGTTTTTTATAGTTCATTATTTATAATAAGCCAATATATTATATGTTTAAACAACATTGGTCACTTAACAATAATTTATGAGCATTTTCCTTTTTATGTGTTGATCATCCCTCATGTACATTTAACGTGTGCTTCTTAAACTGGGGAGTAGACTCATTGATTAGTCTAAAACCTTTAACTGCTGCACGCTTTTCAGTGGAATATAGTAATATTTACAACCATTCTACATTCCTTGCTTACTCACTTGGATCAGAACACGAGTTTTTCGTGCACAATTTGTAGACCGATACGTAGTATTTTTATTTACAAACTACTTGATCCCGGTTGTGCATCCAATACGTATCACCTGCGCTAGAATATCGAGAACTAGTATATCTGTTTGCAGTGGTCACATGTTCGAAAGTTTATCCAGTAAAATAGCTTGTATCATCGGGTGTTCGGCTTTACAAACATGGAAGTCCGATGAACATTTTTAGATTTCAAAATGATAGAATGACCGCACTAGCGCTTGTGTTACCTTTCAGAGGTGATATTTTGGTTATAGTTTTAGTTATTATACGCTCATCCAACCATGGCATTGTTTTTGTCGACACTCCTGTGTGAAGAGCCCTATAGTATGGTAAGGGCCTGTCCACAATTTTGTCCTGTTTTTATTTTTCAGTATATTTTCAACATGTATGCATTTGTAACGGCTCGAGTGCGATATATTTTGACATAAGATTGGTCGTATCTCGAAGATAAATGTATAAGCTTGCTACTGGAGAAAACAGTATGTGATTAATTGCCTTTTTGGAAAAGTTACAAGACTGTTTGTAAAGTTGGTGGTGTCGCAATTTTGATACCAGTTACGTCCCTGTTAATCTATATCTAGTGATTGAGAGACCAGTGAGTCGATACAGACCCCTATGGTTGCGTCAACATTGACTGTCAAAACATTGATTTTGGGAGAACTTTGCAGTTAGGTTTGATATAGAAATCTATAAGCTAATATTAATCTAGTTCTGGAGAGCTTAATAATCTTTCCTAAACGAGTTTATTACAATCACGTATAAGTTTGTATCAATTGACAACGAGTGTTAGATTATTTTTGTCATATTTATTTGTTTTGGGATGGCATTCCACATGACTGGCCCTAAATAATTGAAGGAATTGCGGTATGATTAAAACCGTGGTTTAAGAATTTAAGTTTACAATTTTCAGTTGATCTACGATGGCGATCTGAGTGCTGGTCGTTTTGGTTTAACAAGAATTTCGAATGAAAGTATTTTGGACAAATGCAAATGTACCATTTTGTAACTTGTATATCAATATTGCCTTTTTGTAACGAAATCTGTCCGGAAAAGTTACACACTTTAATTCTTTAAACAGTTCTGCAGATGATGATCAAGCATTATTCTGGCTGCACGTTATTTGGAACTTAAGACCAGTTTATTTTAGTTCCCTACAGCAGTTTCCCAATACTGTTCAACAGTAGTCACAATAGGGTAATGTACATGTATATGTTTTAACCGTATTGTTTTCATTTAATTAATTATTATGTGCAGTGAAAATTTATTTTACAAAGTCAGCAATAACATATTAAGAATAGCAAAAACTGTTCATAATCTCATTCCTCTAATCCGTTTAACGATCAGCAAGATGCCGGTTACAATAACAGCACTACTACCCATGTTATTATCAAATTAAGCAGGAACAATGCGTTTGTCACACTTTGTCATGGACGGAAATAATTGAAACCAGGCCCCGATCTCCCAAAGCATCTCAATCTGAGTCGAGATTATTCTCAAATACTGTCATGTGTCTTTGAGATAATTTCCATGGGAGCCAAGACTCAAAGTTGGCACCACAAAACAGATACATTGTTCTGAGTTTATTACAGTAAAAACATTTGAGCACAAACTTTAGAATAATCTCAAATGTATACTCTTGACTTGAGCAAAATCTCAATTTGAGTTGAGATTTCTACTTGAGATGCTTCGGGAGATCGGGACCGGGCCTGGGGTCGTATTCAATACTGATCTTATTAATTGAAGAATAAGCATAGCCAATCATATCGCCTGTTACTGACCAATAATTCAATATGTTGTGGTCTGATTGGTTGTCCTTATCCTTAAGTCTATTAAGATCAATATTGAATACCACCATTGGCGTATTAGCATCCAGACTTCTGGAGAAATCCATTATTGGTCCATTTTTTGTCAGTAATGTTGATGGCAACATAATTCCTATCAACCATGGCACACTGATCCTATGTGTCACGTGTCTAAAACATTTAGCTTTCTTAATAATAATCAATTAAAGGTCGATTTACTAATAGAAATAAGTTGATATGTAACTTAATATATTGATCACCTTTGACATAATTATTATTTCTCATGTTGAAATCGTTTTCCCTGGATGGAATGAGCGTATCAAAAAGGAGCGTCCTACTCTCAATGCAGCTTAGTATAATGCACACAATTTATTAAACAAAATAAGATAAACTAACCAAACTGCCATACAGGCTACTAAATACTTTCATACAACGGACGAAGCTGGTTTCTTTACATACTACAGTGAAGTTCCGCTAATAAGACCAGTAAAAAATTGGTCTTATTAGCGAATCGGTCTTAATAGTGGACCTTTTTTGTTATAAATTTCATACTTTGGGACCACAACATTGCAAGAATGCGACATGGAGATTAGCGTGGATGTATTAAACAACAATAAGGAATTAGATCAAATTAGTTCAAGCAAACAAACATATTTCTTTCAGCGTTCGTAGTCATTTATAACCGAACCGTAATCGATTCAGCACGCTTTAGGTTTTTAAGAGAGTTGTATCCTGTAAATATCAACTAGTAGTTAATGTTGACTATAAACAAGAGGGACCACAGGACGCTAATATGTCGTAGTAATGCACACATGTCCCTATTACAACTTCCGACCAAAATTCAGGTAAATGCACCTCTATCGTGTGTACCAGGTTTTCTTATTGTCTTAACCAGTGACCTTGTTATTAATATGAGATAACCCATATTGAAACTCGACCTGGGGTGGTATTCAATAGTCATCTTACTTGACGTAAGGATCAGGACAACCAATCAGATTAGTAACAGGCGAGTAAATAAATAAGATCAATATTGAGTATCACCCCAGGACCCGATTTCCCGAAGCATCTCAAGGCGAAATCTCAACTCCAATTGAGATTTTGCTAAATTCAGATTCAGAATTAAGACTAATACATGTAATATGAAGCTCAAGCTCTCGAACGTTTACTGTAATGAACCAAGAATACTGTTTATGTTTTGATATACCAATTTAAAACCCAATAGGTGATATTGGCCTCAGATTGAGGTGTTTCGGGAGATTGGAAACATATCCCATCTAGACAAACTGTCTGACCAACTGCCATTAGGATACAGTGAAAAAACAGCCTTTATATCGTACACAACGTTTTTTTTCTATGATTTGACCTAGTGACCTAGTATTTGTCCACGGAAGACCCAATATCGAATTTGACCTAGATTTTGTTGAGATGATTATTGTGACATCATGGTTCTATAAAAATAAGGCCAAAGTTGGGACCTGTAGATATTACACAAGGTTCCTCTTTGATTTGACCTTGTGACATAGTTTGTTACCCCCGGACGATTGAATATCGAATTTGACAAAAACATTGTGAAGATGTGCGTTGTGACAAAGTTTCATAAAGATTAGAATTCGAACCTCTGGGTACTAGACAATGTTATTCTATGATTTGCCCTAGTGACCACGTTCTTTACCCCGGAAGATCAAAACTCAAAATTGACATGATTTTGTGAAGATGGTCGTTATGACCAAGTCTCATAGTGATTAGGGCAAAATTGTGATCTAGTGACTACACAGTGTTTTTCTATGATTCGACCTAGTTGTCTAGTTTTTTTCACTTTCACCCTGGATGCCCTAATACCTAACTTGACCTAGATTTTGTTGAGATGATAATTATGACTACGAATCATAGAGACTGGGCGAAAATTGTGACGTCTGCCAGGGCCAAACAATTGTCGTATCAGTAGGAAAACCAACTCAATGTTAATCACATATCAAGTTCATGTTTCTATGATACTCGTACAAGAGAAAATGTGGACATTAGAATGTTATCATGCGAGAGTTAGTAGTTTGGATGTTAATTCTGCAATACTAGTAAATTGCTACAGTTAATGTGTCTAAGTTTGTATTTATTTCTGTAAATCGGGAAATGAAATCCCTTTTACGACTACAATAAATTATCGTCTTTACTACCAGACTCATTTATCAGGATTAAGACATCTAGCTAGACAGCCGTGTAATAAGAAATTGTGACATTTGGCTTCCAACAGTATTTACTTTATTTACAATGTAGTTGACTTAATCTATATTTCAGTCGTTCTATAAATCTAATGTTTTGTCAGGGATTAACAGTACATGAATTGCAAAGTTTATTAGCTCAAGAATAAACCATTTGTCTTGTCCAGAAAACGTTATTATAGTCAACAACGCTCTGATTGGCAAGGATATTATTATAGATTACAATATATATTTAAAGCGTGTATTATGTGACGTTTAGACTTGTGGTCCAGTTGTCAGGGCTACTGACTGCTGATCTGAAGGTTGTGAGTTTGATCCCGCCTCAAGCGAGAATAAAACATACATGTTTTTCAGTGTTTCCTACCCAACATAACTCCAATCACTAACATTCTTTTGGATGAGACGTTAAGCGATATCTCGTGTATGATGCTTTACATCAGGCACTTAAAAGAACCAAGGATGCTTCTGGAACTGGGGCATCTTCTGTATATCGTGCACTATGCCCAAAACACTAAATTGACTAGTAAGTTAAACCTATTATTGAGGCCTCGCCCATATGGACTTCCGGTGGCGAGGATAAATAAAAGCATAATTATATACGGAACAGTATTTTACTTCTTGACGTTCAGTTGTAATTAAACCACTAAAAAGATTATGTCATTCTTGACTTGTATGTTCATCTAGATTCATTTCATTCATCTGTCTCCGATTTCTGGATAAAGGTTTGTTTTTAACGGATTTTACGTACATAGTAAAACGAAGTAAAATTGCTATCCAGGCATGAGTCCGTTTCGGGCAAAAACTGTGATCTTTTGTTGACAAATATTTGCACGGTTAGCACTGATTTTCGTCTTCTGCGTCGAGTATGCCACGCGACAATACTAACAGTTATTTATAATAATGTATTGATATATTTATGCCCCCTCCCATTTTGATAAGGGTGTATATTGCTTTGCACATGTCTGTCTGTCTGTCTGTCTGTCTGTCTGTCCGTCCGTCCGTCCGTCCGTCCGCCCGACCGTTTGTGGCGAAATAAATCGTCTAAAATGAAGATTTCCCAGTATTCACTGCACCTACAAGTATGATATACAATTAAATATAAGAAACGTCGGACATCTGACATTGCACTGTTAGTGTGCATCATATTTTCGGATCTAAACGAAAATGGATAGCCTCCCTCTCGAACTATCAAACACGGCTTTTACAGCGTCTTCAACCGATTTTGACTGCTTTATATTAGGCATTAAGTCATAAGACACTGTAGATAGCTCAATTAATTGCAATACAAGAGCAATCACAAAATACGCTATATTTATCGTTTCTGTATTTAGGAGCATGCAAACTTTACATGTTGTGCCAAATATGAAAAAGCTGTCATTGGTATAGATCTATTTCGATTATCCGACCGTTTGTTTATATACGAAGGCTATAACATAAACATAATACAGGTGGTCCAGCTTTGAAAACATGCATACAAACTCTTTATTAGGCTATACAAAGCACAGAGTTTTCAATTGCAACCATAGCGCAGTTGGCAGAGCAGATAGTTTCAAATACCAATGGAATAACGTGGTTCAACCCCCACAATGTCTCTTTTTTTAAAAAAACAATAAAAATAATTAATTGCTTATAATTGTTGTTTTGTTTTGTTTTATGGTATGAAGAAAGTGAACTCAGAAAATCGAAACTCCCACAAAGAATGTAAAATACATACAGACACACTGTTTAAACATCGTACCAGACGAACACGTTTATATATTGAATATTGATCTATATAATATTATATCGAATAAAAATTATTAATTATCCAAAGCAAAAAGGACGACTTAATTCTGCTGGGCTTGAACTCAAAACCAAACATTTCAAAGGACAAATATATTTATGCCAAAGCACATGTCCACTACGCCACAGAGGCTATTGAATATATTACGTTGCTATACTGATTATATCTAGTAAATTGATGCAATTTTGCTCTAATCCGATAACAAAACATGCTCCCCTACACGCTTTGAACGCGCTGAACCAAGAAATCTATGTTATCGAAATCGGTTTATAAATGTTACGGTTTTAATCCATAACAAAACTATAGCCAATATTGTGTTTGTATAACTTCAACGCGATAAATTGCAATATAAAAACCCCACAAAATCCGCTATATTTATCGTTTCTGAATATTTAGGATCATGCAAACTTTATATGTTGTGCCAAATGATTCAACGTAAGAACCTTGTTATATATTCGTGCATAAAGGTCAGGATCATGTCAAGTTATCTGTGCTATACAAGCGACATACCCAAATAAACCGACTTATACAGACCTCATAAATTTTGCTTTCATCTCAGCAATGTCAATCTCGTTGATCACGGATTATAACAGTTAAAAATAAGCATGAAAATCTCAAAAATGTGAGAAAAAAATAAGCGCGATAGGCCGGTAGCTTTCAAATTGGGAAAACTATATGCACGATAATTTGACATATGAAATTTATCAACAAATTGTTAAATAATTTCATGTATAACAAACCAATTTTCAAGACACTTAATTGCATATTATGACCCCCTTGTTCCATATAATATTTATATGCTTATAAGTAAAACCTCGTATCAGTTCATTAAAAGGAATTATCATAAGACATGTGTTCAGTGTTCAACAATATCAAAGATCACAAACCAATTCCGATTATTCCATGACAATAGACAAGAGACATTAAGAAGTTTAAGTATCTGCATAGACATTAACACTGAATGGTAATTCTCCTTATATGACTCTGGAGACCAAAAGAAACTGTAAATGTTGTTAGTTTTACAAAGGGAAACAACCAGGGGAGGTATTCAATATTGATCTTATTTAATTGGAGAATAAGGATAGCCAATCATATCGCCTGTTACTGACCAAGAGTTTAATATGCTGTGATCTGATTGGTTGTCCTTATCCTTAAATAAAGTAAGATCTATATTGAATACCACCCCAGGACTAATTTTACCCGATGATCCTAAAAATATCCAAAAAATAATTTACGGAGCGAATTTTAAGTGCCGGGTACACCCGAAATTCCGTAATCCTGACACATTAACCATAGAACTAACCTATTTTTGTTCAAGAACAATGTGTTCTCTACGGGATGTACTCCAGACTGGGTCGAAGCGCTGTGCTTATGCAGCTGCAGTCATCTGCTGTTTAGATCCATGGTCTCAATATTGCCTAGCGCTCACTGAAATTTCGGTCAGTCTGATTTCTTCGGTAAATAAACTATTGCAATGCGACAAAGACCGATGTTATCCGCATGAAATAATGGAATTAGTCTGGTTCACGACATTCTTACAAATTGCATCTTTTTTTTATTTGTTTTTTGAAATCGTAAACCATCGAGAACAGGTCACGTGCCCTTCCATTGACTTTTTACTTAATGCTATCCAATTATCCAGACAAATTCGTGAAATTTCAATATCAAACATAGAATAAACTGGCTTAAATAAGTAATTAAAAATTATGAAATTTGAAATAAGAGTAGGTAGAATTTAATATTGTTTCTACGTTAATTTTTCCCATCATCTGGGTACTGTTTTATCGAAGCACTTACGAAAATCTTAACGTTACGCTCAAATTTAAATTATTTATTAATCGATAACAACTGCAAAATGGTGACGGGTATGGTTTGTAGGAGTTCAGTAACTGAATCATTATTAGCATTGCAGCTCAATTGATCACAATTCATAATTGTAAACAAATTATGAAGAATTTAAATTTGTTTTGATAAAACAGTACCCTGGTGAATAGATTTTCAGAAATTTGAAATTTAGACGATTTTTTCGCTGCAAACGACCTTTACATGTATATCAAAACAAAATGCAATTATGATGTGTAACACAATGTTATCTTTCATCAGGATGTATAGTGAAGACACAGTAGTACCATGTATAATTTATTTCTATATACTCGATACAGTTGAATAATGAAAGGTCAGACTATACCACTTACAGGGTAGCAATACCACGTGGCTTTTGGCTACAGTTACAAGTAGAAATTTGTAAATATTGGAACACAATTATAGCCATAAGTATTTTATTTCTTCATCGATTCTATGAAATATACGCCACGTATGGACAAAACGGCAGAGCCCCGGAAAAAGGTTTTATATTTCATGGAAAGCAAATAATTGTCTCCTTAGCGTGGCGTATATTTCATAGAAATCGATGAAGAAATAAAATACTTATGGCTTTTTTATTTTCCAAAGTTTACAAATTTCTTCTTGTAACTGTAGTCAAAAGTCACGTGGTATTGCTACACTGACTTATGCTACTATGACTGTGTATTGGTGTATAGTCGAGCACTTTTGACCGATCGCTATTTAATCCTCGTGCGTTTTCGTTATTGTACCTTAAGCATAATTATTTTGTAGTTAGAACAACAACTTCGATTTGACAAAGGATACGCACCTTCTGTTATATGGTCGTCAGCAAATACTCGCTCTGAAATAATGTACGCGTTCACGGCAGTTCGAATGCTGACATATAGACAGTTTCAAAACAAGGCAACGTGTAAATACTGCAAAACAGAAACTGTCGACATAAATTTACATCTCTTGACACAATGTATGTATACTCGCCGCAAAAAAGTTTCATTCATACAGAGCATAACACACGTCTGCGGAGAAAATATAGGGACCTTTCTAGACACAGCTGATAGCGAGTCCTTTACCCAATGTTTGTTTAATGCACGATTGCCCGTATTCTATTCATTATCCCATGACTTACAATTAAGCTTTCTTGAGCTATCAATTAAATACAGACCTGATATTTGTTCATCAGACTCACGTAAACAAATTGAGAACGCATAACTGTTCGAAATCATTAGTTACCTAGAAACGCATGTTCATTAATAGTATATATATATTTACAAACTCGGCACTTTGGTAATATAACACAAAACAACACAAAGACATTCAATACATACACACTCTCATATATGCAAGAACATTCATATAAATACATGCAAACAAAAAGTACATTGAATCAAACATGATTAAATGGTGGTCGGTAAATACAATTAAATACCGTGGTTGGTTATAAAGACTTTAAAAGAAGAATTTTTTGTAATCTTATTTAGATTTTTCAACTGGTCATTTCTGATAGAAAAGGCTTCTCTTAAAAAAGTAGCAATTTTATTCTTTTTTTTATTCTTTGAGGACATTATATTAATAAACTTGTTCAAAGTAGGCCATGGTGTATTTCCTAGATATTTATTTCGGATATTACTGTATAGAGGACAACACATTACAAAGTGGAATTCAGATTCAACCTGATTAAGCGGACACAATTTACATATACGATTTTCTCTTGGAAATTGTTTGCTCTATCCGTTTCTATATTAAGGGAATGTAAAGATAGTCTGATAGGTGTCATATGTTTTCGCAAATTATCATTATCAATTAATCGAATGTAATCAGAACACTCAAAGACGCTTTTATAAAAATATTCTAGTCTTGACATATCGTGTACATTCCTGTTAGTGGGTGTTTACTAATGAGGGATTAAACATAGATGAAGAACATGACAGGTTAAAGTTTAAATCTAAGCAGTGTCCTGGGAAACGCATAATTTAGCTGTAATAAAAGGAAAATGTACGTTTTTCTGCATTGTCCATCAATAGTGATACGATGCTGCTTGTCAAGAAATAAGGAAAGATCAGAGGAAATGACCACATTGGGGCTTTGAAATAAACATTCCGCTGCTTAAATCTGTTCACTTTAAGTGGATCACATAAATATTTATAGTATAAGCATTAAAAACTTACCGTCGTTCGAAATCAATTTCCACTTTTACTTTCGTTTTAGGGGGCTATATCCGGTGTCTACCCGTGGATATACCCACAAAACTTCTGAACCGTATAATAATATTGGTACAACCATTGTGTCAAATAGATGCAATTTAGTTTTTATATTTAAATTTATTCTGTCAAATAGTGATAGCAAATTATGGTACGCTTTTAATGCTTGATCGCACATCGTTTTTACTGCATGCTTCAAATTCCCATTACTAATGAAATAGATACCAAGGTAAGTAAAGTGATCAACAATCTCAAGCGCATCATTATTGATGAACTTGTTCGTTATGTAATTGCTTTTTTCAAAGACACAAATTTTAGTTTTATTTACATTTATTTTCAATCCCCATTGAATCGAGTAAGTATTAATATGATTTATTTGAGCTTGTAAGCTTTGAGGGTCGGTCGTAAACAAAACGATGGCATCCGCGAAGAGGATTAAATACCTTGAGAGTAGACTTATGTCGTTCTCTGTTAATTAGTTAGGGCTCACCTTGTCTCAGACCTACGGTTACATCGAAAAAATCAGATATGTTCATGTGAGAAGACAACTTTACGCATGATTTAACCGATGTGTACATAGCTTTAAGAATATTGAAAATTTTACAGCTGATTCCATATTCCAACAATTATACCCATAATCCATCACGAATTACCGTATCGAAAGCACGTTCGTAGTCAATGAAAATACACCATAGTCTTTTTATTTTTCGATAATATTTTTTGAATAATACTGTGTAAAATAAAAACTGCGTCTGCAGTAGATTTTTTATCCCGAAAACTAAATTGAGAATCATTAAATAAATGCTCATTTTCACACCACTTGTTAATCCTGTTTCTTAATAATAATGAGAAAATTTTGGCAATTACATTAATGAGCGTAATGCCACGATAGTTCGCAGGACACCTTACATCACCTTTCTTAAAAAATGGTACTATTGCCCCTTTTGACCAGTTTTCTGGCCACATAAATTGTATATAGTTACTTATTGTTCATTCATCGCGTCAACGATATATGTAAGTGATCACTCCCAAAAGCAACGCAAACCACATATAAAATAACAAATACTTACCCCACTCAAGTGGCGCAAAACGCGTGGGTCTCTGCCTTCGACATACAGAACTGCCTTACACACAGCGGGTTGTACGGCGTGTATATGCAAACGGCTATCGGGTTTCCAATATCTGATGGTTAAAATAGTTGGGGATGATCTCGTTCTGTTTGATACATGTATTTAAATATGACCGAGACAAAATAAAATTATGTCAACCGATACGTTTTATGCTTAAATGGTTGGTACTTACTTAGCGAAAATATTCTATGTCTTAATTTTGTTACTACGCAACACTGACCTGACATCCCGACAATACAGTTTATTGTTGAGATATTTTAAAATACATGTACATGTATGTAACTATTCAATACAGTTTTGAAGCATATTCTTCTATCGCTTAATAAGTATGCGTTTAGTTTTACTAAACTTATTTTTTCATATGGTCAGAACCGAACACTATTTATAGGCCTTTATAAATACATGTATAATATATGTATATATAGTGTCTTGTCAATCTTGTTTTATTGTATAAAATGATCAAAGGCATAATGCTGTTTAACTGTATCTACTCATCACACAAGTTGATTATCAAAATGCTGATCTGACTTGAGTACCAAATGCTGATCTGGCAGGCTCTTTATGCCTACAAATAACGAATTGCATGGGCACGTTTTTATCAAAGCTGCTACGGAAATCGTAAAGTTACGCACACATTGAGTTTCTTTATTATATATAAAAAGGTATAGTTCCTTTAATATCATGTCTGTCATTTGTACATGCAAGTAGCAGCGAAATTAATATCACAACAAAGTCAATACACGGTGATTTACACAATAAGGCAACGGTTCGTTTGTTTAATCAATACAAATGCATAATTAAACATAGCCACTGTTAGATACTAGTAAACAAAGCCGGACTATACCTATTCAGTCGAACTACTTGGCGTACAATTCGATTTAATTATACACCGAGCGATCTCAATTGTATGTTATTACAATTTTACAAAAGCGGCGTGTGTGACGTATTGTTATTTTTAATGCTTATATTTTTGCTATACCGAATTACATTGCAAGGAGAATATTGAAAATGTAACCGGATTTTATTATTCTATATCGGACTGGCATTATAGTGTTGGGTCCAATTACACCGTGGTGACTTCACGCGAACTTCGACAATGGCGTTCACAGTTGTTAGAGGATTTTGTTTGCAATGTATAAAATGTAAACGCAAAAGAATATGTTTTATACTCGGATGCCTGTGTGTTTGTTCATTGATAGTTATGAACTCTGTCAATGTGTTGATAATGATGAAAGGCCGTGGATTAAATCAACGAATTCTATCCGAATATAGGGACCAGACGAATGCTACACAAGCTGGTGAGTCAGTCCGTATAGACAGATCAGCAGAGGAAGGAACCAATACGACAGCATCCAAAATGAGCAACAACGCTATACTAAAACTAGGCGACAAACAACAGCATCATATTATTCCAGATATAGACAAGACCATTCAGAAACCCGTATCAACCACCAGGCATACTCTTGAAGGAATGAAGCAGCTGGCTAAGACCGATAAACACTTTTTAGCACGCATAATGGATCAAGATTATTTACTTTCTGACACTAAGCGAGTTTTGGAGAGATATCTGCTGGATCACTCGTACGATTTTGTATACAATGCGACATTGAAAACTCATTTAAATCAAAACTTTAGCATAGACACCGATGTAATGGTATTTTTGCATATTCAAAAAACGGGAGGAAATCATTTTAACGACAGAGTAAAACGAGAACTACAGAAGCCATTTGCATGCAAGTGTATGAGTATTAAATTACCAAAAGGTCCATGTAACTGTGTGAATCCACAGAGAAACATGTGGTTTTACACAACTGTCTACTCCGGCTGGCAGTGTGGACTTCATGCAGACTGGACTGTAATGCATACATGTATACCTAGTTTGGTTGATAAGGTCGAGAGAAAACGTAGACTTAGAAGGTAAGATTTTCACATTTTACTGGTACTTAACTACCTTCCATATTCATTGCTAAAGAAACTTATGTCATTCCGGGTGCGCACGATATGGGGCAAAACATAACACATCGTATATTAAATTGAATCACAAGTAAGATGTATGAGTATGCAGAATATGGTAACTATACAGATTATAAATAAATAATCTAGTCATAGTAAACATTTAAAGGAAATCTTAACAAATGGGAACAATGTGATTAACTGGCTTGTTTTATTATTATCCTTAATATATATGAGCCAGTATCCAGGAAAACCTGCTAGTTTGACAAAAATGTTGATTTTGAGATTTTCCAACGTTTTAAAGAATAATCTTAATGAAGCAAAAGGTAGAAATTTTGTTAATATCTTCAGTTTTTAGGAAGTTACAGCTGTTCTTGTAGAGTCACTATTCCGTGCGTTTATGTTTGACGTCGCAAACGTCATTCTAACGTTATTGGACGTAACTGTAACAAGTATTTCATAATTACACCATTTGATCAATTCCTGACATAAACTGTTCAAAATAGTATCATGTTTGAGCATTATGTTTTAATGTTTAAAATACATATCAAATTCAAAATTATTCCCATTTAGAGACAGGCTACTTCTGTTTTTAACAACTAACTCCTTGATTTTCTCAATAGGAGTACTTTTCCGACATAGGTCACCATAACAACGAAGTATGTTATTTCTACTTTATTCACACGAAATTGTAGAGCTAAGATATAGTACCATGTGAGTAAATTACTTAAAATAGAATCAATAGATTTTATTTTTTCTTATTTTAGATCTTTGCAAAACATTGTTACATTTAGTAATTACATAATGTCAAAACAGCAGGTTTTCCTGGAGACTGGCACATATATATACAAAGGTCATACAGTGGAATTATGTACACTTATTATTAAATAAAACACCAAAGGAGAGTACATACTTGGCAATATTATTTTGGAAGAAATTAATCGAAAATATAGTCTAATAGAATATGGAGTATAACATGTATTTAGAATATAACCTACATTATGAGCCAATGAAAACGCCGCATTTTCGCGGTTAAATGAAAATTTAATCATTAAAATTTTCTCTTAACAGACTTGACGTCTTGCGTTGGCGCTAATTTCTATCGGCCAATCAGAATGCAGAATGTTATATTCTAAGTTAGTTAGAACATATTAAGTAAATTTTAATGACTAAAAAAGACTCGCTTCGCTCGCTCCGCCCTTTTTAATCATTAAAATTTACTTAATATGTTCTAACTATAACTTAGTGCCAAAGTTTTTATGTTATAGTTAGAACATATTAAGTAAATTTTAATGATTAAAAAGGGCGGAGCGAGCGAAGCGAAGCGAGGCCTTTTTAGTCATTAAAATTTACTTAATATGTTCTAACTAACTTAGAATATAACATTCTGCATTCTGATTGGCCGATAGAAATTAGCGCAAACGCAAGATGTCAAGTCTGTTAAGAGAAAATTTTAATGATTAAATTTTCATTTAACCGCGAAAATGCGGCGTTTTCATTGGCTCATAATGTAGGTTATATTCTAATGTTCATTCTAACATAGCACGTGAGCTTTGCCTTCTTTGCATATATTGAGCTTACCATATTTTTTTACCGCGATGAAATATAGCTGATTGGTGACGTCACGTTTGACGTCATATACTACGACAAATGACGTAACGGTGACGGTAACGTTCCTAGGAAAGAAAGTAGTTCGACGTCAACCTGTCTTGTTGTGCTATAAATGGCAGAGCATTGGCGATGTTAGAATCGAAATAATTAATAGGATCTGTGCTTTGTTGTGTTATAAAATATAGGCACTAGTTTGAATGCGACACACTCGTGATTTAATTACTACGCATCCAAACACGTGCCTATATTTTATTACGCAACAAAACATAGCTACGTATTCATTATTTCTTAATTCATCCGTTAGATTGCCGATTGGCACCATATACCAAAACATGCGCAGTGATGCCTCCTCGATAGCCTAGTGGTTGAGCGTTCGCTTCGAGTGCGGGAGGTCTCGGGTTCGATCCCTGGCCGCGTCATACCAAAGACGAAATAAAAATGGTACCAGAAAAATCCCTTGCTAGACGCTCAGCATAAAAGGGAAACTGGCTTCTCTTCTCTCATACCCTCGTGGCGATGGATAACATCAGGAATGAGGTGTCGAGAGTGATGGATATAAGTTTGAAAACTTGTTTCACAATCGACCTTAAATAAATTAGTATAAACTAAACTAAAAAATGCGCAGTGATACAATAATGCATATACACTATCATCGTCTAATTGTATGCAACATGCCTTTATAGAGCTTAGAAAGGATTTATTGCCACACTATTAAGCATACTATTAGCAAAACAAACACAAATTTAATATTATTGACTTAAATCAGCATCTAACAATCAGTGTCTAAATGTTTTAGAGGTAAAGTTACTGTATTATTATTATTATAAAAATCGTATCTTGCAAATCAATCGTGATTGGTCGCATGCATGTATTACTGCATTAAATTTAATATCATTTCATTGTATAAATTGTATTGCATACTATGATAATGTGAATGAGACTTAAAGGGACTGCCTCACATATTGGTGTATTGCAAAAATAAAATAAAATTGTCAAATATTCGCGTAATTGTGGTATAGTTGCCTGTATATGCCATAAACAACCACACTGACATCTAAACTAACTTGAGAAACTTCACTATTGTGTTGTTATTTGGTATTTTACATCAGAAATTCTATAGGGTATTAATACCCTATAGAATTAACACTACTATTGCTTAAATTGTCTGAAATGTGTTCGCAGTTGATGAAAACTAATCGAAAAACGAACAACATACATCACTGATGTTTATGCTGTAGTTTGTTGATGTTACAGTTCGATCACGTGTGAATTACACAATTCACAAAGCATGTTGGAAGGAAACTTAGCGCTTTTTTCTAGAAAAAAATACACAGTGTACCATATCGACATTGGTAAAAATTGCTTATTTGCACCAAATGCTTTATAAAGCAACTGTCAGTGGCTTTCTATTACATCAATACTTGGTTAGGTTGGAAAATCACGATATACAAAAATGTTAGCCCAATCTGTGAGGCAGCACCTTTAAATAGTAGAAATGAATTGAATATAGTTACGTTAAAACGGTAAGTGTTAATGTTTCAGTTTAACTATTTGCATTATTATTAGTACATATTATTCTAAGATTTTGTAATTTATAAGAACCTAAGGACAAGTCGGGCCTTCTTCGCTTAAATGACGAAACCGTCACATTCGTAATACAATAATATAATAGAAATGATATATTTACTGTTTATTTATGTCTCATCCACATTTACAGGTATAAAAATCATCATTATATACAAACAAACAAAACATGTGGTCATTCTGACTAGAATTATAGAGATTATCTATTTTAAAGTCTCATCAATGTACGTTCATACCATATTTACATTACATATTTCAACAATTATAAAAGTACTTTGCCGCTCCACACTGGAGCTATAAGAGACTAGATAATTTATGTATACAAATAAATAAAAACAGAACTATATTCTTGCAAGGGAACATTGTTGTGCAAAGAGTGGTCTTCACAACCATAAAACAGAATTACACAAATAAAAATACATATAAATATATTATATTAAAATCAATATTATTAGATACTAGCAACGTATTCATATTCTCTTAAGTAAAAACTATTTTACAACAAAAATCATACGAGTGCAGCTGTTGCTGTCACTGGTTCATCTTTCACAATGATGTCTTTATACTTTTCAATATTGATCGCGATTTGCTATTTGTTACGTCAATTCAAATACAAATGTATACACTAATTAGGAAATAGATCGATGTTTTGTGTGATATACCGGTGAATAGAGTTCATATGCGTAGGAATTAATCACGAAGGCCGTAGGCCTGAGTGATTAATAACTATGCATATGAACGACAACCCGTGATCTATTAACCGGTATATCACGCAAAACAGCGATCATTTTACATTCTAACACGTGTAAGTTGCATAAATTGATACGGACTATTTTGTTTGCGAAGTCGGGGAGTTATAATATCATATTGCTATAGACAACTTTTACAATTCATGACGTCATGAAATAAACAAGCCGTAAATTGCATTGATATAAATCGCGAATGATACGCGGGAGATAAATTAAACAGCCGAAATTCTACCGTGATATACCGTTTATTCTAACACTGTCTGTATTTTGTATGGAGCAAAATACAGACAGTGTTAGAATAGTTAATACAAAGAATGTTTAAAATGCTTGTGGCGAGTTTAGAAAAGTGTATTGAGAGTTTACAACAAGTAATGTATAATACCTGTAGACGACATGAAAGGACTTAATGTTACTTTTGTTAATTTTTTGAAGAGCGGTAACTTGTACAGTCTGTTTGAAATTTTTTTCACATTTAATAAGTTAACCAAAGTAATAAAGCTAGTGTTAAAACAATAACAATGCATTATATAAGGGTTTACATCACGCAACATACAACGCATATTTCGTTTTAGGATCGCATATCGACATTTTATAAATATGAAGGGATTTTTAAATTACATGAATTGCATAAGTAGTTACAATAAAGTCGACTACTAAAATTCAATTAAGGTATTTACACACACAATGAGTGATTTTCGCTGATATTCATCTTCTGTAAGGAGCTTGGATAAAACTTTTTTCTTGGTACACGTTATCCCTTTTATGTGCCGGGAACTGTGATTCAATTACGTAACTAATTGTATAATTTCTGGCAACGACTGCACCCACTTAAAGCAATTCAGCCGTTCAGCCACCCTTTGACATTTAATTTCCCTTGATTAGTGAGCTACCTAAGGAAACTTGCGTTCGAGTCTCTCGGGGATACTATTTCTCTCCTGGTTCGTGTGCAGCCAACTTCGAGATACTACATCCAGGAATACAGAACATGTACAGACACCGACCTCACTGGTACCACGTCTCACCTTGACCGAGTGGAGCAATGTGAGTTATTCTTGCTCACAGAAACATACGGAACATTGCTGTAACTTATCGGGTGTTATCGGCAAAGTAGCCTCCCTTGAAAACGTCTAATCGATCACATCGATAACGTTTAACGATACACCGATTTACTATAGATTTATATAGGAGCCGTATGGTTTAACTTTAATAACTTGTTTATAACATTAGATGACAAAATTTTATAACCTCGTGAAGTAATCTTCATTCTTTGCACTTTATTTCAATATAATTTTTATTAATGTCGTACGTCAACTTTTTGCTTCCATTTTCGTTTGAAGTTTGTGACTACCATTCCTATATAACTCTATATGAAAATTGTCAAAATACTAAAAACCGCGTTTTTGACAGGCTATAAAGTTGCTTTTTACTTAAATGACATTTTTTTATAACCTCGTGAAGTATTCTTTAAAGTCTAAGCATTATTACAATATATTTTTTAAGAAATTTGCAAATGTAGAAATTGCTTCCAATTTAGTTTGAAAATGAAGAAATTCACGTTCTAGTACGCGGTTTCATATCGTTAAGTATAATGTATATCGTGAAACATCGGCTATTTCCGTTTTTCTCCGATCTATAATGGCCGAGGCGATCACTATGTGTAGCAAATAAGACGTTTATTATACGTGGATTGTTTTGGGGTTTCGTATTGTGTAGTATTTTTGAAAAAAAAGGAAAATAAATCCTTTTAGATTTTAAAGTCCCGTAGAACAAAGTAAGGAGTTCAATTTTCAAATCAAATCTTAATTAAGTTTATTTGAACATTTTCTTCTTTTTAAACGCATGTTTTCAACACGTTTTGTGTGCATTAATATATATGTTTTTAATTATTCTTTTGATCATGAAGGTGGGAAGTAATTTAATCAAACCAATAAGACGTAATTATTGACATATACATTTGTACAATTTTATTTAAAAAAGGGGGGGGACACTTGTGTAATTATCACGTTCTATACAATCTGGGAAGAATATTATACGTGCCTGATACAATATAAGTATACATTTAACATGTGGCTAATTGATTCGTTGGTTTTGCCGGTGTTTAATTATAAAGTCGGCATATCTTTTACCATGTAGAAAAACTGATAATTTTCAGCAAACTTTACGATAAATCAAATAACTCGCTAAATATTTGTTTCTCTTAAAAAATGACGAGCATAGCCTTTATTTGCCAGTCAGCTTCATGAACCCGGAAACTGGTGAATAAATTATTGCAGATAAGATAAGATAGTCTCACTTTCCAAGATGCATAAACAATAAACAATTCTAACAACATGATCACAATGGAATTTTTTCTATAATAGAAATATGAGAGACTGTTAACATTCAAAGTATATTAATAAGAGTATATTATATCTGTTTGAAAATAAACAAAAACACATAAAACTTTTATTAAAATGGCATTCATGCATTGTTATGTTTAAAAAAATGGTTTTATTCAAAGGTATCACGTTACCATGGCTGTTTTCAAAATTCATATATGTTCCCATATGTGTGAGACTTAAGTTTTTCATAAATATAACTTTTCCCTATGTATTTACTTTTTATTTAAACAATGTTTAAAAAAACATTAATAATACATTTATACTATTTCAATGAAAGTTTGTATGTGTTTCTACTTTTTAAACTTATAAAGCTAAGTCAGTATTCATATTTGTGACCGGGAAATAAAAAGCCGCAGAAGTGTAATCCCTTAATTGTTTTATTGCCCCTTATCAGTCTAATCCTGTCTGATCACCGTATATCGATCTAGTTAAACAATAGGGTCATACATTCTATCGCTTTATATATATGCTGGGAAGAATAAATACAGATATATATATGCTGGGAAGAATAAATACAGACTGTCCCTGATATATGTATGTATAATTATGGGCTATTGTCCACTCATGCGTGAAAAACACCATCGATATTTGGATAAAATTAGTAAAAACCTGTAAAAATATCTTCCATGAAGGCAGATAGGAGATTGTATAAAATGTTGTATATTAGTATTTAACTTTTTATATATTTGTTTGACTTATTATGAATACAAATATTCTGTTATGATTTGCCTATTTTCATTATATCGCAATAATTGTATAATTGATTGCAGCAGTTTATTGAACTTGAACTTATTTATTAACACAACATTCTGTGTAAAACATTGCAAAATCTTTACGATAAAAGTTACGTAATCAAACTGAATTAAATAGACAAGAACGCATATACACACGAGGACTTTAAAAAACGCCTCACACACCTCAAATTAATTATTTGATTCATGATGACAATCACTCAATCTGGACTGTACTTGTTTTTTTGTACGTGCGAATATAACATAATTTACAAAAAAACAAGCATAATTTATATCGAGATTAAGAAAATATTTGATAATAAGCGAAGTCATCTTGTTGTTACTAAGATACTACCACACGCATACCAGAATTTACCAGAAGTCAACATCAGCAATTCAAATTGAAATGTATACATGATCACGAGACAAATAGACAGTTACAATCATAAATCTGAAAATATGAAAAATCGACTGCTTATCTTTTTATCTGATCAGTAGCCCCTCAGGCTACGATTTATGTAGCTATTACCGTTATCATTCGTGACTATCGGAAAATTTACGACCACTAACGGAAATAGCCGACATCGATCTGAATCGATTGGATTAAGATAAGCGAAATTGTTGTGTATGGGGAATGTTTATCGATTTTTGTGGTGTAAAGGGAAACAACTCGTACAAACACACAGGTACAAAAATCACTATCCACAGAGTTGTCTTTTCCTTAAGAATTAGCTCAAAAGTTCCACATGTTAAGCAGTAGCACAAACGGGGATCGATCCCGGGACCTCTCGACCCCAAAGCGCACGCCTTACCTCTAGGCTACCGCCCCATCAACTCACCCACATAAACAAGTGAGACGTATTATACTCTCACCCAAATTATCCTAAAAATAATAAAACTGATTTTTTCTAAAGCTACGGCCACAATGAAGTATTACTTATGGAGTCGTGTAAATACAATGACTAAGAAAATATGCTTAAGGTAGATCCTACCCCTTGAAAATGCTTGAAAAACATACACTTGAAAAAAACTATTTCAAACAGCGTATGCCATCTGATTTTATCATATATTATAGGAAACCATTGTAGCACTTGCGTGTGATGTGAAATGTGCCATATAGTCGCCTTATTCAAATGCTAACACTAAAATAAAGGCTATTTTTGACTGAAAAATACAGCATTTTTTTCAAAATGTCAAACGTTATCATTATTGTATTTTATAATACGAACTCATTGAATATACTTTATTATTAATCGTCGCAAGGGCATGCCTGGCTTGAAATTAGCTGCTGGTGTTTTGTTTACGAGAAAAACACCTTCATGTTGATGTGTAATTTCGACAAGGAAGTCGCCATGTTTGCTCCCTCCTGTCACCACAGTAAACTTACAGCAACATTTTTTTCAAACAAAGTAATCAACATAATCGATAGCCAGATCAAATTATGAACTTTATTGCATTCATAATTTATCAACTTTACAAACGATCCTACGATAATAAAATTGAAATCCAAATATTTATTATTGTTTTCATCTCGTTTGTTTACGAATTTCGCGCTGTGTAGCAAATTTGTATTCATGCGCCAAAGTAGTGTGACAGTTTATCGACGAAACCATTAAAATGCGGTGTTCATAATGTGCCGTTCATAACGAATGATGACATCGATTACAATATGATACTTACGGTTTAATATAACTGTATAAGTCCCAATGAAACATCAATATCAGCATTTTCCTATCTCAACACATGCTGCACATGTTAGCGAATTGATAATCTGATATGTGTTACGAGGCTGTCTGTCAAACATTATTTTAGCTAAATTACAAAAGTACAATGCGTTTTTAAATAATCCTTATGTTATTTATGCTCGTATAATCATTGCAAACACAGTTTTGTAACTCGATTGTCTAGATCGTTTCTCGATCACATACAGTTTGTGTAAAATCGGTCATCACATGTAGCTGTCAAAATATTTCAATCCACACGAATAGTCCGTGCAAATGTTACAACGTGCTCGGTAAGTTTATGTATGGTGTGAGGTTACTGCCATGCTATATTATCGTCTGCAAATAGTTTTTTGAGTAATATTTAACCATTTTAATACACAAACTGACCAAATACAGCATTTTCTTCATGTTAAAAGAAACGGGCTAACGGACGGAACAAACGTGTCAGTGACCAGTACGACTAAAGATAAATTAGCAATTTCTTTGGTATATAAACAAATAAAATACAGTGGAAAGGAATATCTAACTAAAATGTGTATAATTGAAAGAAATACTAAAGCTTTAATTAGTTTTCCATAAACCTCTTACAGTTCTTTCGAGGTAACTTAAAACTTGTACAAATAATCAAGTTTTAAGTCTTATAGACCTGATAAAATCGGTTATTGACAAACCAACAACTATCTGGTCCGTCAGGCCCACCGTACCCTAAACTATTTAGGATTTATTAAAAGTAGGCCTTCACACATACACATGTGATATATTTTGATTAATGTTGATGTATTTTATTGTTCAAAATCAATGCATTTTGAGTGCTTTTATTAAAATAAATGGGCAGGCATGACCTTGGTCAAATATTTGACAACCACAATTTCTAATTTTTCTAGCATTTTGTTACCCAATAAATGAGACTGACATTTTGAAAAATGTTACCTATTTTGTAATTAACTTTTGATAAATACATTTTTATAACAAGTGAATATAACAAAAACACTCATTGATATAGATTATTTGAACTTTAAGCTACAAAATGATTTATGAGACTAATGTGTTTTCATGCCAAAAGCGTATTTAATTCACTGAAGAAAAATACACATTTTTGCCCATTAGAGTGAACCTTAATTGATGTTATTTCAATTGTTAACACTGTCAATACATATGTTGTCCAACAAATTATCTGTTTATCGATAGTTGGAGCAACAAGACTGTAAATACTATTTAATACAGCGACAGGACGGACAGTTGGTTATTACTGTTGCAATACCTTAAACAAATATTCCGCTAGAAATGAACGACTTATTTCGAGTGGCTTAAGGTGAGTCGCTACCATTGCGCGACGTCATATAAAAATTGTCGACTTCGCACCGATTTATATGAAATTTTGATGGCTAAAAGTACAAAATCTGTAGTTTCCAAATATATATTTTTTAAAAATATATATTGAAGAATTTTATAATTATATAACGTCCTGTACGGGTATGGCGACGTTAGCGCGTTTTGAAGGTTTTGTCAAGCGTCGGGTGTATACACTTATCGATCGCTTTATAAAGGTAATCAATGAAAGCCCAGCTCACGGCCTTTAACGTGAATATAAATTAAACTGTCAATTAAGCACGCCGCGATAACGCGGTGCATTTTTATTGCGACTGAGTGCCGTTTTTCGTTGTTTTTATAACGTCAGTACGCTAACGTTATATCAATGCCATGCAACATTTTGCACGGTGGCCCTATAATTTTATTATCTTAAAACACTGCTGAATTATTTCTCTTTCCATCGACGTAAAAATATCAAGGGGTCTCACCGCAAAATGTTGACCAAAAATCGACTTGAATTGAAAATTTACGCTATATTTTTCTTCATTTTTGTACGACGTTTTGACTTTGTGAGTCTGTTTAGAAACCACGCCGTAGTGCTACAGAGATACGAGTGAACCGACTAGAATAATTATGGAGATGGCACTATATTTACTTTCATTTGGAGTTTTTCTCATAAGGATCGTACACGACACAAGAGACTAAACATCATCACACGCATTAAGTTGCGTAACTGCCGCTATGTCATTAGCATAGGGACTTTACAAGATTGCACAAGTATGATAAAGACGGTTTTGTTACTTCTGAAATGTTACGTCAAAATGTCTAGGTACGTCCCTGGTGTCATTGTGTGCATTATCAGTTATTTCGATTATAGGCTACTTTTCACACGCACGCTATTTGTACTGAGTAGCGAGCGCATGAAAGCTTCCAGTTCCTAAGTACAGTCAGTGTTGTCCACAGCTAATTACGGGTGTGTTGAGATGAAATCATATTGCATGTGTCAATGTAAGATAGCTTTTTGCTTCATACCTAGTTTATTAAATTTAATAGTCAAATACAAGTTCTACACCATAGACGAATTTTGAAAAATGTATATTAAAGATATTCAAGAAACATTGCCATATTTCTACTTTCGGTTTACATGGTCATTGAAATGTTGCATGATACAGGTTCATAAATATGTTTTATAATTACTTCTTTGTAAGAGTTTGTTCCTTAATTATACTATTGACTATGTCGCTAACAACAACTTTGACTCTTACTGTTACGTTGACTTTGTTTGTGAACGAGCAATATTTGCAATGAAAGTGCTGTCATGTTTCAATAAATTCACTTTTAAATTACTGATTATAATGTTTTGTTTAACTTTAAGGGTAAACATAGTGCATCATAATACTATGCTTACGGTACCCAACACATTTCAATTTTGAGAATAAAATGCTTTTGTAAAAACATGCTCAATCTGACTATGAATTACACTCCAATACCTTAATACCGCTGACTAAAACGCAATTGTTCTTAAACCGTGTACACGGCGGTATATCGTACGCAGGATATTGCACGTAAATTTGAGTAATACCAATACTTTTCGCGACATTGGACTGAAAACAAGTGTACATTTATAGCCACGATATGTTCCAAACGACAGATTCCTTCACGCATCTCAAACGGTTATAACCATCTTCAGATATGTATGTAGCCATAGAAGACACCAAACTATAGCTAGTTTTTCGCCTACATAAGTGCTTAAGTTTCCTTGAAATGGACTACTGCTCACTCTGAAATGTTGATCATGATGCTACAAATGTGTTTCGAATGATTGTATTACCAAAGTATACGTGCTTTTATGATGAGCCAAAATATGTTTAGTTCAAATTTCAGTAAAAATGACAAAAGTATATTATTATCAAACTGATACTAAAACAGATACAAGTAACTGTACCAGTGTAGCAATACCACGTGGCTTTTGACTACAGTTACAAGTAGAAATTTGTTAACATTGGAACACAAATATAGCCATAAATGTTTTATTTCTTTATCGATTTCTATAAAATACACGCCACGCTAAGGGGAAAAGCATTTGCTTTCCATGAAATATAAGATCTTGTTCAGGAGTATTGCCGAGTTTTCCATTACCCTGTGAAACCTACACATTCCACTGTTTCACAAGGTAATTGACAAAACGGCACAACCGTTGAAAAAGATTTTATATTTCATGGAAAGCAAATAATTGTCTCCTTAGCGTGGTGTATATTTCATAGAAATCGATGAAGAAATAAAATATTTATGACTATTTTATTTTCCAATGTTTACAAATTTCTTCTTGTAACTGTAGTCAAAAGTCACGTGGTATTGCTACACTGTGTACAGAGTATTTATTTTTACTGTACCGTTTATTGCCATGTTTTTCGTTTTTGCACGGAGTATGGAACAGCTTTATGACTACATGTACATTACTCATTTACTCGCAATATCCAGTTTACCGGTGGATACCGCAGATGTTGCAAACGTATCTTGTAACTCATGTGACACATACATAAGCTTATCATACAGTATCAACAACTAATCAATGCTGTTTTGTAAACTGTAAACAGGTTGCATTTTCAGAGCAGTTTAGTAAAACTGAAAACTCTTTTGTTCGGTACAGTATAGGAAAACAAATTACACGACACACATCGATGAAACAGATGTCATCCTCTTGTCGGATACATTCCATATCAACATCCCTCCTCATGTAATTACATGTTCAAGATAGTCTATGTGAATGTACCCTCAATATGATGTGTTATATACATGGTTAACGGATTTAAAAACGCGACAGTGGGGTAAAAGATAACAGAAAAAATCGGGCAGGGAAAGCAGCGCTCAAATTAACCAGTCGAGCTAGTTTCCTAGACGTTCTTTGTCAATTTCTGTATAGTATCATGAAACATCGGTACGATCAGTGTCCAACATCAAGTTAGCAACGAGTTTGGTTTTCAACTTTTTACCACTGCGAATTTCTAGCTGAGATCGAATTTCCAGCTAGCTGTGAGATCACTGCTAGCTGAAATTCGGTCTCAGCTGGAAATTGAAGTTTTTAGGTCCCATATCGTACTCTCTGCTGACTGGAAATTCTACCTCATTTCAGCGCATTCGTATTCGCATTTGTGACGTTTGCTTTAGACTGAATAATAAGTGAACAACCGAGAATTGCCAAGTTAAAAAATACACGCGACCTGTAGTAGCGATATTGAACATAAAAACTCAAATTTCCAGCCTAGACCGAATTTCATACAGCTAGCTGGAAATTCGACCTCAGCTTGAAATTCGCATGGTACATGTACCGTATATAAGAATCTGATATTACATATTTTTGCATAGTTTAAAACTGAAAAACAGTTGTTAATCCTTATTAAAATATAAAGTAAAAAGTGGAAATTATTAAGATACTGAGAGTTACCGTGCACTATAGCGCATATTTAAGATATGACTTATGAAAACGAACATTTCTGGATCCGGAAACACAGAGTTTGTATAGAAATTAACTGCAAAACGGACAAAATAAGCCAATACTCAGCTGGATCCCTTATTCATGTATCGGTATGCGAAATTTCTGGTGAATACATGCATTTTTTACAAAACGAGAATGAAATACAAACTGGCGGTTTAGAACTTTTGGGGAGTGTATAAAAAGGTTTCTATACATTGAAATTATCAAGACCTGAGATTTAATTTATTTTCTGTCGGTTAAGCGAAGCGCATAACACGGAAAATGATTTCCTGTGATTGGTTAAGATCTTCTGATTGCACCAATCAGGAGTCGTTATGTTGGTAACCATAGTGATTGAAGGTATGTGGTCATTCAGCTTTGGGCACTAAGAGCTTACAAGACGTATCATTTTTAGTTCATAAAAATGGGGAAAGATACGTGTTTTGTGCTATAAATTTATTAAATATACATTATGTATCTAGAGATGATGTCTGTATATTAATGTGTATGCATATATATTAGATGAACTGTTGCTGATATGATGATGAATGTATTGATAATAGAAAGTAAGCTAGCTTGCCCAAGTGCTTACTACAATTATACTATATAATAAGTTATGAAGTGTTTGTTGTTTTATGTAGTAGATCATTGGTATAGATCTACAGGAATTTCGGATGAATGCGCCCAATGTAAAGTGGAGGCATGTTGTAAATTGTATGAGTATTCATTCAATTTCTTACATGCCTCCACTTTACATTGGGCGCAATCATCCGAAATAAATCTCAGGTCTTGATCATTTCAATGTAAAACAAGTTGACCGTATACCGAATGCATGTTCAAGCACTTGATTTAATTCAAATCAAATGTCAAACATACAGTAGACATTTCTATGACCCGGGATACTTGAAATTGAACTTTTACGGCTGAGAACAAAGTGTTCCTACTGAGATTTTGTGTTCACCCACCGTCCACAGTATTTTTTAAAAAATGTTAATCCTCAAAATAATTATCATAAACTTGCTTCACACGACAGTAACAAAGGTTTCTTTGCCATTTCTACTCATAAGTTAATATTTATTTATCAGAGTGAGTTACTATCAAATAAATATCTAAGGGTAATGAAGTCTACGGATTCAATAAATCACACTCATCGTTAACATTTTACCCTTATACCTCGTATATCACATTGATCTCATAACATTGCACATATGTTTGATATCTTAAACTCTACATGTAAATAAGAATATGTCGCATGGACTTACGATGAAATAAAACGATAAATGACTGTGTTGTCTACCACCTCGAACAATTCGCCCTTTTCCTTTATATTTCAAAGTTATTCCCCAAAATAGCACATTTGCACAATAGCCAAGCTTAGAACGTTTGGTATCAAAATTGTAAGGTTATTAATACCATTCATATTGATTAATCAACAAAGAAAAGATACATGACATTGTATAGGTCTGCATTGGTACAAAATAAAAACAAAAACAAAATTTTCCTTCATACTTTTGTATATTTCCCCCCAAAAATACCACATTTTGTACCATAGCCTAGCTTTAGGTGTTTGATATCTAAATGAGAAGTAACTATACAACTATCACAGCGATTATTGACCAAATTTAATGGCCAATGACGTAAATTCCACCGATTCCAAAAACTCAATTTGAAAAGGTATACCTGCCTACCGCGCTTATTTTTCACAATTTTGAGATGTTCATGCTTAATTTTATACACATCAGCTGTTGAATTATGCAGATAGAAGGTCGAGGAACTTATCAATTCTCTGTCAAATGAAGTCGGTACATCATTTGCTCGCAGAAACTATTTGACTTGTATACATCGGCAACCTCTCAGCATTCTATCGGTATCGATTTGTAAACACTTCCGCATATTCTGCAATGTAACCGCAACCTTTCCGCACGATCGGGAAACATGCGGGACCAAATCCTGAACTGTCGGCATTTATTCGCGTTGCGTTCGGCTACTTCGGATAGGTTTCGGCGTTCATACTGCAACATTTCGTATAACGATCCCCGAATACATCCCGTACGATACCGATGTCAAAGATCCGCCATTTCGTATTGATAAATGATCCCGAAAGGTTCCCGAAACAAGCAAACTGTAATCTGATACCCTTCCGCATATCATCGGGGTCTAGTGGACGGCAGGTCTTACGTGTAATACCAATACACAATCGTTACTCTTAAAGCAAAAGGTAATGATGGAACTGAAAACGGACATAACGCTCGGACGGAACTCATATGTCGTGTATTCCGTGCTCCGTCCGAGCGTTACTCCGGTTTTTAGTTCTATCATAATCATATGAAATATAAAACGGTATGTATCCCGATACACCGCCTCTCACTTCCGTCAGATAATTGTTCCGTTTTCATAAGTATGGCTCTGACAGAATTGTAAACTGATGTAACGCTCTGACGGAACTCAGGATACATGACATCTGAACTTTACATCGGTTTTCAGTTCCGTCAGAACCATATGAAAACATAACAATTCTTTGACGCAACTTAGAAGAGGTGTACAGGGATTCCTATCGTGTATAAGTACAAATACCCGACGGAACTGAAAAGCGGTGTACCGGGAGTGCTACGGTGATTACATTAAATAGTTTTTGTTCTATTTTCCAGGTACTTTTATTTTACACAACTACGGGATGCAGTTGAACGATACATGAGCGAGTATAATCACCAGACAGCCCATAATCACTGGCAGGCAGCGATATTAGGATGTGGGAACACTGTTAACGCCAACAAACACGAGGTAAAGCCATGTTTCCGCGGCAAAAACTGGAAAGGAGTCACTCTGGATGGTTTCATGGCATGCGAGGACAATTTAGCAACTCACAGAATGACTCGAATGCTGGCTGACTTAACGCTGGCTGGGTGTTACTCAAACTTTACAGACAGAAATACTCTAAAAGCAAAGGCTCCAATCTGGTTACAGTCGGCTAAGAATAATTTACAAACCATGGAATATATCGGATTAATGGAAGATGAACCTGCCTCTGATAAACTCTTCTACAAAACGTACAATCTAAAATTTAGGAATGTCCTGAAACATGCGGAATCAACAAGCACGGGTGCAAAAATAACATTGACCGAAGAACAGTTTTTAAAGGTTCTTAGACTGTCTGAACTTGATATTCATTTATACTTATTTGGCAAGGATCTGTTTTATAAACGCTTAAAGGAGGTTGATAAGTATAGATAAAACTCAATTTCCCTTGTCAGTCAAAGTTCATTGTCTACAGCAATACAACAAAGATTTTTTCAATTCGCAAGAATGTTTGCAAATGTTTACAAGACAATTTTAGGATTACGCAGCAAGTCACAGCGGTATGATAATTTGCAAGAGCATTAAGTTTGCAGAAATTTGCAGCACAATCTAGAGGCCTATATGTTTGGTAATGGCTGCTATTATTTCGTTTGTATTCTTATTTTGGTTTTCTTTTCTCAACTGAAATTCAACTGAAGTACGACCGACCGAGACCAGTGGGTGGAGTCTACAATGGTTCTATGAAAACAAACTGTTAGTGAAAACGTGAACGTAATCAAAATGTGGAAAAAACTGTAAAATCATATAATTTCGCGACGTCAAAATGTCAAATTAAGTGGTGGTGGTGAAGTGCCACACATGGCATGAGATGGATGAATTCATCTTAGGATGCATCTACACGGTAATTCTTGGTGTATAAGTCGAAGATGTACACTTCACAAGATGTACATCTCCACTAACTACTCGGTACATCATGACTTATAAATCACACGTTATTAACACTTGTTAACAATGGAGTAGGTTGAGGAAGACCTATTGATAGGACTGTGTGTAGTGTTGATTTGTATCATACTGTATGAGCAGTTCGTTTCGGTGTTACACCAAGTCATTTCTATCCGTGGCGACTATCTAATGAATGTGTCGTACATCTCCCGAAATTGTGTGGTAGAAGTGTACTACTCGTTACTACACGGTATATTTTGACTTATAGGTCAAGATGTAAACACCAAAACTTACCGTGTAGATGCACATTTACGGACTCGGAAAACGCGCAAATTATAAAAACACGCACACAAATAGTAAACAATATCTATTAACAACAAATATTCGTTTAAAAACGCTCTTTTATATTATTCTATTTTATAACAAAGTTAACAAATATTGCAAAGTTATGAGTTATCAACGTGTTTACGTTTGAAAATACCAAAATCATAGTTTGGTAATGTGTGTGTGAGTGTGTTACATATTGTTCCTGGTGCGTTCACAACAACGGCTCCTTACATTTTCAAGCGCTGTTGGGGAATGTTCCACAATTTATAGACTAGGCTCTCGAGATGCTCGCAGACAGATCGGTGTAATGGAAGTCACCCGCGGAATTAAATCGACTTTTAAGGAGCATTGCATATGTTTTTAGTGGGAGCACAATTAGGGGTAGTCCATTACGCTAATATTGTTTCCTCCAAGCAATGTAATCAGTATCCGTTATAAATGCGCATGATTTTATAATGTCTAAGGTCAACATCGTTGTCACTGGAAGTTACTACAGGATGTAACATGAACACAAACAGACGAGTTGTACTAAATCAAAATATTTATTTTTAGAAATGAAACGTGTTTAATACTTTTGTTTGGTCATCTAATATATCACGGAGACCAAGCATTCCCCTGACAGTGACGGTTACCGGAACGCTGTTTTTGTTCGGCGGAGCATGCGCGTTCATTTTTCCGATTTTGAGTTATTTCAAGCCTTTTATCATGCTTTGATGTTTTCTACTAGATGGGGTAAACGCAAAATTGGACTATAACCAATCACATGCGAATTATGTGCCTTCTATAATGGGACAATTGCAGATACTGATATAAGACTAAATCTGGTTGACTCATGGCGCCATTGCAAAACTACCACCAGTATCATAGTGGCGGCGTGTATACAAATATTGTACTAACCTTTAGCTAGTATCAGGTCATGTGATGATGTACCAGGTCATGTGATGATGTATCAGGTCATGTGATGATGTATAAGGTCATGTGATGATGTGTCACGTCATGTGATGATGTATCAGGTCATGTGATGATGTATCAGGTCATGTGATGATGTATCAGGTCATGTGATGATGTATCAGGTCATGTGATGATGTATCAGGTCATCTGATGATGTATCAGGTCATCTGATGATGTATCAGGTCATCTGATGATGTATCAGGTCATCTGATGATGTATCAGGTCATGTGATGATGTATCAGGTCATGTGATGATGTATCAGGTCATGTGATGATGTATCAGGTCATGTGATGATGTATCAGGTCATGTGATGATGTATCAGGTCATGTGATGATGTATCAGGTCATGTGATGATGTATCAGGTCATGTGATGATGTATCAGGTCATGTGATGATGTATCAGGTTATGTGATGATGTATCAGGCTATGTGATGATGTATCAGGTCATGTGATGATGTATCAGGTCATGTGATGATGTATCAGGTCATCTGATGATGTATCAGGTCATGTGATGATGTATCAGGTCATGTGATGATGTATCAGGTTATGTGATGATGTATCAGGTCATGTGATGATGTATCAGGTCATGTGATGATGTATCAGGTCATGTGATGATGTATCAGGTTATGTGATGATGTATCAGGTCATGTGATGATGTATCAGGTCATGTGATGATGTATCAGGTCATCTGATGATGTATCAGGTCATGTGATGATGTATCAGGTCATGTGATGATGTATCAGGTCATGTGATGATGTATCAGGTCACGTGATGATGTATCAGGTCACGTGATGATGTATCAGGTCATGTGATGATGTATCAGGCCATGTGATGATATATCAGGTCATGTGATCCGTATCGGTTAAAAAGTATAAATAGGTTGTTTATCACATCTCAGGCCTGACTTGAGTTCTGCAAGTTAACCACAATAATGTCGTAAGTCTGCAAGTGCCTAATTACAGTATTTAGGTGTTTATATTGTCAAAAGAAACTATCAAATGATATATCGAATATCGATCATTTTGTATCGATACAAATATCGTATTGATCATTCTAACTGATACGCAGCCCTACAAAATACTGGTGAAGTGTTGTTGATAACTTTTATTCATCGGCATGTTTTGCTGGTCTTACACTGCCTGTTACAATGACCATGTATGTGCTGCAATGGCACATTTTATTACTAATCAAACGTTTCCTCAAACGTTTTCGTATTTAATACATTGACCTTCGTACACGTATGTTACTGACTTTAATGCACCGGTGGATTATTTCAAAGTTCAATAGTTTAATCTTCTTTTTCAATACTAATAGGTGGACGACGATAACATGATTATCTAAAATCGTATTAGAACTTCTTAAATGCCATTATATTCTCTTTCATCAGAGGAAATCAACCCATTATGTTAATTGCTACACGACGTATGAATTACGCAATTGCGAAAGAATGAAATAAAATGATATAGGAAAGATCATGTTTGTATACAAATGGATTAGTACCACCAGCTAGCTATTGGTGAATAGCACGTTTGTATTGTTCATTTATCCAATAGATTGCCGGTGGGCATTTTGCATATGCATACGGTGATCTCTCCTATAGGTGTAGCAAGATTCAAACCTTTATTTAATTTATATTATACGACCTCCTGGGTAAAGTTTTATCAAAGCACTTACGGAAGCCTTAAACTTACGCTCAAATTTACATGCTCTATAACTCACTGTTTAACAGGTAAAATTGTGTTGAAAGGTTTTTCAATATTAATTATCATTCAGTGAACGAAGTCCTACAACCGATTTTTGTCCCCTATGTGTAGGTTTTAAAGAATGCAAGATTTACGTTACGCGTTTGATAAAGCAGTACCCAGGGTACTGTTTTATCAAAGCACTTACAAAAATCTTAAAGTTACGCTCGAATTTGAATTCTTTATAATTCTCTAACGCCTGCAAATTGGTGACGGGTATGGTTTGTATGAGTTCATCAACTGAATCATTGTTAGTATTGCAGCACCATTTACCACACTTTATTATTTTAAACAAATTATAAAGAATTTATATTTGATCATAAGTTTAATATTACCGTAAGTGCTTTGATAAAACAGTACCCTGATCACTGATTATAATCCAAAACTAAAATATAAGCACTAACGGTATAGAGACTTGGCCAGAATATTGAAACACTTTTTTATACCGTATATTGACTGGACGATTTAAATGACCCTATACAATGAATACAATTCAACAAAAACATTTTAAGTGTGTATTGAATGATTTACTGACTAATAATAACTATGACAAACATCATTTGTCCACGCAGATATTTGTATTTGCAAACACTTAGTGCTTTCGAATGTGTTTATCATTATTTAATTAAACATTCTCAGGCGACTATATAACAACGACTACAGTTTACGGCGTGACTATACGTACATATATTAATCTTACAACCCGTTTTGTAATTAATACCTCACTATTGAGGGGATTTCAAAAAATTATTACATTTTGCAACTTTATTACAAATCGGGTTGCAAGGTTATTTTCAAAGTGTAATAATACTTCTCAATCCGTTTTGTTATAAATACTTGACTTTTGAGGTAATTGCAGAAATTTATAACATTTTGAAATGTTATTACAAAACGGGTTGCAATGTTATTTTCAAAGTGTAATAACACTCCCACATAATAACACTTTGTAATAATTGTTACAATGTGCAACTTTATTACAAAATGGGTCGTAAAATAGCTAGATTATATGAGCTATTTTAATTATTTGCTTTAAATGAATTGTTACTGACTGTATGTAGCTTCAAATGATGAGATACCCTTATCCTTCATAGAAGCTCAAGATGAATTATTATAGTCTTCAACATTATCACCATCAGTATAATAGTCGTTATCACGAATATCATCAGCAGCAACACGACCAGCAACATGACCAGCAACATGACCAGCAACATGACCAGCAATATGACTAGCAACAGGACCAGCAACATGACCAGCAACATGACCAGCAACATGATCAGCAACAAGACCAGCAACATGACCAGCAACATGACCAGCAACATGACCAGCAACAGGACCACCAACAGGACTAGCTACATGACCAGCTACATGACCAGCAACATGACCAGCAACAGGACCACCAACAGGACCACCAACATGACCACCAACAGGATCAGCAACATGACAAGCAACATGACCAGTACATGACCAGCTACATGACCAGCAACATGACCAGCAACAGGACCAGCAACATGACCAGAAACAGGACCAGTCGCATGACCAGCAACATGACCAGCAACATGAACAGCTACATGACCAGCAACAGGACCAGCAACAGGACCAGCAACAGGACCAGCAACAGGACCAGCAACAGGACCAGCAACAGGACCAGCAACATGACCAGAAACATGACCAAAAAACATGACCAGCTACATGACCAGCAACAAGACCAGCAACATGGCCAGCTACATGACCAGCAACATGACCAGCAACATGAACAGCTACATGACCAGCAACAGGACCAGCAACATGGCCAGAAACATGACCACAAAACATGACCAGCTACATGACCAGCAACAAGACCAGCAACATAACCAGCTACATGACCAGCAACATGACCAGCAACATGAACAGCTACATGACCAGCAACAGGACCAGCAACATGACCCAAAACATGACCAGCTACATGACCAGCAACAAGACCAGCAACATGACCAGCTACATGACCTGCTACATGACCAGAAACATGACCAGCAACATGACCAGCAACATGACCAGCTACATGACCAGCAACATGACCAGCAACATGAACAGCTACATGACCAGCAACATGACCAGCAACATGACCATCAACAGGACCAGCAACATGACCAGCAACATGACCAGCAACATGACCAGCAACATGACCAGCATCATGACCAGCTACATGACCAGCAACATGACCAGCAACATGACCAGCAACAGGACCAGCTACATGACCAGCAACATGACCAGCAACATGACCATCAACAGGACCAGCAACAGGACCAGCAACAGGACCATCTACATAATCGGTAGCAGGGTAACTGTAATCATTGTGGTGCCTGCTAAACATATAATTTGGGTTATAAAGGTCAAGGTTCATTAAATTTTATGGTTTAATTTGGCCTGAGTTCTGTCAAAAAATAAAAATGCATGTTGAACTTCCTATAAGTCTGGCATATATTTCTAATAACCTGAATAAATATCCCCATTTCCCTTGTAATCCGCCGACAAATCTACTGAAAGTATGTCATGTTCAGCCCAAAATGTCATTTGTAGCCACCTTCATGTTTTTTCGTGACATATAATACCTTCCCAAAAACCACGATGGCATTCTTGCTACACTTTGATATTTTGTACATATATAAAATAACAAGGGAAATTTGGATATAAATGCTCATTATTTTACCCAGGCAATAGTCGATTAGGTTATTTGAATAATAGGCCAGGAAAGATTTTAAGGAACATAAATTTTTATTTTTTTTTAGAGAAAAACACTTGGCTATATTGAGCCTTTAGTGGACCTTGTCCTTATTAAGGTATTCATATTAAAATAGCAGTTATTCTCGTACACTGATCAATTAGGACTTTGTGAAATATGAATTCAATAGGAACTCCGGCAAATTTTTTTTTGATAAGTATCACGAAACGATTATATGCAATCATATAATTATATAGCACACGATTACAATTGTTCGCCCATATCTAAATGATAATCTTACAGGTTTTGACGCTTATCCAATTCTCAATGACAATAACAAACCAACCTTTATTATAAAGTTGACAGTAATTTTTAGATACTACATTTGTCATGTAAAAAGGAAATTATTTTTTGAATGCCGTTATCAGTATTAAATCTGTATTCAAACCCAGGTCAGCATTAAGTTGTGCACATCTTAATCTTAGAATGTTGATTTCAAATCTGGGACTGTATTCTAACCCCACTAGTACTCGACCAGAAAAACATATGAATAGCGGTGGTCTATAATCTAAATATAGATTAAAGGACACGGCTATTTATAAAACTTTTTCTCTGGTCCAGTACCAGTGTCTAACCCAGGTCTGTATTCATTTCTGTGTCCCAAATATCATTCACATTAAATTTTATAGTTTTCCGAGTACCCGAGTACTCGATCGGAAGAATGACCGAGTACCCGAGTACCGATTTTAGTACTCGTTGCCATCTCTAGTATTCACCGAAGTTTAATTATGAATTTTGGTGTCAGAGTTGTCTCTGCATTCGGACCCAGATCAATATTCGCTGTTTGTACTAGTACTTAATTATTCGAACTGGGATCTCAGGACTACTTCCGGATCCAAACTCAGATATACATTTTAGGTGATGAACGCCAATATGAGAGTTTTTTTTTTTTTTTTTTTTTTTTTAGTTTAATCATATTTTATTGCCCAAACAATATCATACAAATATATAAATACATTTTTATATACATGGGTAAAAGGGTCGAGCCACAAGTTCTAAAACTTAGTAAAGAGTATATAGAATCCCTGAACCAGCACATTTCGTACAAAATTCATATAGAATCTACAGTAGAATATTATTTTTTAAGGTGGGGGTAGTAGAGTCTAATCTTCAGCCATCTTCATGTATACCATAGGGTCTGTATCGACTCACTGGTCTCTCATTCACTAGATATAGATAACAGGGAAATTACTAGTATCGAAAATTAATTGCGACACCTTTACAGTGTTGTAACTTTTTCAAAATGGCAATGAATCGCATACTGTTTTCTCCAGTAGCAAGCTTATACATCATTTATCTTCGAGATACAGCCAATATGAGAGTTAACTATATGTTTAATCGCTGGAAATTTCAGACACGTATTTCAGTGTTTCCCACCCAATTAGATTGGTCTGGTTGGTAACACAAACGTTTTGTGAATCAAGTGTATTGGTGCTATACAGTGGGAACGTTCAATATACAAAGAGTCTGTTTGTAAAGAGCTAGTGTATCTCATCCGGATTCCTTGTATCACACCATTGCCTCTTCTACGTGCTGTCCCTTAAGCAAAACACATGACCCAATTAAAAAAGTGGGTTATCTGTAACCGAAAAGTTGAACAAATAATAATATTGCACTTTGATAATACAGGAATACACCTCGAAATTTCATTCTGGCGACATACTGGCTAAGTCAGGAGTATTCGAAAGAATGTACAAAGGTTTAGAACATGTAAAAAAACACTCGAAGTGACCGGTATATACGAAATGCACTCAGAACATAATTCAAACTTACAAGAACGTACATGGAGTTGCTATTCCTACAGCATTTCGGCTACTTCCGACTTTTGTGTGATTTGGGTTTTACTCTTATATTGTCAATGTCGATACCAGTACTGGCTCTCTACTAAAGAACTGTATAACGATAAAGGAGGTTAACAACTCAAATTAACTTCACCTGTCCGATAAGTAAACATAAAACTCTAGAACGTCAAGATTCGATTGAATGGCAACACGCAGAAATGTCTCATCACGTATTGTATTTCTGTTTCATTTTCCGACTTACATAGAAACGGCTCGCAAACAACATCGTGAATGTTTTAATATTACCCAGAATTAGACACATTCTGCTAGAAAACAAGACCGTTTATACTAATAACACCATACGTAATCAGCAATGCGTAGTCTAAAAATGTATAATAATAATGTTGACATAGAACACTCATTCAGCCAACTGTATGTTTACCTCGGTAACTGGTGAACAGTTGACATTTCTGCACCGTGGCATGACACTTGCCGCGTTTTTTATTCAGTCACAGGCACATTTCAAGGTACCAGTAGGTACACAAAAATATTGTATTTTATTTGACAAGACAGATTATACAGTTTGATATTAATTTTAGGTAAAATAAACGCAACTTTGAACCCCTAATATGACACAAATTGTTGATATAACTACACATAACGCTACAAAAGCCAACATAACAACAAAACATGCCAAGACGTATGCATCGCATAATAAATCAAAGCGCCAAAAGCATTAAAGTTGTTCGAATGAATACAGGGGAAGTATAAATTAAAGATAAAGAAGCTGTATTCCAATTATGATTTATTTGTACATTTATTACTAGCGTATACTCTTTAATAATACATGCTTGAATGTATTGATGTAAACTCCTATCCTGTCCTAGTACTAGTACTGGAAGACATACGTAGCTTTCTGGCATGATATAAATATATATTGATCTACAAGTTTTAATGCTTAAACTCATCTAAATATGCCACAAATAAATGTAAACTTCACATACAAAGTACAATATATATATATATAATGGCTTATCAGTCGATGTTTTGCCCCAAGCAGAAATAATGATATGCATGGTCAATACATAGTAAATAAAAATCGGTATATTTATTGACCGGGAGGTAGACACATGCTTCCGAAGTATGACATGGTCTCAATTGTATTGCGGACACCGTGAACTTTCGGATGTTTTTGCTTTCTGCGGTCAATAAAATATTGCAATGCGACAAAGACCGATGTGATCCACATGAAATAAAAACTACTTTGCATGACAAGTTTACATCTGCGTAGGTAGTTACGCAATATTACTGGCTGACCGGTTTACTCTTTCCAAGGTGGCGCTGCCTAGCTGCGGCGTAGGCAGAAAAGTAGTTTAATCAACTAAACTATGAGTGATTGTAGAAACGTGTGTATAAATATAGTTATTCGATAAATGGAACAACTAATTATATACTATAAAATAGAAGTCTCTAGCTAAGTCGGTACCTTTATTATCGTACCACAGAACATGTCCTAAGCTTTTTTATGCCAATAAAACCTTACACATAACATTTATAAACATATAATGGTGGTTCGACTGCTCATTTATCAGTATTATGTAGACTAGAAAATCCGGATAATAAATCGAGAAAGTAGACACTTATCCTTTTACAATGTCTGATCCTGTTCTAGAACATGTTCCCTAAAGTCATTAAATGTAATGGCCTTTTAATGAGATGTCACCATTTCAGGGAAGCATCATTCTATGTGAACACCAGAGTTATTGAGACCATAAAATCGTGTGATAAATATTTGAAATAGTCACCAGACGTTCACAACAGCGCTACTGGTGACGTGTGACAGCCGTTTATAATGCTTTCGTACTTTGCATTACTAAACAAAAGTCACTGAACATTATTTGTTCGAATCCCACTATAGATGCAAACTATTAATTTCACATCAGCGTTTAGTGCCATATAGCGGCCGTACAAAGTATCACCGTGCATATAGTCAGTGGTGTTATTCTAAACATACTACATGTAGTTACATTTTGTATGTTTGATGCAATGGCCGAGTGGTCGTACCTTGAATTATTAGACCACAACGTCGTATCGAATCCAACTATAGTTGCAAATATGGAAAGCAATGCAACTGATATTGACTTTGCACCGTGTGTTCAATGTACGTTATGGTCTACACTACCCCTACTCAATCGGATGAATGGAGTGACACAGGCAAGTCAAAACACATGTTTAAAGATCATAACATGAAACACTGCATCGAATTCAATCACCCACCAAATAGTTTAATAATGATCACCGTCTTCATACTTGCTATTGTCGGGCATTATAGGAGTCGGGTAGAACGTTAGCTGTTTGCCTTTACTTTTGTAAAATTCAGTTTCAGTTTATTCAATAAGTTCAAATTCCTGTAAAAGACAGGAATCATATTCACTATCCATTCTAGTCTCTGTAACAAGTTAAGCCTTTGTATTCATAAGGGGAGTATTGCGAATTTGTTTGTTTGTACTATAAACCCTACATTAATCAAAATTGTCTGTAATACTTTCTTAGTGACATTGATTGAGAGGATTGTATTAAATTCATACATAAAGGTCGAGCACACAACTATGGTTAATTTGTTCTGAATGAATACATTCACTTACGATGACATATAGTTTATCTCTTTACTCAAACGTGCAAATTATGCGCATAAACTTGCACAAGTCACACCTTTGTAGACGTTAAACTCGAAAACGTAGACGAACTAATAAACAACCATGCACACAATGATGGGATATAACACCTCTTGTTGGGTAAGTAATAACCAAATATGATTAAACACCATTTATTTAAAACAGACAAGGCATTAAGACGCTCGCCTTCCATCAACACGAGTATGTGAGCTATATTGCACCTTTTCAAATAAAGTATTTCTCGACAACGGTGTTAAAGCTCGTTTGCCAATGTGTATTTTGTATAAGCATGTTATGGGTGAATCATGATAGCATCACATTTACGTAATGCAGAAATACCCATTACTTGGATAATGTTGGAACTACATGCCACTCAACATGAACCAAATATGGTAATATTCCCGGAATCGTTAACAACGCGATGATTAAAGTGAAGAGAAACAAAATAACAAAATGTAGCAACCAAACGTCGTCAGAACGTTAGACAGTTTGCTGCTTAACTAAAACAATAAACTCTCAACTTGACTATATTTTGAACCTTTATTACACACTTTATGGTCTTGTTCGTTTATGGCATTCAGCATATGCCATATTAATGTGCTCTGATATTAATTGATTAATACTGTAACCATACGTGACATTTATCTGGCACGCTGAAACAATATTATATCTAAACTTACTGGCATAAAAAGATATTCGTTGTTATTGGCAGTTTGGAATATATTAGACATCGAACATACACTGAACCCATTTTAGTAACATTTTATTTAACTGTTTAATCAGGGGCCATATTGATCCATTTCAAACTGTTTTCATCTTCTTATTTACCTCTTCTCCTTCGGCTATGTGTATGGTAACTTGCTAAGCTATCTGGACTAGAGACAAACATCAATACAGCGGGTAAGATAGTTTCTCTCCTTCGTCTAGGTTTATGGTAACTTGCTAAGCTATCTGGACTAGAGACAAACATCAATACAGCGGGTAAGATAGTTTCTCTCCTTCTGCTATGTTTATAGTAACTTGCTAAGCTATCTGGACTAGACACAGACATCAATGTAGCGGGAAAGATAGTTTCTCTCCTTCTGCTATGTTTATGGTAACTTGCTTAGCTATCTGGACTAGACACATACATCAATACAGCGGGTAAGATAGTTATTAACCAGATTAATCCTGATGCTTTAAATAACAAGGTGTCAATGCAACGATTTACGCTACATATAATTGCCAGGTTACATAAGCACTATGTCTGCCTCACACAGAAGACAAGCTAATCACATTCTGTCACTGCATGTCTGATATCCACTGATCATAAATACTGGTCGTTGCTTCTTTCATCAAGAAATGTCTGCCAGAAAATAGGGCTATAAAACTGTCAATGTCGTCAACGATTACACATGCTCGTCTGGACGTGTAGTGGACGTTGTTAACAATTTGACATGTGTTAATTAATGTAGAACAGATTGGAAGTTGATGAACCCTGATAAAATTTAGTTTGTTCTGCATAGTTATGCATGCATATATATTAAACTTTATAAAGTTAATCTGGGTTTTAGATGTCGATCATGAATGTTTGAAATCAGTCTCAAGTACAATAAATCACTTCTGATAAGAGAACTAAATTCAATGTTTTGAGTGTTAGCAACCTGTTATCGAAACGACGTTAGGGTATGCTGTATATATGAAGACGAATCTTGCAAGAAAAGACTGCAGTTTAAACATGTTGGTGCTGAAAACAGAGTCTATGTTAATACGGGCATGATGTTCACATTTGTGCCCCTTTACCTCTTTTAAAAACAGTTCAATGGCAAGAAATTACGGACCCCTTATATCTGCCCCTAATGACGTGGCTATCACTTTAAAGTTGTTGACAACCTGTTATGAATGTAGTAACATTAGTTTTCTGATGCCAGACCTATTACAATACCAGAAACGAATAAGGATACACAGTGTCGTTATAACAATGACTCGGTCCTTTCAAAGGCAATATATAATGAATGTAATAGTATGCACATTTCAAAAGTAACTTGCTAAGTCATCGTCTGACTACTAAAATGGCTATTTTTTGTTCTGGGTAATAGCCTTGCACTTATGTATTCCAAAACGGGTTAAACGACTAAGAGCAAACATTGTTCCATTGACATTGTTAAAGCATACATTTCCTTTTTATCAGTTCAAAGAAAACTCGTTCTGTTTATTAGGTTGCTACTACATTTGTAATTGCTCATTTGGTTAATTGAACGACGTGTTATATGCAGCTAATGTTCTTTTATCGGCGTGTTTGACAAAAGAGCAAAGCAAAAATATTGTGTAAAACCAATATTGGTTGGGTTAATTAATTATTTAAGTAATTTAACTTTGCACTATTGTGGTTCTGAAAATGAATGTTAAAATGCTGATCTGTACGTATTTGATAAAGGCACAAGTCTTAGGCTATATGAGATTGCAATAGCTACAATATGGTTGGGGTGTTGTCGACAATGGCGTAAACATTTACCTATTTATGAATGGAATTCGTGTTATATGCCAAAAGTATGCCGACCTTCATGACGTCAATATATACACATTTAACGCAGTTTCGCGCGTAAAAGCTCTTTTTTACTTTTGTAGGTATATAATAAAAGGACTATTACTGCAGTTGTGTTAATCCGTTAAGCCATATTACTTCCTGTTGCTTGCGCCATACCGGCATACCTAGCGATCTCGTAAGATACAGCATTATACACAAGCAACTCGAGGTAATACGGCCCAAGCGATCAACACACTGCAGTGATATTCCGTGTAGGTCTTTTTTGTCAACAGAATTTCAGTCATAATTGCGGCTGTAACGAAGGTTCACTATCCTTACACAAAGATATAGAAGTTATTTGGAATTAAATGGGCTGGTGGCTGACCAAAGACTATAACTTTACACGTATAATGTTTAACAACTTTGGTATTTGTCGGCGTGTGATCGAACCCGAAGCTTCTCGCAATAGAAACGGAATCTCTACCGCTACTACACTAACACGGCTGATTCAATTAGTATGATCTTGAACGGCTACATTTAGAATTCAAATCATATATTAAAGAGATCTATGTTTGAACAAATAGTGGAAGGGTCATCAAATATTAGTTTACCGACCAGGAAGAGCACATCCGGGGAACCAAACGACGGTATAGTTTATATGGTTACACACATCAACTACATGATACTCATACGCCAAACATAGTTTCAATGCTTTGTAAACGATCATTCCAAACGGGTAGGGAATACTTGGGAGGAATTATTATACAAGCGATAACATTCCAGAAAGAAACATGATAGAGTACTATATATATATAAACAGCGGTGGTAAAGCAATGTGCATAAAGAAATGAATGGCTATTGCTAAGTATCGACAACCAGAAGACTTTGAAATTTGTTCGTATTAGGCCGGTTATTCGAATTATCGATGCTCGTATTACCGAGGTTTTACTGTATACAATAAAGCTGTCACGTTATACAATCGTTCACAATATCGCGAACATGGTAATTGCTTGTCTATCACTTGGCATAAGAACAAGAGATGAAAAAGTCAAATAGTTCCTGCGAGCAAATGATGTACCGACTTCATTTGACAGAGAATTGACAGGATCCTCGACCTTCTATCTGCATAATTCAATACTGATGTGTATAAAATTAAGCATGAAAACCTAAAAATTGTGAGAATAAAATAAGCGCGATAGGCCGCTTGCTTTCAAATTGGGAAAACTATATGCACGATAATTTGACATACGAAATTTATCAACAAATTGTTAAATAATTTCATGTATAACAAACTAATTTTCAAGACACTTAATTGCATATTATGACTCCCTTGTTCCATATAATATTTATATGCTTATAAATAAAACCTCGTATCAGTTCATTAAAAGGTATTATCATAAGACATCTTTTCAGTGTTCAACAATATCAAAGATCATAAACCAATTCCGATAATTCCATGACAATTGACTGGGAAGCGCTGTGCTTATGCAGCTGCAGTCACCTGGGTACTGTTTTATCAAAGCATTTACGCTAGCGTAACTCAAAGTTTCCGTAAATATTGCGTACGTCGATAACATTTGCGCAAATGCGTTTTACTAAGATATTTTTTCTCATGTTCTGTCCTAAGTATTGGCGTAATTCTACACAAGGTCGGAGTACGCGTAAATAGCAAATATGAACGTAGTGAGGGGTTTTTGCCACGCACTATTCATTTTTGACCACCACTTGTTGTTGTTATAGACCGTGCTTAGTAATATAAACATGTTTTATCATCAAAACTTATCGAACTTTTATGTATATTTATTCTCTCTGGTTCCTGTTATATTGGTAATATTGTGGCCCGGTCTACGTTCAATATTCTATATTTTTAAGTAAATGTATGCAACAACTTGCGATCGATTGATAAAACACACTTAAGGATTTGCATAAGTGACAAATATATGCGCAAACTTACGCGACATTTACGCAATGTTAGTAAAACAGTACCCCGCTGTTTAGATCCATGGTCTCAATATTGCCTAGCGCTCACTGAAATTTCGGACAGTTCTGATTTCTTCGGTAAATAAACTATTGCAATGCGACAAAGACCGATGTTATCCGCATGGAATAATGGAATTAGTCTGGTTCACGACATTCTTACAAAATGCATCTTTTTTAAAAAAGAATTTTGAACTCATAAACCATCGAGAACAGGTCACGTGTCCCTCCATGGACTTTTTACTTTATGCTATCCAATATACCTGCTCGCTCAAGGCTCGCAGGTAATAATATCAGACAACAGATTGAGGTATAGCCGTCTGTGACAACATTTTCAAGTAAAGAGTTGTCATTGCACGTGCATCATGTCATGGTGCTTTTATATTCAATGTAATGTCATGTGAAAAGGTCGTTCCGTGTGATAAAGTAATCCTTCTTACATATCTCATTAAGCGATTGTTTTGAACTGTTTGGAAATAGTTGACTGAGCTTTCTCTTAAGTTATGTGATAAGTTGCAAAATACCTTGTCTTGTGGAACGCTTTATACAAACAATACAACTCATTATTGTAATATTTATCACACACATTGGTAACATTTCTCAGAGTTACGTTGAATTCCCTCTTCTGTATCATTCCATTTTGTAAAACCCATTTTATTTTCACATCGCCGATGTTTTTCCTCTGCTGAAGCCTATGTATAACAATTGTTTTACCTATGCGTGACACTAAAATGAGTTAGCTCATTTGCAAAACCGTGTCATAGCACTATATTCAGTCGTTCAGAGCAGAGAACCAATTCAATAAAGGTTACAATACAGTACTACGGTAACCGTTAAATCAGCTGGTGAGGCAATTATCATATTAACTTCGTTCAAACCTCACTGAGAAAGAATTTGCTCCTTGGAGACAAATTGTCAGAGAAACTTAATAGAATACATACTCAGTCTAGTTATTCAACAAGTCTTCGGGTCTTGAGCAAAGGAACACAACACTTTTTTTCTTACCAATACTGTAGATAAAGAGATTTGTTCTCCACAAATAATACACTGAGTACATAGTAACACGCACATTTTAGTAAAATATTTTCTCCCTAACATTACATGTTAAACCGGTCACTTTGGTCTTTTTCTACATATATCAGTTATATGTGTGCCTACTTGTTCCCTGCTTCTTCCCTGCTTTAGTTCTTAAACTGTATTCACGTGTGTCTCTTATCTGATGGTTTTTAAACACAAGTTGTTAATGTAGTATTTTCAATAAAAAAAATAAGTTAAACGCATTCAGCAATTTTTTCCTCGAATTCTTTGCTGAAACATTTAAGTTTTGAAACAGACTATCGCAACAATTTTGATGTGTTAACAATTTAAAAGAAAAAACTCATTGTTCCGCGTGCCCTTTTTGCTAACAATTACTCCTATCGAGAATTGTAACATGTGCGTTTCTTTATGTACTCTGTGTACACACCCTCGTAGAAAACAGTCTTCAAATTGTAATGTATTACGTATGCGTGCAGTAGTACTTGGCGAGTTAGGATGATTTCCATTATATGGCTGATGTGTGGATTAAAAGCACACACATATACATTGAAAAAACTCACGCTGAACAAGTCAATTTCATTCGTTTTCGAACAGCAATATTAATTAAGGATAATTGGTATAAATGTGTAACGAATATGATATAGTATTTGCTTAAGCTATGTGTGTGAAACATGTTTACAATTAACAGATTAAACCTTAGAACTACGTATTTTAATACGACAACGTGTGCGCGATGAGTTTTGTCAGTACTGGGTATGAAACTACTATAAATCACATTCGAAAATAGATAATCAAAACATTTTAAACCGATAAGTTTCTTAAAATTATATGATATATAATAATAAGTATAACATTGCACGGTCAGTTTATTCCGATATAATGCATTTAGATAAAACAATATCAAACAAAATCGGATAGGGAAGGCAGCATTCGACATAAACAACGAAAGCACAAATAGCGCAAAAAGGAGCACACCGATCAACAACACATGTCACAAGGACAAACATAACAATAGCACCGCCTACGTGAGCTTGATGCTTGACTTTCTCGAACTTGATAGAAACCTTGCTCAACTGTGAGTCAAAACAACTGTGAGTCAAAATTAAGAGTAACAAGGGCAGATAACTCTAAAATATAGGCAACAGAGTTATCAGCCTTGTCTGAATGATCTTCCCATGTGATAGTGAATAACTATGTTAAGTTTCAAGTGAATACCTTAGATAGTCTTTGAGTAATTGACAGAGACAAAGACTCTGACAATAAACTTAACCATCGCAGACGCATACGCACACACAGACGCACACGCACACAATCCCGTTACGACAATAGCTCGACTTTGATCGAAAAGTCGAGCTAAAATGACCACAATAATTATGAAACTGAACGGCTGAACTGGTTGAACATCAATATTAGTAATGTTTCCTGAGATAGTTAGTTTAAGCACATTGGAGATCAGATTAATATCGGACCAATGTATAGACTAACTAAGTTAACGACACTAACATTTCACATGTATTAGTGCAGTTGTGTTCATTTGTATACATGGTAATTAAGTTGTTCTGTGATTTCCATTATGAGTTCAAAATCATGTAGGATTTATTTGCATTGAAAGTCCATAATAACAACCACATCATAAAACATATTCCATAAATGCACTATTATTTATCCGTCGATGCACTGTACTGGTATTTTATTTCTGGTATGATTTATAGCCACTATAAACATTAGGTGACATGACGTAAATTGTGTTTGAAGAGTTAACACAACAGTCTGGCTATCATCAAGAAACTGCTATTATACAACACGACACTTGCAGCATGTGTGTATGAAGAAAGAAAATAATTGATATCAATTGGTATGAAACATTTAGAGACAAGAGAGTGAATCCGTAGACGCATAATTCATATTTGTTATTAAGTTTGTCAATGGGATATTCAAATGAACCACATTCGATTAATTGAATCATGATCATATTAAGAACACACGTGGTCATAGTCACAAAAGGACACAATTTTATCTAAGATTTACATATGACAAACAGCTGCACCAGCTAGTATGGTGTTATTGACGTATAACATAATAGTCTTGTTAAGTCTATAATAATTCTTGTTGACACCTTGACGAATACGTTTGTTATTCGTAACAATGGCTATAGAACAGTACTTTTTTATTGTTTAAAATTACTTCAATACATTCTTCATCATGCATTAAATTCTTCTTTGGGTAATTGTCTGCACCGCTGTATGAATTTACCTTTGCGTTCCGTTGGACATTCAAAATATGGTCGGTAATTCACTAAATTGTAACAAAAGTATTATATCACCGGCATGCAATAATAACCAGTTTATTAGAAAAGACGTTTATTCTGCAGAAGATTTCACTAGACAGAAGTGGCGTGCGTTAAAATATCATCATCAAAACAACAGCTGTAAAATAAAATAGTTACACAATATATGAATGTCACACTGTGGCGTTTCAAAATAGCGATGTAGCTTAGTCGATATCCGAACATAAAATAACATTTAAACTCTGGTATTAAGTGTGTAACGTTATTTCGTCTTTTCGACTGGCTGTTTACTTAGAGCAGATTTAATCTGTTCTCCGTTCCCAGTATTACAGTAGTAGTACATTGTAGCGATTGGGACGGAAACTAGACTATAAGCTGCTCTACGAAACTGCCAGGCATAAAAACCCTATAGACTATGTATTCCCTGTGACTAGTTCCGTGTGCAATTAATTGTACTTGCAGCTTTTACAAACACATTATTTATCTGGTGAATGGTAATTACATGTCTATCGTAGTTTGCTTGGTATAAAAACTAGTGACGACAGTGTTATTAGATTCTAGATTATGTTATATAGGCACATGCGGCATAAGCGAAATGTTCCAGACACGTTTAGCAAAAAAGTGAAGTAGATGGAGGATATTTGTTTGTTTTGATTGAATATGGTTTATATCTCATCGTGTAGTGATAAAATTCAATATTTTCAAGAGCGCGTAGCAAAACTGTCAAAACTGGTACTATTTAAGCCAAATTACCACTGTGGTTAGGCTACGTATGAATATGTTATTCCATTCATATTTTTCACTTCAAAATCCGCCATCTTGGATTATGGTGAATAGGTGAAAACGACTTTTTTGAGAATTTGCATTAAATCACACACCAACTTGTAGGAAATGGTCTAACTAAGAATAAAAACCCCCACATGACATGTTTCCGTTCAGTAATAAAAAAGTTACAGACATTTTAGTGTTGAGATTTTTGTAAATTAAAGTAGTCCCTGTGAGGGGGCGGAGCCTATATCAGTCACATTGTAGGTGATAACCAGTGACTGATATAGGTTTTATTTCACTGATAGAACTCCATTTCTCATCAATTAGCATTAAATAATTACATATAGCCTTTATTTACGTAATAATAAACTTGTAAACTTGTAAACTTCAATGACAAGACAGTATATCCACCAAGTGCACATATTATTATACAATGTGTTGTGTAAAGGCAAATATTTGCGAAATATTACACATTTAGAGGAAAAAAACTGTCGGAGTAGGCCGCATGGCTCTAGATGTTCAGTTTACTTCTTTTGAAAGCTTCTATGTGGCTGTCTTTGTGACAGTGTATCCGCGCACATACAAGGGGTGATCAATGTAGTCGGAACCATTCCATCTAAATTTTAAAACATATAGATTCTGGAAAAATGAACTTACCAGCTGATATAGATATATCAATTAATTATATTGTGACGTCACATTGTGATTGGTGACGTTAATTATTGTGACTAAGGTGCAGAGCGCGTCGTCGAAAATGATCGACAATACATAATCATAAAGCAACGACATTTGTTAAGACTAACGCTAAACTTGGAAAATTCTTGCGATATTTCAAAGATGACTTCACCAAAAGCATGTTAAGCTTTAAATGAGCGATTCATACATGATTTCATTGTTTATGTGTGTGTAGGGACTCTGAAAAAGTGATACGTGGATAAAAAGAGAACACACGAAAGAAGTAACACAGCAGTAGGGACTCTCCCCCTTAATTTCTGCGAGATAAGAGGCATAGCTCGGAACCATATGTTACTGGTGAAAACTGCGATCAGTATATACTATAAAACAATTAATATTTGACTCCAGTCAAAAACGATTCTTTCGAAATCGCGCACTAAACGTATAAGGTTGTGCTTCCTTCTTCATTAGGATAGTACATCCGTGTATAGCCAACCACCATTTTCGGAGTTTTATTTCCAATAACGCATCGAGACTCAGCAATTCTATCCAACTTACATGTAACAATCCAGAGTTACCCATTTAAGATAAAACTTGAGTGTTGCTTAATCGGTGGTGCTTAGAATGCCATCATGTGACGGTCAACGTCACGTGTTTCTTGCCTGAAGAAAATGAAGTTAAATGTAAATTTGGTTGGAGATATCTTTGTCTGGAAGATGCTTACGTGCTTTTGAGCCTTGCTGACAAACAAAAGTGTCAATGAAACTTCTCGAATATATTGATCACCCTTCGTACATGTACAACTGAAACATCAGGAACAAACAATACCTGGGGTGTTACATGTAGAATGTATGAAGGCCACCATGCATCATGATTAGTATGGTCTTGTGAATGAAGCATTCTGTGTATGACTTAATCAATCTTATACAGCACATAAGGTGATCGATTGTTCATCTAGTTAAGTCAGCTTGTTCCATAATTGTCATATAGTGTGTCGTCTTAACGAGTTAAAGCGCACACGTTATGAGCAAAACCAATCATACTTTTAATATTTATGACACACATTGGCAACGACTGTCAGAAATATAGAAGTATTCTTGCATTCTCTGCTCGACTTCACGATGGTTTGTATCATTTTAGTTCACTAATTGCGTTATTTAGAAACAAAATGTTTGCTACATTATCTTCATATGACATTACAACGCAAACGAATTACCACAGTATGCACTATCCTAGAAGACGATGAATTATTGTTGATATTTTATAGCCAATTATCTTAACAATATTGTTTACTTACATAAAAAACCGCTTTCCTTCGGATACAATTGTACCAGGTTCAATGAATAAAATGTCTTTGGTTCAGTTTTGTGTTTAAGTCAATTTTTGTACTTAACTACATTAAATATTGTATCAGAGCTATTGTTTTGAAACTTCCAAAACATGTATTGTAATTCTTTATATCTGTGATATATGTATATGTTATTACTGTTCATATTAACTGTAAAATAATCAGGCTTGTGTAGGTCAGTTCCAAAAAAAGAAACTCCCAACACTTGTTTGCCATCAATGTCTGACATGCAAAGCTAGATCCATAACTCTGGTCTTCATTTTCAAGACTAATTTCCCTTTTGGTACTTAGCAAATACCTTTGTTAAATCGATAATAGGACACCGTACAAGGAAGGCAGCGCTCTACCCAAACAGCAGACAACAGAAAATATATAAACTACTTTTTTGTGAACACATGGCCTAGGGTGCTATCCATTAAGCATCTAAATGGAAAACTGAGAAATTTCTTATAATCTTAATGTTTCCTAAAGTGTTCAGCTAAACAAGAAAATAAAGATTATCCATTTTGTCATAGATAAGAAGCATTATGCAAATAACCAAAATAATCACAAAGAAAACATGGGTTATTCTTCGTTTCTTTGAAAATATGTGTAGCTGAATTACTTAACTTAAAGCAAACTTTTTTTGTTTTCCCTTAGGATGCTTTGGGAATACCAAACCTAATCTGCATTTTTCAAGAATTATTTCCCTTCATAAACATAGAATATATATTGGTAAGTTTAATGTTACGACGGTTTTCTCATAAACTATAGCCGATATTGCTTTGGAACTTTTACCTTTTCTTCACCATCAATAGCTGACTCTGTAAAGCAGGACGCATTGAAACATTTGCTTTGAAATGTGTTATACCTTTTCATAATCTGTACCTCATTCTGTTAAGCAAGAAACGTCTGTCCGATTAAATGCATGGGATATGTACCTTTTTACAGTTGCAAAGATAAGATAGTCGTCATCTCCCACAATCCGGGGTTCTTGTTCGATTGGGATTCGTGATAATGGGAATATATTGGATTCCCATTGTTTTTCATTATTACAACAAGTATGGACATCATTATTGTGTTCTCATGTAGTAGTAGATAATACAAAACTACTTGTTTGGCTTCAGCGAAACACTGTACATTGCGTACATGTACTTCATTCAAGTAACATACTTTATTGACGCTTATCATCACTTGAAATTATTGCAGGTTAATTTTACAGCGGAAAAAACTAAGAGCATAATTTGCAATGATTTGCAGGAAGGAACCAGTCTGTACAGACTTGATATATACTCGTTGCAACATCAATTTGTAGTAAACCTACATACACATTTCTAAGTAAACATTCAAATGAGTCCAACAACTCGCCCTAGCGGTTTTGTCAGATTCTAATCTTCAGTCTAAATAAGTGCAGTAAGTAAAAGTAGAATAAATAGGAAACATTACGATCATTTGCCCACTTTGTCTGAGTCGGTTATAATGTGTAATGAATAGTCTACATTTGCAGGGGTTATTTGATACAAACACGCTAAGGGCGATGTTAAATTGTTTCGGGACTATGAATAAATGTCTTCAGTGACCAGACTTATAGCAAGTACAGACAAGTTTAACTTGGATCCCATGGGATGCTATAAACGTCAATCCATAGTGATATACGAGAGGTATTCGGAATTTCTATATACATGTAATTATGTTGTGAGCTCAGACCTTGGGAAAAAGACAGACATATGTGTTGTATAGGAAATCAAGTTAACTATGCACCATTTAATGACTGATATCAATAACTGCACAACAACATTCAAATATCTGACATTACTCATGGATCTGTAGGAACTCTTATTCAAGTATATACGTACTCAGAATACACCGAAACAACTGATTATATTTTTGCTTCGATATGTCAGAAGATGCTTGTACTGGCATGCGTCCGTTTACGTGGCTCGCGTGGAAGTTTTTGTTGCAATTCGAAGCATGTTGGCAAAGAATGCCGAACATTAACTGCAATGCATTTAATTAAAGAGGTATTTTAAGTAGGCTACACAGTCATGTAATTACTTGGTTTAGATAGGAATATGAAACAAATAACACGTTTACAATATTTTATCAAGATAGGATAGGATTTATTACAAGGAACTCATTCACAAGACATAGTCTCCCCCAAACATATCACCAAAAGAATCAATGGAGAAATTGGATGAGATGAATTGGGAAAGTGAAAGAAAAATACAATATGGCTTACATGTATTATTTTTTTATGTACGATGTAGGTTGATAGCAACGATGACTATTGGAATACATTACACAGTACAATAGGAATAGAAGACGAGGAGTTGTACTAGGCGATTGTAAAACATATGTAAATAATGTAAATGGACATAATGCGTAGGCCTACTTACCGTTTTGCCATATACATTTTTATAGCCTTTGAATACATGGGCTTTAAGGACTCATGTACATTGTTATACTAATTTCCAATTTAGGATCATAACATTCAAATAAACATTATGGCATAATTAATTGTTAACCCAGTTCTCTGTGACCTCATAGAAAAAACATCAGACTGTATAACTTAAACCATGGAAAAGATATCAACATGTATCCAAACACGCTGGATACAAAAAAGCAGCATGGTGTTTTTTTTATTTTCTCCTAATTATGTCGTAAAGCCTGTTCCACGAAACAACGAACATGATAGGTTAGATGGAGAGAAACTGTAAATGTCAAGAAACACGCTATATATTGTGTTTTTACGGAACATTTTCAAAATGTAGGTTTCCTGGCATGGTAATTAAAGCTAAAAGTTATTTGATAAATGTAGCAGTCTATTTTGTAGTGATTGACATGCGATATTGAAATACAATGTTTGAAAATCTTCGCTGAAAAGAAGGTAATGGGACCTGCAATAAAACAGCAGATCGACCTCGTTAATACGCAGCTGTTAATATGTTGAAATACAATTCAGACAATTTTGCTGATAACGTAACAATCATTTTTATGGAATTGATACTACTACGGCAGAAAAAATGTGTTATGTCATGTCATTATTGCAGCTGTGAGTGAAAATATGATTGTTTACTACCAAACAGCGACTTATTAAAGGCACAATACATACGTACATACATTCTATGACTATGATGAAACTAATAAAAACAATCTGAAGAAAACTAGTAAAGTCGAAAGCTTAATATTTATGTTGTTTTAAAAAGAGACATACTATAATAAGAAGGAATACGAAAGGACGTACATGCTGAATATTGATCAATGCATCACAATGTACAAACAGTAGAAGCGCAATTTTGACAAGTACAAAAATATCTATCTGGTCAGACAACTCTCCAATATACACCAGTTAGTGCGCAATCCCTCCATACGAAACTTAACCAACATATGTAAGATATGTAAAGCAATTTTATACCTGTATTCATGTTTCAGATGATTTATTTGGCTCATAGTAAAAGAAGATTATAAACAAATTTACGAGACAGACAAGTGACAAACGTTGCTGTTAGAAGCTCGAGAGTAAATCTTCCAGAGTTGTGAATTCTCGACACGTCCCATGAGGATAAGTAAATTAGAACAGAAATGAATGCCAACATCTTAGTAGATATTGTAATATGGCAATGTACTACTTCTTCCTTTGATAATGTCGTAGGATAATGTACACGTTCTGACTTATGTCTGCCATCTGACTGCGCAAGTTCTTGACCACTCCATGAACCAAAACTACAACTATCGTGAAAGACGATTTGACAAATATGTGTCAACATTGAAGGTTAGATACCAGGCCAAAAACGAGTTATTGTCTTTCGATTTGAAATTTGTTAAATCGCTCTGGTTTGAAAGTGAACATCGTGCACTCATTGGACATTTAGAATATTTATATCATGACTGCACCATCTTATTAGCATCAATAACAATAATAATTATTGTCATTTCTCGCAGTTAACTCTATTGAAAAATTGAATTTACCCATAGACGTATTCATACTTTGCTGATTCAAATGAGGAAACAAAATACATATTTTAACGTTCGTGTCAGCAGACTACTAGTATTTTAATGAGGTATTGGTGTATTAATGGGTAACTTCGGCACTGTGCAATTTTAAATATTACACGACGCATTAATAACCGGCATCAGAATAGTTTTGGAGCGTTAGTACCTTAACATTCTTAAATTTCCTCTCTTTAATTGAATTCATGTTCGATATATGTACATACTCATATTCTACACAGAGCATCAGGTTTTCGAGAAATATAAATATAACATATATTGTAAACATTGTAACTAAATCGTTTCAATGTCGATATGTCACTCCCTCAAGCGGTACAATAGGATGGTATGTACAGTGGTACCATACTTTAATTCAAACTTAGCAGTCATCGAAAGATGACACTTCCTGTCACAAAACGTCACACATCGCGTACAATGACGTGCACCTGGATTTGAGACAAGACCATGTCATTTGCTTTGTTTTTGTTTTATCGTGTGTAGAAGTTGCCAATTGAATATAAAGAACCATGTTTGTCGTCATTAGGATGTTTCCTTGTGGTTGTGTTTTTGTTTTTGTGTAATGCTATGATCTTATTTATGCCGTTCGTGCTCTACTGGATATAATGAGGTTATGCCTGTCCTGTCCGAATCGTTACTATAAGGCTTTATACTGGGTGATAATAATTTCAACGAAATGCTGCTGAGGTCAACGATCAACCTTATTTGACCGATTATCCTTTGAACGCAAATAAAAAAGAGATATTTAAAATGACGTTATTACGATGACACAGAGTGCAGATATTGCGTTGTTTACAATGTTGTGTTTTGCTGAGCTTTTAGTTTTGAACTAGATTGAAAAGATCCTCCTGTTCTACAGCTATATGTATTATTCATGCTAACATATTAGTACCAAATTGGAGTTTTATAATGTGCACTGTCCGTTTACAAAGAAATAAAGAAGGAGTATATAACTTCATAAAACAATTCCTGTGAACATTGAGAGTTTGTAATTAAGCACGGTATCTACTTGCTGTTTGAGAAATTGGATTGTTCTCAGAAAATTGTTTAATGTACCAAATGCAATTCGATGTAAATTTTCTGTATCATAAATTGTATCAAGCGTTAATTGTTATCTGTTACCGAATTAGTTTGTGTTATAATCGGTGATTCTGCACTGCTCAGCCGTGATGGTTTTCGTTCGAGTTGTATAATGTGTTTGTCATGAAGCTATTTAGCTAACTTGAAGGCAGTATATGTCTTCCATAAATTAGGGACCATAGCAAGGGTGTTAGTCAATGTGTAACATCATTTAAAGGGAAGGAAAATGCTAATTACACGTTGATTTGATGTTAAAGTAGCATTTATTTGAAACGCATTGACGAAAACAGAATAAAAATCTAACAAATATTAATGAAGTTATTGCACGTTGAAACCCTCGCTTTGACGTCTTTTCAGCATTTAGTTTCTGGATAATTGCCATAATTCATTCAATGCCACTGTTTACGATTGTATGTTTATAAACAAACGAATATATGAATCATATTCTGTATTTATCGAGTTCCGGTGATTAATCCGTCAAAAATAGAAAGGATACTATTTTAATTTCTAATTTGTATTCTATATGTACCCGTGCAAATCTAATATACTTGAATAAGAATGTAATCGAACACCAAACTTCTATAGATGATATGTGTATGTTATAAAAGCAACCACTTTGGTGTGGGATAATTAAATTACTCCTGATCTTGCACCTTTATTAGTATTCAAGAAGATTAATTTCATATGAACTCGTCCTCGAAAGCATGACTGTTCTCTCATGTTGAGTAATCCACAAATTATCGACGGTACGAAAACTTTGTAACAGAATATATATTTAAGAGATAATTATTTCTGATTTGTGCATAGTACATTATCTATACAAATAACATATAAACATATATTTGTACATATGTACTTATCACAAAGACTGATATATGTCGCAAAAACACATTTTACAGTACCCTATGACTTGTTTCTGATTGCAACATACGAGGATATATCTAGGTATCTACAATCGTAACAAACTTTCGGTAGACGTCGCATTAGGAGAATAAGGTCGCAAGTGCAAAAACACTTTTTGATAAATAACTTTAAAAAAAAACGTTTTCGAGCAAAGTTAAGTCAATATTACCTTTTTAGTTTAAACATATTTTATTACCCAAAAGTATACAAAATTTGACATACAAATACATCTATAAATACATTTTATATACATGGGTAAAAGGGTCGAGCCACAAGTTCCAAAACTTAGTTACGGCTCTCCCCTTATACCAACATGAATTACATTATAATATATATATATATAGCGTGAATTTAAATGCAGCTGTTAACCTGTAGATTATTACACATTTACAGAGGTAATATTCAAATATTATTAGAAAAATTGGATAGAGTGAGAATAAAGCTAGGATTGGTTTTGTAAGGATAGGACAGAACAGTAAGAGTAAGGTTAGGAGTAAGAAAAGACTAAGGTTGTGGACTTTAGATCTAATCATTATTCATTGAAACGTTTTGTGTCTTTAATGAGCTTATGTACAGCATTGACTATTTTTATATTACTTGCATAAGTTAAATTATCACTTCCGAACAGTAAGAGCTTAATATTTAGAGGATGAAGATTTCGAGTACTGCGAAAAAGCTCGAGTCGTTCATTTACGTATCGAGTACAATGAAAGAAAAAATGAACTGCGTCTTCAGGTGAATTACAATACAAACATAGATCATGATCAAAAATATTATTAACATATAAGTCATTGTTCAAATTACTGCAGTTATTACGAAGCCTAGCATGATATACTGACATTGATCTATTACCATACATAAAGTGAGGAGGGACTACCTTCTCGGGAAAAACATCTTTTAGCAATTCTCGTTTAAACAAACTAAGTGATTAACAGTTTCTTAATAATGGCGGTAAGGCGTTCCATAGGTGAATAGCGGATGGAATGAATGACCTTTCAAATAATGTGGTTCTTCGGGGAGGTGTCAGAAAATCAGTTTGATGTCTTAGGTTGTAATGTAGGTTTTCATTATTCTGTCTTGGGAACAATACATTCAAATAATCAGGCACTAAATTGTGTTTTACTTTAAACATAAAAATAAGTTTTTGGTATTTTCTTCTATCATCAAGAGTAAACCATCCATAATATTACCTCTTCCGATTTTCATGAAAATACAGGTTTATCAGCTGCGCCTTGTTGTGCAGAATTCAAATGCATACTCTTATGCTCTAAGTAGCACTTACGAAATCATACGACACATCGACAAACTTCAACAAGAACTGTTATAAATTGTAGCAGAAACGGAATATAATACCTTGGGTTCCGACGATGAATTCCCTGAGGTTTAAAGACTTTACCTCAGGTACATTCCAAGTTAGAGACGACACAACATTTTTCGACAAACGGGCGACCAGGGCCAATATAATAATATGCCTCCCCCATTTGTCGGGGCCATAAAAATAAATTCTACATACCAATGCTGCCAGTGATGTTGGTGCTTTCTTCGGTATATAATCCAGTAGTTATGTTGATGAAAACAAAATAATTCCAATTAGGAACTGCTTTGTTCGCACAATATTGTTAGAACTATATCATTGTAGTTGCTTATGAACATGACAGAACAGAGCAGGACGCATTTTTATTCAGATTCTTGTGGTGTACATCTTAAGCTGTATATATTTAATAGGCATATAGTCATGTAACCTTAAGTACCAACATGAGACTGTATAGTCAAGGAACATTTACTTAGTATCCCATTCTCTTCTAGTTATAAACTGTAGATTAACTCCCTACGTGTAATAATAAAATATATAATCCACGGGATCTTATTTACATTGTAGATGCATGATTGTATGGTTAAATATACAACACCCCAAGCTGTGTGCATTCCCTTTTATTATAAAATATAGTAATAAGAAAAAAACTACGGAATCCTATTTCTGCAATCGAGTTTGAATGCTGCCTTCAATGTCCAATTTTATATTATTTGTTTGCTGCTGACATGTGTTAGAGCATCTCCAAACTTCGCACTCAAAGATCTCTCACTAGCAAGAAATACTTCAAACTTCGGAGCACATGCGATTAGTTTATTTTAAATAATTTATATTCTGTTTTAATGTCATATAACAACGTTCTTTCAATGTCGCGACATGGGAACACGCTTTTACCTATAGATTATCCAGGTGGAGATGTTGCGATGTTTAAAACAACAAATTTACAAAACCAGAATTTCACATTTTGGACGAGGGGCATCGCCTATGGTGTGCTATATCGGATAAAGCGTTCGTGAGTAAATACATTTGTAGATATTGTCTTGATAACGTTTTAATAGTTTGTATGTACACCTGAATATTTTCATAATCATCCTTTCAATAAAACTCTTTTCATGAATATTTTCAAATTATAGCGCGAAACATCATAGGGAACAAAACATCAAATATATTTTATTGCGTAGTTTTTTCTCTAGTTCGTTGTTGAGGATCTTATTGAAGATTGATTGATATTGTCAAATAAGTTTCCTCGTAAACTATTTTTTTCTATTATCATTGTAATTATTTCATTATTATTCGCATAGTGTTTCCGCCTTAGTCACAATGGCGGGACAAGGATTCCGTACAAAAAGCCATATGTTCTTTCGCAAGTGGTCATAAAATCGTCAGTTTTAGGTCGCAGTTTGAATTTATACGACCTTATATTGCTGCAATAAGTAGCTGTACTATAAATCAAGTAACAACTGTTTAAGGACCTGATATGTCAATTGACATTTTCACAATTGACAATAAAATGATAAGAAATAATGAATAACTATGTGGTTTACGTGTACAAATGTTATAAATTCGCCCACCATTCACTTAAACTAATATATAAAAGTTTGTTTACTCCCATATTTTAATCGGTTGTGTTACAAAAGTTTTACAACATATATTGATCAACCCCGACAACTTCATTCCTGATTATATCCATTACCTAAATGCATGCTTCGGATTTACGAATGTCCATAACCTTTAACCTTATGCATAGGGAGTGCTTGTAGCATCTGGCAGCGTATGTGTGAATGGTTCTTTAATTTTACATTCTTCAAACATGATATGCATGGCACTGTTGTCACAAATACTTTCCCTCCAGGCTTCGGTAGGTAATCAAAATCAAACTGAAACGTTTCATATAGTAAACACATTACATCGTGATCAATATAATTTAATATTTTGCTGGAAGTCCCACTTAATTGGCAATAGTAGTTCAGTCATATATAGACTAGCCAGTCACATTGTTCTGACACAATGTCAACCAGAAATCACCTGGAACTAACTATGTGGGAGCTTAATCTACTATGAGCGTCAATCAAGGGAGGTGATATACTAGAACCATTTTAACGACTTAGGTATGTCTCGGCTGTGCTCGAACCTTTCATATTCGAAGTGACCACTCTACCTCTACACAAACGAGGCAGACGATTTATAGCAATATAATGGTAGTCTATTTGTCCCCTTACATACAGGAATTTGCATGTATTTTATTTAGCCATTTACTCCATGGATATAGAACTTTACGTTAACGCATCTACCCTATCAGAGCTTCAATGCACAACGACAAATTAACTTATGTATCAGTTTAACGCATAATCAGTTCACACAATAAACAGAACAACGAGAACAAATTGAGGAATCAAAAAAACCGGAGCAATCTAGGAAAATGCATGAAACCCATTGATGCAAAGCATCAAACTACTGCTTCTTATGTTATTGTACGAATGGTATTTAAGTTCGTGCATCCTATACTGACCTCGTGATCACACTCTGCCTTCATGGACGGTAAATTACCGATCTTCAAATCGTTGCCACCAAACCGAAAGTGAAAGTCTTTAATGCGCATGTCCAGAGTTTTTGGAGTGACGTTTCGACGCTCAAACTGAAAATATATCTGTAGCTATTGTAGTCTAGAGTGTAGGTATTAGCACAGAACTTAATTATTTTGTGTTTTTCAAGATTTTAGCATTGACGGATACTGATAATTTTTAAAATAAGTGCCCTCCATTTCTAAGTCAAGAAATAACCCTTTTTTCTATAACTGTTATGTCGTAATGATGATCATGCCTTCCTGACAAATACTAAGGAATTATGTTAGGTTTATCAAACAATAAACATGTACATAATAATACAGTTCAGTCCTAAAAGTCGTCTTCAGACGGGGATTATCGAATAAGTGTCAATTTGAGACCGGCTACAATGCCACTGGTATTTAATTACCTTATATTACCTACATTATAGTTCTCCTCGGTACATTAACAGAAACCCGACCTATGTATCCAATTTTCTTTCACATCACCAAATTGGCTTCATTTAATTACGGGTGTAAATGACGTGAGACAAATTGAGGGGAGTTGTATTATATCTATTAAACAGTAGAGGTGACAGTCGTGATACGACTGACATAAATGACACAGAGACCGCGGTCAATTAGGTCGCACGAGAAAAATCATCCGTTGCTTAGTGACTTTGACAAGATTGAAGAAGAAAACCTGATATTACGGAGTGATGTTATATAGCTAATGAACCTCTAGCGTTATGGGAACGGACATATTCTGAAGAAATAATAATAGTTATTGAAACAGTCCGCAGGGAAAATGTCTGTATGTACAACAAAGTATATCATTATCAGACAACGAACTGAATTTTCCAGTTGACTTCGAGTCGTTTCAACCAGAAAGCACGGTTCCTATAAAAATGTCTAGGGAATATAACGATATATGCTCGTAATGTAGACTACATGTAGCATTATTAGATACACAGCCTCTGTTATTGGGGGAATATTCATTAGAACATCAACAGTGTTGATAGAAATTGCCTCAACTATTTAACTCGTAAAAACCTTCCTATGACACATTGAGTCAAAACTGATATTTGTGTCATCAATAAATTATAATATTTTTCACCCTTCATTACAAATGACCAGTTATGAAGGAAAACAAGCTTGGCCAAACTTTGTGGCATCCATCTAGACATACCGGCTTGATAAGCGTTCATCACAAAATCAATGTGTCTCCCCCACTATATTTTGTAGACGTACTTATATCATACCTGCAATGTGTTATAAGTATCAGTTGTTGTCATCCTTGTGTATGGTGTGGGCGTGTTTTGAAACGTTCACTATATTCCCTCATATCTCCACCAGAACATCGGCCATTCAACCTCTTCATCTTTATGTTCCCTTTGTTGATATTCATGTTATACCTGCGGTGGTATTCACAAAGCATCTTAGTAGAAAACTCATGATAATTGCTTATTAATAAGTGTATAAGCTAATCAAGGAAATCAATAGTATTTTTTCTTAGTGCATTATGCAAAGAGCTATAGTACAATTATATCGCCTTCACAATAAATGCACAACTTAACGGTATTTGCACACTACATGGAAATAAAGTCGAAATTCACAATCAGCACATACATTATGTGCATTACATAGCTATTTATACTGTTCTTTGTCCTTGGGTCATTTTTAACTCTTCGATCTTATAGCGATTTATGTTGGATTTATTCTGAATATACGTGTAAAACTTGTGAATGTCTGAATTATAACTCATAGTCGTACTTCAACTTGTATAGACGGATTGTTTTATAGCTTAATATATCATGTTAGCAAAATGTCTGATATTGTACCTATTATGCCCTAATTGCATCGACTTGTAAGACAATGTCACAGTAATATACGGTATTAAATGTAACATGAACAATCCTATATTAAGTAGCATTATTATATAATAAGTTATATATATATAACTCAACTCAACTATATCAGACCAATAAATCATTTGCTTTACATTTGAACCGTGTAATAAATTGTCTAAAATTACAACTTACAGATGATATATCTGTATTTTCTATGTTGCCACCAAGTAAATAACGTGAATCCTGATGTTCGATCATTTTTGTGAAATGTCTAACCACACAGTAACCAGTCTGTTGCCATAGCGACGGTAACGTAATAATTTATATTCTTCATCAATGACTCTACTCTATTGTATTGTTTATCATCCACGAATGGTGTCGCAGCATACTGCAACAAGGACAAGCAAGTGTTAAAAGTTTTGTTAGTGTTTGTTGTTTCGTTAGAGACTGTCGTAAGCGTGTGATAAGTGTGTAGCAAAAATACACACGATACTACATCTTGGGTACCCACCAGTTAATCTCTAGTTGGGTGAGAATTGATTGATTCACCTTGCTAAGCAACTACGGCGTTAATATACTTTCTTTGTACCTGTTCGTATTTATATATCGTGCTATTTCGACTACACGTATATTACTATTCTATCAAATTTATTGTATTTGTTTGCGCTTAAAATACAATAGCAAAGTCAAATACGTTGAATGTGGCTTTGGTGTGTTATTGTTTAAGTTAAAAAAACATCTTAAACATCATCATACATTTTATAATTATAGAGGTGTAGTAAACAGTTACACTTCATGAAATGCCTCAGAACAATGACATCGTCATCATGTATAGGAAGAGAAAAATGGTAATTAACCAAAACCAAAACTTTCATATCAGATGCTCAAAGTCCTTTGGGTGAGGTTGCGGCCTTGCCGCAAAAACAAAACAAACACCTGTACCGAAACTACTGGAATACTGACCGCCTATGTGAATACTGTGAAATATGTGCTTCAAAACTAGTTAAATTCAACGTTCGCGTGACTTAGAGCAAGCATAGTGCCATTGCAATTGTTCAAGCAGACATTTCATTTCTCAGTTGCTGTGAAATATGTGGTCCAAATATAGTTAACTTCACCATTCGCATGACTAAGAGCAAACATACAATGTAGAGCCATTGACATTTCATTTCTCAGTTCAAAGAAAACTCGTTCGTATTAGGTTGCTTCTATTTGCTAATTTGGTTAATTGAACGACATGATCTATGAAGCTGTTCTTTCATTGACGCGTTTGACAAAAGAGCAAATCAAACAAATTTTGTCAAACCAATCCTAGTATTGGTTGGGCTAATCAATTCTTTAATAACTAATTTAATTTTGTACTATTGTGGTTCTGAGAATGTTACAATGATGATCTGTTCAGTATTTGGTAAAATGCACACTGTTGAAACAATCTGAGATTACAACACCTAAATTCTGGTTGGAATTTTGTTTACAATACGTGAGTTTCTTTGCATTTGGTTTTAAATATGTGTTTAGTCATACTGGTCTACAGTATTTCAGTCATCATGAAGACTAAAGAGGTTCACTATCATTGCACAAAAGGAACTAAAACTTACCTGGACTAACTATGCTGGTCGCTAACCAAAGACGATATACCAGTATAACTTTTAACGGCTTTGGTTTGTGTCGGCGTGTGATCGACCCCGAAGATGTTCGCACTCGAACCGGAAACTCAACCGCTACTAAACAAACACGGATGATTCAATTGCTAAGAACTTGACAGGCCTCATTTTGAAATCAAATCATATATAACATAGATCTATGTTTGAACAAACAGGGGAACCAAATATTAGTTTACCGACCAAGAGGGGGCGCATCAGGTGAAACATGCGGCGGTATAGTTTAAATCGTAACACACATCGACTACATGATACATACGCCAAACATATTACATGCACCAATACTTTGTAAATGGATAGATATACATTGTACTTGGATGGAAGTATTGTACAACACCATAACATTCCAAAACATTATATGGAGTACCTAACAGAAGTAGTACAGCAATGTGCATAATCAAGTGCTTGGTTATTGTACAAGTATTGACCATCACAACCAGAAGACATATACAATAAAGCTGTCACGTTAAACAATCGTTCACAATATCTTGAAAATGGTAATTACAAGTCTATCACTTGGCGTAAGAACAAGAAACGAATATCATTATAACTTGCATCATGGCACGGTGATTCATAAACCATGTTTGCAGTGTAGGCATGCGTTGTCATGTGAAAATGGGGTTCCGTGTAATAAAGCAATCATTCTTACGTAAGCGATTAGCTACACTGATTAAATCATGTCAATGATCTGGCTCTTTTAGGCCTCTGACAAGTTGTCATATACCATGTCTTGTCGAACCCTTTATAAAAGCAATACAAATCATTATTGTAATATGTATGACAAAATTAGTAATATCTTTCAGAGTTACGTTGAATTCCCTCTTTCGTAGCATTCCTATTATTTTTTCTAAAACCCATTACATGTACATGTTCACATCGCCGATGTTTTTACCCTGCTGAAGCCTTGGTATAACAATTGTTTTTACCTATGCGTGACACTAAACAGTTAGCTCATTTGTAGAACCGTGTCTAAGCACTATATTCATTCGTCCAGAGCAGAGAACCAATTCAATAAAGGTTACAATAAAGTACTTCTGTTAAACCATCTGGTGAGGCAAGTATGTTCACTTAGTTCAAAACGTCACTGAGAAAGAATTAGCTCCTTGGAGACATATTGTCAGGGAAACTTAATAGAATACTTACTAGTTATTCAATTAGTCTTCGTATCTTGAGCAAAGAAACAACACCATTCTTACTAATATTGTAGATAAAGAAATTTGTTCTCCACTAAGTACATAGAAACACGCACATGTGAGTAATACATTTTCTCCCTAAGATTACCTGTTAAACCGGTCATTTTGGTATTTTTCTTCATATATCAGTTATATGTGTGTCTACTTGTTCCCTGCTTGTTCCCTGCTTTAGTTCTTAACCTGAAAATAACGCATACAGCAATTGCTTCCTACAATTAGTGGCTGAAACGATTATATGTTGAAATAGACTATCGAAACAATTTAAATGTGTTTACAAATAAAATACACCAAACTCATTATTCCGCGTGCCCTTCGAACAAAACTTTAGGCGAACATTTACTCCTATAGAGAAACGTAATATCTACAAACCCTCGTAGACAACAGTCTTCAAATTGTAATACGTGCAGTAGTACTTGGCGAGTTAAGATGATTTCTATTATATGGCTGATGTTTAAATTAAGAGCACGCCCATATACAAATGTACATTCAAAAAATTAATTCTGAATAAGTCAATGTCATTCGTTTTTCGAATGATAATATTAAGGATAATTGGTATAAATGTGTAAGGAATATGATATAGTGTTTGCTTTAGCTATGTGTGAAACATGTTTGCAATTAACAGATTAAACCTAAGAACTACGTATTTTATTACGACAACGTGTGCGCGATCAGTTTTGTCAGTACTGGGTATGAAACTACTATAATTCACATTCGAAAATAGATAATCAAAACATTTTAAACCGGTAAATTTCTTAAAATTATATGATATATGATAATAAGTATAACATTGCACGGTCAGTTTATTCCGATATAATGCATTTAGATAAAACAATATTTAACAAAATCGGATAGGGAAGGCAGCATTAAACAGAAACAACGAAAGCACAAATAGCGCAAAAAGGAGCACACCGATCAACAACACATGTAACTAGACAAACATAACAATAGCACCGCCTACGTGTGCTGGATGCTTGACTTTCTCGAACTTGCTCAACTGTGAGTCTAAATTAAGAGTAACAAGGGCAGATAGCTCAAACATATAGGCCACATAGTTACCAGCCTTGTCTGAATGATCTCCCCTTATGATAGTGAATAACTATCTTAAGTTTCAAGTGAATACATTTGATAGTCTTTGAGTAATTGACAGAGAAAATAAACTTAACCAATGCACACGCAGACGCACCCTCACAAACATACGCACACTATCCCGTCACGACAATAGCTAGACTTTTTTTCCGTCGAGGCACTATACTGGTATTATATTTCTGGTATGATTATAGCCACTATAAACATTAGGTGACATGACGTTAATTGTGTTTGAATAGTTAACACAACAGTCTGGCTATCACCAAGATGCTGCCATTATACAACAAGACACTTGCACAGATCCAAATCTGATTTCTGAGCCAAAAGAATTGATATCGTATTGGTATGAAACATTTAGAGACAAGAGAGTGAAAACGTAAACGCATAATTCATATTTGTTATTAAGTTTGTCAATGGGATATTCAAATGTACCACATTCGATTAATCGAATCATGATCATATTAAGAGCACACGTGGTCACAGTCACACTGGACTCAACGTTATCTAAGATTTTCATAATTATGACGAACAGCTACACCAGCTAGTATGATGTTATTGACATATAACATAATAGTCTTGTTTAGTCTATAATAATTCTTGTTGACACTTTGACGAATACGTTTGCTATTCAATCCTAACAATGGCTATAGAACGGTATTTTTTCATTGTTCTAATTTAGTTCATTACATTCTTCATTATGTACAAAATTCTTCATTGGTAGTTGTCTGCATCGCTGTATCAATTTACTTTTGAGTTCGTTGGATATTCACAATATGGTCGGTACGTTCACTAAATTGTAACAGAATTACATATCACCGTCATGCATTAATAACCAGTTTAATAGAAATGACTTTTATTCTACAGCAGAAGATTTCACTAGACAGAAGTAGCGTGTGTTAACATATCTTCATCAAAACCAAATAAAATAGTTACTCAATAAACGAATGTCTCACTGTGGCGTTTCAAAGAGCGATGCAGCTTAGACTATATCCGAACATAACATTATGTAAAATAACATTTAATGTGTGATGTTATTTCCTCTTTTCGACTGGCTGTTTACTTAGAGCAGATTTAATCTGTTCTCCGTTCCCAATATAACGGTAGTAGTACATTGTAGCAATTGGGACGGAAACTAGACTATAATCTGCTCTACGAAACAGCCAGGCGTAAAAGCCTTATAATTGTGTATTCCCTCTGACTCGTTCCGTGTGCTATTAATTGTACTTGCAGATTTAACAGACACATTATTTATCTGGTGAATGGTAATTACATGTCTATCGTAGTTTTTAGCGGAAAGTTGAAGTGGTTACATTGAGCTCTTCAATGTCAAGACAGTATGTCCACCAAGAGCAAATATTATTATGCAATGTGTTGTGTAAAGGCAAACATTTACTAAATGTTCAATACAGTTTTAGAGGAAAAGTTACATAATAAGCCACTGTCGGAGTAGGTTGTCATGCCTATAGATGTTCAGTTTCCTTCGTTCGCGCGCATCTATGAGGTTGTCTTAGTTACCGTGTCTCCCCGCACATACAAGGGGTGATCGATGTAGTCGCAACAATTCCTTCAAGATTTTGAAATATTGATTCTAGAAGAATGTACTTACCAGCTGATATAATTATATCAATTTCAATTATTTGATATATTGTGACGCCACAATGTACATGGTGACGTCACTTTTTGTGACTAAGGTGCAGTGCGCGTTGTACAGAATGATGGACAATACATAATCATAAAGCAACGACATGTGTTAAGACTAACGCTAAACTTGGAAAATTCTTGCGATATCTCAAAGATGACTTCACCAAAAGTATATAAAGCTTAAATGAGCGATTCATACATGATTTCATTGTTTATATGAGTGTAGGGACTCTGAAAAAGTGATACGTGGATAAAAAGAGAACACACGAAAGAAGTAACACTACAGTAGGGACTCTCCCCCTTATTTTCTGCGAGATAAGAGGCATATCTCGGAACCATATGTTACTGGCGAAAACTGCGATCAGTATAGACTATAAAACAATAAATAGTTGACTCCAGTCAAAAAGGATTCTTTCGAAATCGCGCACTAAACTTATTCGGTTGTGCTTCCTTCTTCATCGGGATAATACATCCGTGTATAGCCAACCACCAATTTCGGAGTTTTATTTCCAATAACGCATCGAGACTCGGTATTTCTATTCCACTTAACAATCCAGAGTTGGCAATTTAAAATAAAACTTGAGTGTTGCTTAATCGTTGGTGCTTAGAATGGCATCATGTGACGGTCAACGTCACGTGCTTCTTGTATGAAGAAAATGAAGTTAAATGTACATTTGGTTGGAGATATCTTTGTCTGGATGATGCTTACGTGCTTTTGAGCCTTGCTGACAAACAATATTGTCAATGGAAAGTTCTCAAATATATTGATCACCCTTCGTACATGTACAACTAAAACATCAGGAACAAACAATACCTGAGGTGTTACATGTAGAATGTATGAAGGCAACCATGCATCATGATTAGTATGTTCTTGAGAATGAAGCATTATTTGTGATAACCTAATCACTCTTATACAACACATAAGGTGATCGATTGTTCATCTAGTTAAGTCAGCTTGTTCCATAATTGTCATATAGTGTGTCGTCTTAACGAGTTAAAGCGCACACGTTATGAGCAAAACCAATCATACTTTTAATATTTATGACACGCATTGGCAACGACTGTCAGAAATATAGGGGAATTTTTGCATTCTCTGCTCGACTTCACGATGGTTTGTATCATTTTAGTTCACTAATTACATTATTTAGAAACAAAATGTTTGCTACATTATCTTCATATGACATTACAACGCAAACGAATTACCACATTATGCACTATCCTAGAAGACGATGAATTATTGTTGATATTTTATAGCCAATTATCTTAACATTGTTGTTTACTTACATAATAAACCGCTTTCCTTCGGATACAATTGTACCAGATTCAATGAATAAAATGTCTTTGGTTCAGTTTTGTGTTTAGGTCAATTTTTGTACTTAACCACGTTGAATTTAGTATTCGAGCTATTGTTTTGAAACGTCCAAAACATGTATTGTAATTCTTTATATCTGTGATATACATGTATGTATATGTTGTTACTGTTCACATTAACTGTAAAATAAACAGGCTTGTGTAGGTCAGTTCTAAAACAAGAAACTCCCAACACTTGTTTGCCATCAATGTCTGACATGCAAAGCTAGATCCATAACTCTGGTCTTCATTTTCAAGACTAATTTCCCTTTTGGTTCTTATAATCTTAATATTTCCTTAAGTGTTCAGCTAAACAAGAAAATAAAGATTATCCATTTTGTCATAGATAAGAAGCATTATGCAAATAACCACTGTACATTGCGTACATGTACTGCATTCACGTAACATACTTTTTATGGACGTTTATCATAACTTGAAATAATTGCAGGTTAAATTTAAAGCGGAAAAAACTAAGAGCATAATTTGCAATGATTTGCACGAAGGGACCAGTCTGTACAGACTTGATTTAATAATCGTTGCAACATCAATTTGTAGTAAACCTAAATACCAATTTCAAAGTAAACCTTTAAATGAGTCCAACAACTCGCCTTAGCTGTTTTGTCAGGTTCTAATCTTCAGTCTAATTAAGTGCAGTATGTTATAGTAGAGTAAATAGGAAACATTGCGAATCATTTGCCCACTTTATCTGAGTCGGTTATAATGTGTAATGAATAGTCAACATTTGCAGGGGTTATTTGATACAAACACGCTTAGGGCGATGTTAAACTGTTTCGGGACTATGAATAAATGTCTTCAGTGACCAGACGTATAGCAAGTACAGAAAAGTTTAACTTGGATCCCATGGGATGCTATAAACGTCAATCCATAGTGATATACGAGAGGTATTCGGAATTTCTACATACATATAATTATGTTGTGAGCTCAGACCTTGGGAAAAGACAGACATATGTGTTGTATAGTAAATCAAGTTAACTATGCACCATTTAATGACTGATATCAATATCCAAACTGCAAAACAAAATTCAACTGTCTGACATTTTTTAAGTACTCATGGATCTGTAGGAACTCTTATTCAAGTATATTTATGTATGCAAATTAATTCCGTAAGTAATTTCACACGTACTCAGAATACACCGAAACAACTGATTATATTTTTGCTGCGATATGTCAGACGATGTTTGTAATGTCATGCGTCCGTTTACGTGGCTTGAGTGGAAGTTTTTTTGCAATTAGAATCATGTTTGGAAGGAATGCCCAACATTAAATTCAATGCATTTAATTAAAGAGGTATTTTAAGTAGACTACACAGTCATGTGATTACTTGGTTTGGATAGGAATATGATACAAATAACACGTTTACAATATTTTATCAAGAAAGGATAAGATTTATTACAAGGAACTCCTTCACAAGACATAGTCTCCCCCAAACATATCACCAAAAGAATCAATGGACAATTTGGAGAAGATCGATTCGGGAAGTGAAAGGAAAAAATACAAACATGGCTTATTATGTATTGATATACTATGTAGGTTGATAGCAACGGGGGCTTTTTGAATTCATTATAGAGTTCAATAGGAATAGAAGTCGAGGAGTCGTACGAGGCGATTATAAAACATATGTCAATAATGTAAATGGACATAATGCGTAGGCCTATTTACCGTTTTGCCATATACATTTATAGCCTTTGAATCCATGAGCTTTAAGAACTTTTGTACAATTGTTATACTAATTTCCCATTTAGGATCGTAACATTCAAATAATCATATTGACATAATTAGTTTTGACCAAGTTCTCTGTGACCTCATAGAAAAATCATCAGATTGTTAACTTAAACCATGAAGTAGATATCAACATGTATCCATACACGATAGATTCAACAAAGCAGCGTGATGTTTTTTTATTTTCTCCTAATTAAGTCGTAAAGCCTGTTCCACGAAACAACAAACATGATAGGTTAGATGCAGATAAACTGAAAATATCAAGAAACACGCTATATAGTGTGTGTTTACGGAACATTTTCAAAATGTAGGTTTCCTGGAATGGTAATTAAAGCTAAAAGTTATTTGAGAAATGTAGTAGTCTAGTTTGTCGTATTTGACATGCGATATCGAAATACAATGTTTGCAAATCTTCGTTGAAAAGAAGCTAATGTGATCTGCAATAAAACAGCAGATCGACGTCGTTAATACGCAGCTATATGTTGAAATACAATTCAGACAATTTTGATGATAACGTAACAATCATTTTTATGGAATTGATACTACTACGGCAGAAAAAAGGTGTTATGTTCTGTCATTATTGCAGCTGTGAGTGAAAATGTGATTGTTTACTACCAAACAGCGACTTATTAAAGGCACAATACATACGTACATACATTCTATGACTATGATGAAACTAATAAAAACAATCTGAAGAAAACTAGTAAAGTCGAAAGCTTAATATTTATGTTGTTTTAAAAAGAGACATACTATAATAAGGACGTACATGCTGAATATTGCTCAATGCACCACAATATACAAACAGTAGAAGAGCAATGTTGACAAGTACAAAAATATCTATCTGGTCAGACAACTCTCCAATATACACCAGTTAGTGCGCAATCCCACCATACCAAACTTAAACAACATATGTAAGCTATGTAAAGCAATTTTATACCTATATACATATTTCAGATGATCTATTTGGCTCATAGTAAAAGAAGATTATATACAAATTTACGAGACAGACAAGTGACAAACGTTGCTGTTAGAAGCTCGAGAGTAAATCTTCCAGAGTTGTGAATCCTCGACACGTCCCAGGAGGATAAGTAAATTAGAACAGAAATGAATGCCAACGTCTTAGTAGATATTGCAATATGCCAATGTACTACTTATTCCTCGCCTGTTATATTTTGAGAATATCGTAGGCTAATAAGGAAGTAAAGGATTATCTCTGCCACCTGATTCAGCAAGTTCTTGATCACTTCATGAACCAAAACTAACAACTATGGTGAAAGGCGTTTTGACAAATAGGAGGCAACCATGTGAATTAGTCTACCAGGACAACTATAGATATTGGCAGTCTGTTGGTCTGCAATATATACGAGTCACTGAGAACCCAGTTTTTCGTCGTTTGATTTGTAATGTACACTTTCAATTTAAAATTTATTAAATTGCTATCGTTTGAAATAAACACCATATACCATACACCCATGGTATATTCGGAATATTCGTATCATTGCTGCATGAGCTTATTTACACCAATTACACTAATATATATTGTCATTTCTCGCAGTCGAATCTATAGAAAAGTTGAATTTATTCATAAACGTATTCATATTTTGCTAACTCTAGTTGGGAAACAAAATAGGATATATATTTTAACGTTCGTGTGAGCAGGTTATTTTAATGAGGTATTGGTTTATTAATGTGTAACTTCGGCACTGTGCAATTTAAAATATTACACGATGCATTCATTACCGGCATCACAATAGTTTTGAGTGTTAGTGCCTTAACATTGTTATATTTCCTTTCCTAGTCTATATATGTGTCATGCTTACCCATACTATACAGCGTACCAGGTTGTCAAGAACTTTAAATATAATATACATTGTTAACACTGTAACTAAACCGTTTCAATGTCGATATGTCACTCTCTCACACGTTACGATAATATGGTATGTATAGTGGTACTATGATTCAATTTAAACAAATTAGACATCGAAAGACAGCACTTCCTGTCACAAAACGTCACACATCAAGTACAATAATGTACACCTGGGTATAAAACATGGCAGTTAGTTGGATCCTATGTTCTCGTGTGTAGAAGTTGTCACTTGAATTAATATAGAGAGCCATGTTTGTCGTCATTGGGGCGTTTGCCTGTGATTGTGTCTATGTTTTTTGGTAAAACTATCATGATATGTTTGGCCCTTCGTGCTCTGCTGGGTATGTTAAGGTTCTGTCTTTCCTGCCCGAATCGTTACTAAATGTTTATTCTGTTTGATAATAAATTCGACGAAATACTGCTGAGGTCATCGACCCACCTTATTTGACCGATTATTCTTTGAACACATATAAAAGAGAGCTATTAATACCGTTATTACAATGACACAGAGTGAAGATATTGCGTTGTTTACAATTTTGTGTTTCGCCGATCTTTAAGTTTGGAACTAGATTAGAAAGATCCTCCTGTTCTACAGCTATATGTATTATTCATGCTAACATATTAGTACCAAATTGGAGTTTTGTAATATGCACTGTCCGTTTACAAAGAAATAAAGAACGATTTTATAACTCCAGAAAACAATTCCCGTTAACATTGAGAGTTTGTAATTAAGCACGGTATCTACTTGCCGTTTGAGAAATTGGATTGCACTCAGAGAATTGTTTAATGTACCAAATACTAGTCGGTGTTAATTTTCTGTATCATCAATGTTATCAAGCGTTCATTGTTATCTGTTACCAAATTAGTTTGTGTTATATGATCGCTTATTCTGCTCTTCTCCGCCGTGGTGGTTTTCGACCGAGTTATATAATGTGTCTGCCATGAAGCTATTTAGCTAGCTTGAACGCAGTATATGTCTTCCATAAATTAGGGGCCACAGAAAGGGTGTTAGTCTTTTTGATCGGGGTCACTTTCATGTAGAGCTAGCAATTTGTAACCTCATTTAAAGGGAAAGAAAATGCTAATTACACGTTGATGTAATGTTAAGCTAGCATTCATTTGAAACACATTGACGAAAACAGAATAAAAAGATGACACATTTTAATGAAGTAAGTGCACGTGGAAACCCTTGTGTGGCGTCTTTTCAGCATTTAGTTTCTTTAGTTTATAGATAATTGCCATTATTGATTGAAACAATTGGCGGACTTGCCACTGTTTGCGATTGTATTTTGATGAAACGAACGAAGATATGTATTATATGCTGTATTTATCAAGTTCCAGTGATTAATCTGTTAAAAATAGAAAGGCTTCAGCTTTTAATTAGTAATTTGTATTCGATGTGTACCCGTGCAAATCTAATATACTTGAATTAGAATGTAATGGAACACCAAACTTCGATAGATAATATATGTATGTTATAAAAGCAATCACTTTGGTGTGGGATAATTAAAATTCTCCTCATATTGCGCCTCTGTTAGTATTCAAGATGATTATTTTCAAATGAACTCGTCCACGAAAGCATGACTGTTCTCTCATGTTGAGTAATCCACAAATTATCGACGGTACGAAAACTTTGTAACAGAATATATATTTAAGAGATAATTATTTCTGATTTGTGCATAGTACATTATCTATACAAATAACATAAAAACATATATTTGTACATATGTACTTATCACAAAGACTGATATATGTCGCAAAAACACATTTTACAGTACCCTATGACTTGTTTCTGATTGCAACATACGAGGATATATCTATGTATCTACAATCGTAACAAACTTTCGGTAGACGTCGCATTAGGAGATAAGGTCGCAAGTGCAAAAACACTTTTTGATAAATAACTTTTTCGAGCAAAGTTAAGTCAATATTACCTTTTTAGTTTAAACATATTTTATTACCCAAAAATATACAAAATTTGACATACAAATACATCTATAAATACATTTTATATACATGGGTAAAAGGGTCGAGCCACAAGTTCCAAAACTTAGTTACGGCTCTCCACTTATACCAACATGAATTACATTATAATATATATATATATAGCGTGAATTTAAATGCAGCTGTTAACCTGTAGATTATTACACATTTACAGAGGTAATATTCAAATATTATTAGAAAAATTGGATAGAGTGAGAATAAAGCTAGGATTGGTTTTGTAAGGATAGGACAGAACAGTAAGAGTAAGGTTAGGAGTAAGAAAAGACTAAGGTTGTGGACTTTAGATCTAATCATTATTCATTGAAACGTTTTGTGTCTTTAATGAACTTATGTACAGCATTGACTATTTTTATAATACTTGCATAAGTTAAATTATCACTTCCGAACAGTAAGAGCTTAATATTTAGAGGATGAAGATTTCGAGTACTGCGAAAAAGCTCGAGTCGTTCATTTACGTATCGAGTACAATGAAAGAAAAAATGAACTGCGTCTTCAGGTGAATTACAATACAAACATAGATCATGATCAAAAATATTATTAACATATAAGTCATTGTTCAAATTACTGCAGTTATTACGAAGCCTAGCATGATATACTGACATTGATCTATTACCATACATAAAGTGAGGAGGGACTACCTTCTCGGGAAAAACATCTTTTAGCAATTCTCATTTAAACAAACTAAGTGATTGACAGTTTCTTAATAATGGCGGTTAGGCGTTCCATAGGTGAATAGCGGATGGAATGAATGACCTTTCAAATAATGTGGTTCTTCGGGGAGGTGTCAGAAAATCAGTTTGATGTCTTAGGTTGTAATGTAGGTTTTCATTATTCTGTCTTGGGAACAATACATTCAAATAATCAGGCACTAAGTTGTGTTTTACTTTAAACATAAAAATAAGTTTTTGGTATTTTCTTCTATCATCAAGAGTTAACCATCCATAATATTACCTCTTCCGATTTTCATGAAAATACAGGTTTATCAGCTGCGCCTTGTTGTGCAGAATTCAAATGCATACTCTTATGCTCTAAGTAGCACTTACGAAATCATACGACACATCGACAAACTTCAACAAGAACTGTGCAGTTATAAATTGTAGCAGAAACGGAATATAATACCTTGGGTTCCGACGATGAATTCCCTGAGGTTTAAAGACTTTACCTCAGGTACATTCCAAGTTAGAGACGACACAACATTTTTCGACAAACGGGCGACCAGGGCCAATATAATAATATGCCTCCCCCATTTGTCGGGGGCATAAAAATAAATTCTACATACCAATGCTGCCAGTGATGTTGGTGCTTTCTTCGGTATATAATCCAGTAGTTATGTTGATGAAAACAAAATAATTCCAATTAGGAACTGCTTTGTTCGCACAATATTGTTAGAACTATATCATTGTAGTTGCTTATGAACATGACAGAACAGAGCAGGACGCATTTTTATTCAGATTCTTGTGGTGTACATCTTAAGCTGTATATATTTAATAGGCATTTAGTCATGTAACCTTAAGTACCAACATGAGACTGTATAGTCAAGGAACATTTACTTAGTATCCCATTCTCTTCTAGTTATAAACTGTAGATTAACTCCCTACGTGTAATAATAAAATATATAATCCACGGGATCTTATTTACATTGTAGATGCATGATTGTATGGTTAAATATACAACACCCCAAGCTGTGTGCATTCCCTTTTATTATAAAATATAGTAATAAGAAAAAAAACTACGGAATCCTATTTCTGCAATCGAGTTTGAATGCTGCCTTCAATGTCCAATTTTATATTATTTGTTTGCTGCTGACATGTGTTAGAGCATCTCCAAACTTCGCACTCAAAGATCTCTCACTAGCAAGAAAGACTTCAAACTTCGGAGCACATGCGATCTGTTTATTTTAAATAATTTATATTCTGTTTTAATGTCATATAACAACGTTCTTTCAATGTCGCGACATGGGAACACGCTTTTACCTATAGATTATCCAGGTGGAGATGTTGCGATGTTTAAAACAACAAATTTACAAAACCAGAATTTCACATTTTGGACGAGGGGCATCGCCTATGGTGTGCTATATCGGATAAAGCGTTCGTGAGTAATTACATTTGTAGATATTGTCTTGATAACGTTTTAATAGTTTGTATGTACACCTGAATATTTTCATAATCATCCTTTCAATAAAACTCTTTTCATGAATATTTTCAAATTATAGCGCGAAACATCATGGGGAACAAAACATCAAATATATTTTATTGCGTAGTTTTTTCTCTAGTTCGTTGTTGAGGATCTTATTGAAGATTGATTGATATTGTCAAATAAGTTTCCTCGTAAACTATTTTTTTCTATTATCATTGTAATTATTTTATTATTATTCGCATAGTGTTTCCGCCCTAGTCACAATGGCGGGACAAGGATTCCGTACAAAAAGCCATATGTTCTTTCGCAAGTGGTCATAAAATCGTCAGTTGTAGGTCGCAGTTTGAATTTATACGACCTTATATTGCTGCAATAAGTAGCTGTACTATAAATCAAGTAACAACTGTTTAAGGACCTGATATGTCAATTGACATCTTCACAATTGACAATAAAATGATAAGAAATAATGAATAACTATGTGGTTTACGTGTACAAATGTTATAAATTCGCCCACCATTCACTTAAACTAATATATAAAAGTTTGTTTACTCCCATATTTTAATCGGTTGTGTTACAAAAGCTTTACAACATATATTGATCAACCCCGACAACTTCATTCCTGATTATATCCATTACCTAAATGCATGCTTCGGATTTACGAATGTCCATAACCTTTAACCTTATGCATAGGGAGTGCTTGTAGCATCTGGCAGCGTATGTGTGAATGGTTCTGTAATTTTACATTCTTCAAACATGATATGCATGGCACTGTTGTCACAAATACTTTCCCTCCAGGCTTCGGTAGGTAATCAAAATCAAACTGAAACGTTTTATATAGTAAACACATTACATTGTGATCAATATAATTTAATATTTTGCTGGAAGTCCCACTTAATTGGCAATAGTAGTTCAGTCATATATAGACTAGCCAGTCACATTGTTCTGACACAAGGTCAACCAGAAATCACCTGGAACTAACTATGTGGGAGCTTAATCTACTATGAGCGTCAATCAAGGGAGGTGATATACTAGAACCATTTAAATGACTTAGGTATGTCTCGGCTGTGCTCGAACCTTTCATATTCGAAGTGACCACTCTACCTCTACACAAACGAGGCAGACGATTTATAGCAATATAATGGTAGTCTATTTGTCCCCTTACATACAGGAATTTGCATGTATTTTATTTAGCCATTTACTCCATGGATATAGAACTTTACGTTAACGCATCTACCCTATCAGAGCTTCAATGCACAACGACAAATTAACTTATGTATCAGTTTAACGCATAATCAGTTCACACAATAAACAGAACAACGAGAACAAATTGAGGAATCAAAAAAACCGGAGCAATCTAGGAAAGTGCATGAAACCCATTGATGCAAAGCATCAAACTACTGCTTCTTATGTTATTGTACGAATGGTATTAAAGTTCGTGCATCCTATACTGACCTCGTGATCACACTCTGCCTTCATGGACGGTAAATTACCGATCTTCAAATCGTTGCCACCAAACCGAAAGTGAAAGTCTTTAATGCGCATGTCCAGAGTTTTTGGAGTGACACTTCGACGCTCAAACTGAAAATATATCTGTAGCTATTGTAGTCGAGAGTGTAGGTATTAGCACAGAACTTAATTATTTTGTATTTTTCAAGATTTTAGCATTGACGGATACTGATAATTTTTAAAATAATTGCCCTCCATTTCTAAGTCAAGAAATAACCCTTTTTTCTATAACTGTTATGTCATAATAATGATCATGCCTTCCTGACAAATACTAAGGAATTATGTTAGGTTTATCAAACAATAAACATGTACATAACAATACAGTCCAGTCCTAAAAGTCGTCTACAATGCCGCTGGTATTTAATTACCTTATATTACCTACATTATAGTTCTCCTCGGTACATTAACAGAAACCCGACCTATGTATCCAATTTTCTTTTACATCACCATAATTGGCTTCATTTAATTACGGGTGTAAATGACGTGAGACAAATTGAGGGGAGTTGTATTATATCTATTAAACAGTAGAGGTGACAGTCGTGATACGACTGACATAAATGACGCAGAGACCGCGGTCAATTAGGTCGCACGAGAAAAAACATCAGTTGCTTAGTGGCTTTGACAAGATTGAAGAAGAAAACCTGATATTACGGAGTGATGTTATATAGCTAATGAACCTCTAGCGTTATGGGAACGGACATATTCTGAAGAAATAATAATAGTTATTGAAACAGTCCGCAGGGAAAATGTCTGTATGTACAACAAAGTATATCATTATCAGACAACGAACTGAATTTTCCAGTTGACCTCGAGTCATTTCAACCAAAAAGTACGGTTCCTATAAAAATGTCTAGGGAATATAACGATATATGCTCGTAATGTAGACTACATGTAGCATTATTAGATATATAGCCTCTGTTATAGGGGGAATATTCATTAGAACATAATAAGTGTTTATAGAAATTGCCTCCACTTTACAGCGATATACTCGTACATGTACTATGTCCGTTAACGATCATTTCTTTCGTCTTAACACAACTATCTTGCTTGTGCATTGCATTGATCCATAGGCATTTGCAAAGAATAAATTAGAACCTATTTAACTTGTAAAAACCTTCCTATGACACATTGAGTCAAAAATGATATTTGTGTCATTAATAAATTATAATCTTTTTCACCCTTCATTAAAAATGACAAGTAATGAAGGGAAACAAGCTTGGCCAAACTTTTTGGCATCCATCTAGACATACGGGTACCGGCTTGACAAGCGTTCATCACAAAATCGATGTGTCTCCCCTACTATATTTTGTAGACGTATTTATATCATACCTACAATGTGTTATAAGTAACAGTTGTTGCCATCCTTGTGTATGGTGTGGGTGTGTTTTGAAACGTTCAGTGTCACTATATTCCCTCATATCTCCACCAGAACATCGGCCATTCAACCTCTTCATCTTCATGTTCCCTTTGTTGATCTTCATGTTATACCTGCGGTGGTATTCACAAAGCATCTTTGTAGAAAGCTAATCAAGGAAATCAATAGTATTTTTCTTAGTGCATTATGCAAAGAGCTATATTACAATTCTATCGCCTTCACAATAAATACACAACCTAATTAACGGCATTTGCATAATACATGGAAATAAAGTCGAAATTCACAATCAGCACATATATTATGTGTATTACATAGCTATGTATACTGTTCTTTGTCCATGGGTCATTTTTAACTCTTCGATCTTATAGCGATTTATGTTGAATTTATTCTTAATAAACGTGTAAAACTTGTGAATGTCTGAATTATAACTCATAGTCGTACTTCAACTTGTATAGACGGATTGTCTTAAAGCTTAATATATCATGTTAGCAAAATGTCTGATAATGTACCTATTACGTCTTAATTGCATCGACTTGTAAGACAATGTCACAGTAATATACGGTATAAAATGTAATATGAACAATCCTATATTAAGTAACATTATTATATAATATGTTATATATATATATATCTTACAATTTATCAGAACTCAACTATATCAGACCAATAAATCATCAGCTTTACATTTTAACCGTGTAATAAATTGTCTAAAATTACGACTTACAGATGATATATCTGTATTTTCTATGTTGCCACCAAGTAAATAACGTGAATCCTGATGGTCGATCATTTTTGTGACATTTCTAACCAGTCCGTTGCCATAGCGACGGTAACGTAAAAAATTATATTCTTCACCAATGACTATTCGATTGTATTGTTAATCATCCACGAATGGTGTCGCAGCATACTGCAACAAGGACAAGCAAGTGTCAAAAGTTTTGTTAGTGTTTGTTGTTTCGTTAGAGACTGTCGTAAGCGTGTGATAAGTGTGTAGCAACGATACACACGATACTACAAGTGGGGTACCAACCAGTTATTCTCTAGTTGGGTGAGAATTAACACTAACAAATATTTTAAGAAATGACCCACTTGTCCGGCCGATGGACCTCTAGATCGGTAGTCAAGAGCGTTACCAAATCGACCACGGTCCCACCCATAGGTATACTCTCAGACATTGGTAGGCCGTACTCAGTGGAAAATGGTTAGATCGAAGATCCGATTGATTCACCGTTGCTAAGCAACTACGGCGTTAATATACTTTCTTTGTACCTATTCGTATTTATATATCAAATTAGGTTTTATTCAAAAATGAGATTGTCCAAATACAGTACAGACAACGAGTTTTTTCCAATGGACACGGGTCACCGCGATTTCAAATCTAAGTGTCCACCCGATTTTGGTCACCGCGACGCGTGTTCGGGTCACCGGTCACCGTGACCTCGGATAAATTTGGGTGTCCATCGGCGTGTTCAATTGTCACTTAAAAACCCTTAGAACCCCTTAGAATCACCGTGATTCACCGTGATTTTAAGGGTACATTATTTCCGACACGTATTGAAGTGCTAAATTAGAATGTGGTGAAATTGTACTTACATAATAATTACATAAGTCCATTAATTAATTCCTTGAAAAATTCCTAGAACCAATATTGGTGCTGTAGTTTTCTCGTAAATAACACTAATAATAACCATGTCAACATTTAGTTGTTTGACACGTACGCATGTCCGATTATAGGCGTATAAATCTGGGTAAAATTGCACCTGTTAACCCATTTCGATCTTTGGGCGTGCCGAGTCTCTTTGACGTCGGCTTGTGGTCTTCTATCGGCAAACATAAAACGTCATCGGCGGCAACTTCAAACGGCTAGTCTACTAATGCGATACGTCGCTTGTGAACTTTATTCACGTGACTGTTTGCGCGGTGCATTTGAAGACGTGCTAGGGAGGATATTAAAGAAAAAATGCCGCTCTGTGGAGGTCGGTTGTTTTAGACCACATGGAATTGACGCAAATTATGTTTGTGTATGCAATTGTGTTTATGAGATATAAGGTACTCGCACACACAAAAAAAATTAAAGTCTGTACATAACCACAATTTTATAAATTGCTGTCGATTGAAACGTGGCAATTATTGAATTAAGATCGCTAAACAAAAATACGTAAAGTTTACGAGTTGTATTTTTAGATCTTTGTTAGTATTTATTGCGAACTCTTAACATTAATTTATTAATCGAGTCCACAATATTTTAACGCACATGCCGTAATTAACAAGAACAGGGAAAGTAGCACTCACTAGTACACAGTGGACAGTCAGAAATTAAAAAGCGGTCACTAGGAGAAAAGCCTATCAGGCGGGTGAATGAGTGCAAGAAAATAAAACAAACTAACAAAATAACAAACTTTATTGCAAATAGGCAAACACAAGTACACACAAGGTGGGTTTTCCAAAGTCCACCCGTCACGGCGGCGACGACTCTGGGTGGCAACGCAAAACCCACCGTGAACCCACCCAAATCCACATAGACTTTAAATTGGGGTGGTCAGTCCATCGTGGCCATTGCCACCGTGACAACACGGTTGAAACACGGTGTTTTGTGGACAGAAGCAGGTACTCGCTTGTACGATCCATAGCAACGGCGTTACGTATACGTTCGCCCATAGCAACGTATACGGCAGCCTACGTGCGTAGATGTACGAGCGAGAAAATGGTGAAGTATTAATTAAACGGGTGCAGGTTATGAAATAAATTATTAACACATTAATTGAACGTATTTAACATGTCAACAAATAGCAGGATTAGATGTTGACAAAAAACGCAACTATAAATCACCATGCACTTACTATTCCGTACCGACATTGTAACTTCAGAAGACGCCGGCAATCGGTAGATGAATGATACTCAGACGCTGCCGACCTTTGTCGGGCAAAAGAAAATGTTGTGAACTGACATCAAAGACATCGTAGCCGATGCACATTCGAATTTTGACTGATCTGCGAATATTTGCACGCTTTGACTCAATTTATAGAAACATATTGAAATCATCGCTCATCGCTTATTTATAATCTGTTAATCAGTGTAAGTGTAATAATTCATGATTATTATTATATCTTGCATTGATAAAACACATGTGTAACAATAATGGATTAGATCTAATATTTGAAGGTAATTAAACTCTTCTTGTCTCAATTCAAAGTCGGTTCGACCGCGTATTTTATAATTCCGTAGTCTCACCTTTTTGACTAGTTGTCACAATAATGCGATGTACAAACAATATAGCATCCTGGAAAATAGTATTTGGTCACACTAAATTATAAATTAATCAAAATCTACAGACAAAATACGGACACTTGCGCACGCAGTTAACTAAATTAAATTCCGGTACAATATGGTCGCTGTTTACGTCATCCGTCTATTTACAGAAATTAGAGTCTAGTTTTTCGAAAATGAGTTCACCTAGTTCACTTGACCTCAATATTTTTCCCAGTTTGAGGGTCGTCGGTTTTGTAAACCAGAAGATATAAAAGAAGTGGCCTTAGATGTTTATAATTTCTATACACGGTTACACATTTTAATATTCTCCCAACTGAACTTGACAAATGAAAACACAGCGACATATCGAGTGTAATTGTGTTACTTGGCGTCTTGGAAATACTATATTATGAGTAGGCCTACGTGTAAAATATGTTAGAAAAAAGTATTAAACTAGTTGAATCGCTCGACATCATCACATTGTAATTTCCAAATATTAAACTCTATTGCGTCATATTGCTCGCTTAGTACACAGCGAGTACACGTGCGACATTGTGAGTAATCGGTAATTGGCATATGCCGACGTCTGGTCAGTTGGTAATTTTAAACGATGTGATTGAGCATTAAGACGTGTGTGCATGGATTTGAAAAACAATTTTTTTGCAGCAAGTCACCGTGATGCGGGTACGGACCCTTAAAAACACTTAAAATCACCGCGGACACTCACTTATCGGCGGACATGGAACACCGTCGACACAGATATTAAAGTGGTCACCGTGTCCGTTTAAGGGGCCACTAGATTTTTCTGAGTGTCCAGGTCACGGTGACCGGACACTTCAATTTATTTTATGTCACGGTGTTCGCGTGTCCATTGGAAAAAACACGTTGTCTGTACTGTACATGGTCATTCGAAGGTTTCTTGCCAATGTCATGAGGGTAGGAAAAGGTGGGATTGGGGCATCCCAAATGTCATGACAGGGGGGCAAAATATAGTTTGGTCCTAACCAATACTTCAGACCACATTCATATTTTCGGTCTAAAATTATCTCGTAATAGGTCATTAGCCTTTTTTGTGAAAAAAAAACATTTAATAAAATGTGCATTTTTTGTGCTCGCTTCGTTTTCAAAAAAAAATTCCATACAAAATAAACCTTTGAAAATACATTATCACGAAGCTGCGGAAGAGCTATGCACTAGAGAAAGAAATTGTAAGATAAAATTTGTATGAACTCCTTATCATAGTGTCATCCGTACATGAAAGCCAGGGTAATTGGCACATATTGGTAACAATTGTTTAACTAACTGGCTACTGATCAATCAATTTGTTTAGTTTCAACACAAAATTCGCATGGATTCGTGCCTTCTATCTCCCGCTTCAAGTGCGGGCGACCCAACCACTCGGCCTTGGCTGCGGTAAACAATAAACGTTCCAATTTCAGGTTTAGCTTCATTACATTTTTTAAAAAGCGGTACATTCATGATGTAAGATAATTTGTCAACTTTGGTCGGGTATGTTAATGAAACAGGCGGCATTTATTGCTGTCCAAACATAAACATTAATTAGCATCAGTGTGTGTTATTTCGACAACACGTATAATGCTATTACGTATATCAAATAAATTTATAAATAGCAAAGTCAAATACGTTAAATGTGGCTTTGGTGTGTTATTGTTTATGTTAAATAAACATCTTAAACATCATCATACATTTTATAATTATAGAGGTGTAGTATACAGTTATACTTCATGAAATGCCTCAGGACAATGACGTCGTCATCATGTATAGGAAGAGAAACATGGTAAAAAATTAACGTTCGCGTGACTTAGAGCAAGCATAGTGCCATCGCCATTGTTTAAGCAGACATTTCATTTCTCAGTTGCTGTGAAATATGTGGTCCAAATACAGTTAAAATCAACATAATAAGAGCAAACATAGAGCCTTTGACATTTCATTTCTCAGTGCAAAGAAAACTCGTTCGTATTAGGTTGCTTCTATTTGCCAATTTGGTTAATTGAATGACATAATCTATGAAGCTGTTCTTTCATTGACGCGTTTGACAAAAGAGCAAATCAAAACAAATTATGTAAAACCAATATTGGTTGGGCTAATCAATTATTTAATAACTAATTTAATTGTGTACTATTGTTGTTCTGATGTTAAAATGCTGATCTAGTCAGTATTTGGTAAAAGGCACACCGTTGAAACAATCTGAGATTACAACACCTGGATTCTGGTTGGAATGTTGTTTACAATACGTGAGTTTCTTTGCGTTTGGTTTCAAATAGTGTGTTTAGTCATACTAGTCTACAGTATTTCAGTCATCATGGAGACTACAAAGGTTCAATATCATTGCACAAAGCGAACTAAAACTTACCTGGACTAACTATGCTGCTCGCTAACCAAAGACGATATACCAGTATACGTTTTAACGACTTTTGTTTGTGTCAGCGTGTGATCGACCCCGAAGATTTTCGCACTCGAACCGGAAACTCAACCGCTACTTCACAAACACGGATGATTCAATTGCTATGACCTTGAATTGCTACATTTAGAAATTAAATATATATATATTACATATACCTATGCTTAAACAAACAGTGAAAGGGTCACCAAATATTAGTTTACCGACCAAGAGGGAGCGTATCCGGTGAACCATGCGACGGTATAGTTTAAATCGTAACACACATCGACTACATGATACATACGCCTAACATATAACATGTATCAATACTTTGTAAATGGATAGATATACATTGTGCTTGGATGGAAGTATTGTACAACACCATAAAATTCCAAAACATTATATGGAGTACCTAACAGAAGTAGTACAGCAATGTGCATAATCAAGTGCATGGTTATTGTACAAGTATTGACCATCACAACCAGAAGACATATATAATGAAGCTGTCACGTTAAACAATCGTTCACAATATCTTGAAAATGGTAATTACAAGTATATCACTTGGCGTAAGAACAAGAAACGAATATCATTATAACAGATTGAGGTATACTCGTCGGAGACGACATTTCATAATAAGGGGATGTCATTGCACTTGCATCATGGCACGGTGATTCACAAACCATGTTTGCAGTGTAGGCATGCGTTGTCATGTGAAAATGGGGTTCCGTGTAATAAAGCAATCATTCTTACGTAAGCGATTAGCTACACTGATTAAATCATGTCAATGATCTTGCTCTTTTAGGCCTCTGACAAGTTGTCATATACCATGTCTTGTCGAACCCTTTATAAAAGCAATACAAATCATTATTGTAATATGTATGACAAAATTAGTAATATCTTTCAGAGTTACGTTGAATTCCCTCTTTCGTAGCATTCCTATTATTTTGTAAAACCCATTACATGTTCACACCGCCGATGTTTTTACCCTGCTGAAGCCTTGGTTAAACAATTGTTTTTACCTATGCGTGACACTAAACAGTTAGCTCATTTGTAGAACCGTGTCTAAGCACTATATTCATTCGTCCAGAGCAGAGAACCAATTCAATAAAGGTTACAATAAAGTACTTCTGTTAAACCATCTGGTGAGGCAAGTATGTTCACTTCGTTCAAAACGTCACTGAGAAAGAATTAGCTCCTTGGCGACATATTGTCAGGGAAACTTAATAGAACACTTACTAGTTATTCAATTAGTCTTCGTATCTTGAGCAAAGGAACACAACACCATTCTTACTAATAGTGTAGATAAAGAGATTTGTTCTCCACAAATAATACACTGAGTACATAGAAACACGCACATGTTAGTAATACATTTTCTCCCTAAGATTACATGTTAAACCGGTCATTTTGGTCAACTGTCTTTTTCTACATATATCAGTTATATGTGTGTCTACTTGTTCCCTGCTTGTTCCCTGCTTTAGTTCTTAAACTGAAAATAACGCATTCAGCAATTTCTTCCTACAATCAGTGGCTGAAACGATAAGTTTTTGAAATAGACTATTGCAACAATTTAAATGTGTTAACAAAACAAAATACACCAAACTCATTATTCCGCGTGCCCTTCAAACAAAACTTTAGGCGAACATTTACTCCTATAGAGAAACGTAACATGTACTCAGTGTACAAACCCTCGTAGACAACAGTCTTCAAATTGTAATTCGTGCAGTAGTACTTGGCGAGTTAAGATGATTTCCATTATATGGCTGATGTGTAAATTAAGAGCAGGCCCATATGCATTGAAAAACCTCATTCTGAATAAGTCAATGTCATTCGTTTTTCGAATGGTAATATTAAGGATAATTGGTATATAGGTGTAACGAATATGATATAGTATTAGCTTTAGCTATGTGTGAAACATGTTTGCAATTAACAGATTAGGCCTTAGAACTACGTATTTTAATACGACAACGTGTGCGCGATCAGTTTAGTCAGTACTGGGTATGAAACTACTATAATTCAACTTCAACTTCAACACTTTAATTCCCTCTATATTAGAGGATATTGAATACATTTATGTACAAATAGTATTAAACAATCAATCAATGATTACAATGAAAACAATACAATATATACAGTGAATATGCAGACATGACAAGATGCATTCGTCATGCCGTCAGAGAATGTCTATGTGTGATCACAGTAAATGTGCACTATGTGTTCGAAAGAACATTTCAAAAATTGTCTCTCAGTTTCTGAGTCGAGGATGGGTTCGAGAGAAGCACCCAAAAGTTTTAGCACAAGGGAGTAACTATCCATTTCAAGAATTCGTTGAGTGTCGTTCTGGTTAAGTATCTGTTCTAATGAGGTTAGCATTTGGGTTCGAATGGTTTCCGTTGACGAGCATTCGCAAAGCACGTGAATGAGGTCTTCCTGGAATAATTCCTCACATTTATCACACGCGCTGTTGTCAATGGATACAGATCTCGTCCATAGTCGTGCAATAACGTTCATGATATATCTGGATGAGCTCCGTTGACACACAGTATATACAATTGATGGCATAATATGAGGTTGCAAGATCCGGAAAAAAATAAAGTCCGAGTCTTGCGACATCCTAGTATTCCACAATTTTGTTTCATTTAAGGAAATAACATTTTTAACAGTATTATTCCATTCACGTTTTGATGGTATACATGGTATGGCAGCTGTGAAATTGTTTATGACGATTTGTAAGTCATATTTCAACAAGAGTTTACAAATATCGGGTATAAAGCCGCGTGTTACAAGAGAGTTGTCGGTTATAAACAAAATGAGTTTTCTAATAAATATGTCTCTTGTCACAGAGCCCTTTGGTAGAGTCATAAGTTTATAGAGGAACATTAATTTACGGTATTCAACGATAGAGGGCAGTCGGTAAAGGCCAAGCATGGATTCTGCCATGTCCGAGCGGGTAAGAATGGGATGTCCTTGGATGCGTTTGACGGCAGAATGTTAGAAACGGGAGACCGCTGTAAGGTCTGAGAGGGTGGTGTTGTTCCACAGTTCTGAACCGTATGTTACTATGGGTATGATGATTTTGGAGTACAAATTCGTAGAAACTAGTGGGTTAACGCCTTGGGCGTGGATGCCTTGAGCAGACATGGCAAATAAAGCGTTATTTGCCTTTAGTAGGCGTTGTTTAATCCTAGCTGTATCTTTCAAATTGTAGGAGTATAGGATTCCTAGGTGAACAAAACTATCGGTCTGTTCAATAAATGTGTCACCATACAAGATGCCTACATTTGGCTGTGTGCGTTTTCTTGTGAAAACGGTAACATTGCATTTAGGGACATTTATAGAGACATGCCAGTGATTACAATAATGGTATACGATATCGACCATTTGCTGTAGTCAGAATGGCGTGAGGGACAATAACGAAATATCGTCGGCAAAAGCTGGGTTCCCTGAATTAACAGACATGACTTTCGAACCTAGACGACTACTTTCAAGTTCTTTTAGTAGGTCGTCGACTTAGACAAGGTATAGGAAAGTGGACAATACGCCGCCTTGGCGTACTCCTCTCTTTACACTGATCGAATCTGACGTGTGACCTGATAGTCGGACGACAGAGTTGAGGTTATTGTGGGTGGACATTAACAGACGTAGAAATTTTCCGGTGAAACCTAGTCTACCGAGTTTAAGAAAGAGAGCGTCGAACCTGACTGTGTCAAATGCAGCTCTCTGATCGAGCCAAGCTACGTAGACATCCGAATGGCGTTCGATGTTGTATAAAATCGTCTCTTGAACCGCAAAAGCCGTCGATAAACAACTGAGGTCCGATTGGAAACCTTGTTGTTGTGCGTTAGGAAATTTAAGATTATTCCGTTTAAGGTAGTAATTAATTCTGTTTAGAATAATTTTCTCAAAAATCTTGCAGAAAGCTGGTATAAGGGAAATTGGGCGATAACTTGTTGGTTCTGTTTTGACTTTTCCTTTGCCCTTGTATATCGGTATGATGACGCTTGTTTGCCAGTCATCTGGGACCTTAAGGGTATGTAGTATCGCGTTGAATAATGTCGTCAACATGAATTGCACAGGATTTCCACCATGGATCACGTGTTCATTAAGAATTTGATCGTGACCTGGAGCTTTTTATTCGCGGTAGTTTGGTAACTATTACGTTCAGTTCTTGCGATTCGATTTGGCGTAGAAGTAATTGTGTGTGAACGCTAAGGGGTCTTGTGATATAACCATTGAGTTCCGTTTGATACTCTAATATAAAAGGTAAATCATCGCCAGAGTTTTTGGTACCGAATACATCTTCATAATGTTGGAAAAATCCAGTTATAACGTCTGTATCGTGATAGTTTTGGCTGTTTACGCAAAGGGAATTACAAACTTCGAGATTTGACCCACCCTTGCGTCTAAGTAATTTCCAAAACAATCTGTAATCCGAGTCGGCTGCTTTATTTAACCTGTCGAATACTACATTCTCGTGCGCGTTAATACAATGTAGCTGCAGGCGTCTGAAAGCCCTCTTCGCTACCTTGTAGTTTGTATATGTGTCATGCAAGTGTGACCGGGGAAATCCTTGTTGCAGCCATATAGAACGAAAATGCCTTGCTCGTGCATGCGCGTGTTTCAGTTCCGTACACCAATAAGGTTTGGCGGCTGAATTGAACTGTGTTTTCGGAAGATGCTTTTCAGCTTCTCGGATAAAGGTTGAGATCGCGGAGTTCATAATATCCGGTCCGAGACTGTCGATATCGTGCGTGTTTAGCATTCTATTGACTTGGTTGTCAAGTTCGCTATTGAAATTAGTAAGGTGGGTAGGAGTACATTTTGACCAATTTATGTTAGGGCTTAGGTACAATTTTGGGTAAGATCTCTCGCCCTTGATGTGGACCTGAAACATCATAGGTAGATGATCGGAGGTAAGTATTTCTAGGGGCTCTGCTACGCTGTAGCTGGAGCATATGTGTCTGGTGGAGCTCTCGACTAATACGTGGTCGATATTGGTTCTGGTGGGGAGAAAAGTATACTTGTTACTTTTAAAGAGGTTATGTAGGGATACTAAGTTGTTGTTACAGACAAAGTCGGATAGGAGTTTGGATTTCCGAATTGGGTAATGAAGAGAATCTGTGACAAGTTGGGCATTAAAATCAACAGCGAAAATAACAGTTCCAATCTTACAATAATGCGACATGATTGGTTGAACATCACATAGAGTTTCATTGTATGAATTAACATCATTGTCAGAAGGTAGATATATACAAAACACATAGATAGGTATATCACATTCATGCTTAATCTCTAGACCTAATATTCTCTCATTGTTTATATTGGGAACAACAGAAATATATTTCCTTAATAATTTGCGTATGAGTATAGCAGTTCCAGCTTTACCACATTTCATATGACCATAATTATCAGTACTGTTGTCACAGGTGTTTACAGCATAGTAGTCAGTATTAATGGATTGCAAGAAGTTTTGAGATCTATATAAAAGTTTGAGTTCTGTTAACAAAGCAAGATCGATGTTCTTTTTGTCTAAGAGTTCAGAAAGGCTGTAGGCTGATGACATAATGAATGCCTCTTACGTTCCAACATAGCAGGTTTAACAGCATATGTGACATAATCGATTTCAAAAGCAAATGAATAAGATCAGACATTGCACAATTAAGCTTGGTATACAATATATCACGTTAATTGTATATCGGGTAACGATCCCGGTCGTGGTTGTCAAAGCCTTCGTCGTATCTAGACGTATCGTTGTCGTCGTGTTGTCGGTAGTTATAATTTCTTCGATATCGGTTGTTATAGTCATAGTTTGTATGGGTAGGATATGGATCCACCTCCTCGTTGTAGCGATGGTCATGGCTGTAATCAACACTACCGTTTAAATGTTGTCGGTGTCGTGGTGCTTTCTGGCGATAGCGTTGCTCTGACTTTTGTCTCTCCCAATCCGGTTTGCTGATCAATTTCCGGCACGTGATATCGGGTGGACAGAAGTCGCTGCGTTTGATGATATGCTCGTCATCCACGAATATGTTTATTTACGCCGCCGAACCGTTTCTCCAATGGTAAATGTTCATGAAGCTTGGTGTCACATTTTTACATTTCATGAAATTATATATATCTTGTTTGACAACATCTCCATCTATGTTGCTTATGAAGTATGATAAAGTTTTTTTTCGCCTTACCACCTTAAAACCTGAGGTGTTGTTGTCTACACTTGGTGGGTCGATCGTGTGTTCGGGTTTGTACTTTTGCGGTTCACTGTGTGCGTCCGACACTTTTTCATGGATGTTTGTAAATGGTTCGTCCTCGTTAGTGCCATTGCTATTAGAAGTTTCAGTTTTTTCTGGCAGATTTACGGTTTGTACGATGGCACTATAGCTGACACGATTGTCTGATGTTATGATATCGTTTGAACTGACAGGTGTGCTTATCACGGGTTGTTTTCAGATAAATCGTTCGTCAAGATATCGTTTATTCATGGTAGATAGAGCCGTTTCCATTCTAGCACAGTTTATTCCGATATAATGCATTTAGATAAACCAATATCAAACAAAATCGGATAGGGAAGGCAGCATTCGACATAAACAACGAAAGCACAAATAGCGCAAAAAGGAGCACACCGATCAACAACACATGTCACAAGGACAAACATAACAATAGCACCGCCTACGTGAGCTTGATGCTTGACTTTCTCGAACTTGATAGAAACCTTGCTCAACTGTGAGTCAAAACAACTGTGAGTCAAAATTAATAGTAACAAGGGCAGATAACTCAAAAATATAGGCCACAGAGTTACCAGCCTTGTCTGAATGATCTTCCCATGTGATAGTGAATAACTATGTTAAGTTTCAAGTGAATACCTTAGATAGTCTTTGAGTAATTGACAGAGAAAAAGACTCTGACAATAAACTTAACCATCGCAGACGCATACGCACACACAGACGCACACACACACAATCCCGTTACGACAATAGCTCGACTTTGATCGAAAAGTCGAGCTAAAATGACCACAATAATTATGAAACTGAACGGCTGAACTGGTTGAACATCAATATTAGTAATGTTTCCTGAGATAGTTAGTTTAAGCACATTGGAGATCAGATTAATATCGGACCAATGTATAGACTAACTAAGTTAACGACACTAACAAAGTACAGTTCACATGTATTAGTGCAGTTGTGTTCATTTGTATACATTGTAATGAAGTTGTTCTGTGATTTCCATTATGAGTTCAAAATCATGTAGGATTTATTTGCATTGAAAGTCCATAATAACAACCACATCATAAAACATATTCCATCAATGCACTATTATTTATCCGTCGATGCACTGTACTGGTATTTTATTTCTGGTATGATTTATAGCCACTATAAACATTAGGTGACATGACGTAAATTGTGTTTGAAGAGTTAACACAACAGTCTGGCTATCATCAGGAAACTGCTATTATACAACACGACACTTGCAGCATGTGTGTATGAAGAAAGAAAATAATTGATATCAATTGGTATGAAACATTTAGAGACAAGAGAGTGAATCCGTAGACGCATAATTCATATTTGTTATTAAGTTTGTCAATGGGATATTCAAATGAACCACATTCGATTAATTGAATCATGATCATATTAAGAACACACGTGGTCATAGTCACAAAAGGACACAATTTTATCTAAGATTTACATATGACAAACAGCTGCACCAGCTAGTATGGTGTTATTGACGTATAACATAATAGTCTTGTTAAGTCTATAATAATTCTTGTTGACACCTTGACGAATACGTTTGTTATTCGTAACAATGGCTATAGAACAGTACTTTTTTATTGTTTAAAATTACTTCAATACATTCTTCATCATGCATTAAATTCTTCTTTGGGTAATTGTCTGCACCGCTGTATGAATTTACCTTTGCGTTCCGTTGGACATTCAAAATATGGTCGGTAATTCACTAAATTGTAACAAAAGTATTATATCACCGGCATGCAATAATAACCAGTTTATTAGAAAAGACGTTTATTCTGCAGAAGATTTCACTAGACAGAAGTGGCGTGCGTTAAAATATCATCATCAAAACAACAGCTGTAAAATAAAATAGTTACACAATATATGAATGTCACACTGTGGCGTTTCAAAATAGCGATGCAGCTTAGTCGATATTCGAACATAAAATAACATTTAAACTCTGGTATCAAATGTGTGATGTTATTTCCTCTTTTCGACTGGCTGTTTACTTAGAGCAGATTTAATCTGTTCTCCGTTTCCAGTATTACGGTAGTAGTACATTGTAGCACTTGGGACGGAAACTAGACTATAATCTGCTCTACGAAACAGCCAGGCATAAAAGCCTTATAATTGTGTATTCCCTCTGACTCGTTCCGTGTGCAATTAATTGTACTTGCAGCTTTTACAAACACATTATTTATCTGGTGAATGGTAATTACATGTCTATCGTAGTTTGCTTGGTATAAAAACTAGTGACGACAGTGTCATTAGATTCTAGATTATGTTATATAGGCGCATGCGACATAAGCGAAATGTTCCAGACACGTTTAGCAAAAAAGTGAAGTAGATGGAGGATATTTGTTTGTTTTGATTGAATATGGTTTATATCTCATCGTGTAGTGAAAATATTAAAATTTTATCACTACAAGATGCGATATTAACCATATTCAATCAAAACAAACAAATATTCTATTTATTTAATGTTTTTATGGTGTCAAAACTGGTACTATTCATGCCAAATTACCACTGTGGTTAGGCTACGTATGAATATGTTATTCCATTCATATTTTTCACTTCAAAATCCGCCATCTTGGATTATGGTGAATAGGTGAAAACGACTTTTTGAGAATTTGCATTAAATCACACACCAACTTGTAGGAAATGGTCTAACTAAGAATAAAACCCCCCACATGACATGTTTCCGTTCAGTAGTAAAAAAGTTACAGACATTTTAGTGTTGAGATTTTGGTAAATTAAAGTAGTCCCTGTGAGGGGGCGGAGCCTATATCAGTCACATTGTAGGTGATAACCAGTGACTGATATAGGTTTTATTTCACTGATAGAACTCCATATCTCATCAATTAGCATTAAATAATTACATATAGCTCTTCAATGACAAGACAGTATATCCACCAAGTGCACATATTATTATACAATGTGTTGTGTAAAGGCAAATATTTGCGAAATGTTCCATACACGTTTAGAGGAAAAAAACTGTCGGAGTAGGCCGCATGGCTCTAGATGTTCAGTTTACTTCTTTTGTAAGCTTCTATGTGGCTGTCTTTGTGACAGTGTATCCCCGCACATACAAGGGGTGATCAATGTAGTCGGAACCATTCCATCTAAATTTTAAAACATATAGATTCTGGAAAAATGAACTTACCAGCTGATATCGATATATCAATTTCAATTAATTATATTGTGACGTCACATTGTGATTGGTGACGTTAATTATTGTGACTAAGGTGCAGAGCGCGTCGTCGAAAATGATCGACAATACATAATCATAAAGCAACGACATGTGTTAAGACTAACGCTAAACTTGGAAAATTCTTGCGATATTTCAAAGATGACTTCACCAAAAGCATGTTAAGCTTTAAATGAGCGATTCATACATGATTTCATTGTTTATGTGAGTGTAGGGACTCTGAAAAAGTGATACGTGGATAAAAAGAGAACACACGAAAGAAGTAACACAGCAGTAGGGACTCTCCCCCTTAATTTCTGCGAGATAAGAGGCATAGCTCGGAACCATATGTTACTGGTGAAAACTGCGATCAGTATATACTATAAAACAATTAATATTTGACTCCAGTCAAAAAGGATTCTTTCGAAATCGCGCACTAAACTTATAAGGTTGTGCTTCCTTCTTCATCAGGATAGTACATCCGTGTATAGCCAACCACCATTTTCGGTGTTTTATTTCCAATAACGCTTCGAGACTCAGCCATTCTATTCAACTTACATGTAACAATCTAGAGTTAGCCATTTAAGATAAAACTTGAGTGTTGCTTAATCGGTGGCGATCATGTGACGGTCAACGTCAGGTGCTTCTTGCCTGAAGAAAATGAAGTTAAATGTACATTTGGTTGGAGATATTTTTGTCTGGAAGATGCTTACGTGCTTTTGAGCCTTGCTGACAAACAAAAGTGTCAATGAAACTTCTCGAATATATTGATCACCCTTCGTACATGTACAACTGAAACATTAGGAACAAACAATACCTGGGGTGTTACATGTAGAATGTATGAAGGCCACCATGCATCATGATTAGTATGGTCTTGTGAATGAAGCATTCTGTGTATGACTCAATCACTCTTATACAACACATAAGGTGATCGATTGTTCATCTAGTTAAGTCAGCTTGTTCCATAATTGTCATATAGTGTGTCGTCTTAACGAGTTAAAGCGCACACGTTATGAGCAAAACCAATCATACTTTTAATATTCATGACACACATTGGCAACGACTGTCAGAAATATAAGAGTATTCTTGCATTCTCTGCTCGACTTCACGATGGTTTGTATCATTTTAGTTCACTAATTGCGTTATTTAGAAACAAAATGTTTGCTACATTATCTTCATATGACATTACAACGCAAACGAATTACCACATTATGCACTATCCTAGAAGACGATGAATTATTGTTGATATTTTATAGCCAATTATCTTAACAATATTGTTTACTTACATAAAAAACCCTTTCTTCGGATACAATTGTACCAGGTTCAATGAATAAAATGTCTTTGGTTCAGTTTTGTGTTTAAGTCAATTTTTGTACTTAACTACATTAAATATTGTATCAGAGCTATTGTTTTGAAACTTCCAAAACATGTATTGTAATTCTTTATATCTGTGATATATGTATATGTTGTTACTGTTCATATTAACTGTAAAATAATCAGGCTTGTGTAGGTCAGTTCCAAAAAAAGAAACTCCCAACACTTGTTTGCCATCAATGTCTGACATGCAAAGCTAGATCCATAACTCTGGTCTTCATTTTCAAGACTAATTTCCCTTTTGGTACTTAGCAAATACCTTTGTTAAATCGATAATAGGACACCGTACAAGGAAGGCAGCGCTCTACCCAAACAGTAGACAACAGAAAATATATAAACTACTTTTTTGTGAACACATGGCCTAGGGTGCTATCCATTAAGCATCTAAATGGAAAACTGAGAAATTTCTTATAATCTTAATGTTTCCTAAAGTGTTCAGCTAAACAAGAAAATAAAGATTATCCATTGTGTCATAGATAAGAAGCATTATGCAAATAACCAAAATAATCACAAAGAAAACATGGGTTATTCTTCGTTTCTTTGAAAATATGTGTAGCTGAATTACTTAACTTAAAGCAAACTTTTTTGTTTTCCCTTAGGATGCTTTGGGAATACCAAACCTAATCTGCATTTTTCAAGAATTATTGTCCCTTCATAAACATAGAATATATATTGGTAAGTTTAATGTTACGACGGTTTTCTCATAAACTATAGCGGATATTGCTTTGGAACTTTTACCTCTTCTTCACCATCAATAGCTGACTCTGTAAAGCAGGACGCATTGAAACATTTTCTTTGAAATGTGTTATACCTTTTCATAATCTGTACCTCATTCTGTTAAGCAAGAAACGTCTGTCCGATTAAATGCATGGGATATGTACCTTTTTACAGTTGCAAAGATAAGATAGTCGTCATCTCCCACAATCCGGGGCTCTTGTTCGATTGGGATTCGTGATAATGGGAATATATTGGATTCCCATTGTTTTTCATTATTACAACAAGTATGGACATCATTATTGTGTTCTCGTGGAGTAGTAGATAATACAAAACTACTTGTTTGGCTTCAGCGAAACACTGTACATTGCGTACATGTACTTCATTCAAGTAACATACTTTATTGACGCTTATCATCACTTGAAATTATTGCAGGTTAATTTTACAGCGGAAAAAACTAAGAGCATAATTTGCAATGATTTGCAGGAAGGAACCAGTCTGTACAGACTTGATATATACTCATTGCAACATCAATTTGTAGTAAACCTACATACACATTTCTAAGTAAACATTCAAATGAGTCCAACAACTCGCCCTAGCGGTTTTGTCAGATTCTAATCTTCACTCTAAATAAGTGCAGTAAGTAATAGTAGAATAAATAGGAAACATTGCGAATCATTTGCCCACTTTGTCTGAGTCGGTTATAATGTGTAATGAATAGTCTACATTTGCAGGGGTTATTTGATACAAACACGCTAAGCGCGATGTTAAATTGTTTCGGGACTATGAATAAATGTCTTCAGTGACCAGACGTATAGTAAGTACAGAAAAGTTTAACTTGGATCCCATGGGATGTTATATACGCCAATCAATAGTGATATACTAGAGGTATTCGGAATTTCTACATACATGTAATTATGTTGTGAGCTCAGACCTTGGGAAAAAGACAGACACATGTGTTGTATAGTAAATCAAGTTAACTATGCACCATTTAATGACTGATATCAATATCCCAACTGCACAACAAAATTCAAATATCTGACATTTTTTAACTACTCATGGATCTGTAGGAACTCTTATTCAGTATATTTATGTATGCAAATTACATCCGCAAGTAATTTCACACGTACTCAGAATACACCGAAACAACTGATTATATTTTTGCTGCGATATTTTAGAAGATGCTTGTACTGTCATGCGTCCGTTTACGTGGCTCGCGTGGAATTTTTTTTTTGCAATTCGAAGCATGTTTGGAAAGAATGCCCAACATTTACTGCAATGCATTTAATTAAAGAGGTATTTTAAGTAGACTACACAGTCATGTGATTACTTGGTTTGGATAGGAATATGATACAAATAACACGTTCACAATATTTTATCAAGAAAGGATAGGATTTATTACAAGGAACTCATTCACAAGACATAGTCTCCCCCAAACATATCACCAAAAGAATCAATGGACAACTTGGAGAAGATCGATTGGGGAAGTGAAAGGAAAAAATACAATATGGCTTATTATTTAATGATATACTATGTAGGTTGATAGCAACGGGGGCTTTTTGAATACATTACAGAGTTCAATAGGAATAGAAGACGAGGAGTTGTACTGGGCGATTATAAAACATATGTCAATAATGTAAATGGACATAATGCGTTTTGCCACATACATTTTTATAGCCTTTGAATACATGGGCTTTAAGAACACATGTACAATTGTAATACTAATTTCCGATTTAGGATCATAACATTCAAATAAACATAATGGCATAATTAATTGTTAACCCAGATCTCTGTGACCTCATAGAAAAAACATCAGACTGTATAACTTAAACCATGGAGAAGATATCAACATGTATCCAAACACGCTAGATGCAACAAAGCAGCATGATGTTTTTTTTTATTTTCTCCTAATTATGTCGTAAAGCCTGTTCCACGAAACAACGAACATGATAGGTTAGATGGAGAGAAACTGTAAATGTCAAGAAACACGCTATATAGTGTGTGTTTACGGAACATTTTCAAAATGTAGGTTTCCTGGCATGGTAATTAAAGCTAAAAGTTATTTGATAAATGTAGCAGTCTATTTTGTAGTGATTGACATGCGATATTGAATATAATGTTTGAAAATCTTCGTTTAAAAAGAAGGTAATGGGACCTGCAATAAAACAGCAGATCGACCTCGTTAATACGCAGCTGTTAATATGTTGAAATACAATTCAGACAGTTTTGCTGATAACGTAACAATCATTTTTATGGAATTGATACTACTACGGCAGAAAAAATGTGTTATGTCATGTCATTATTGCAGCTGTGAGTGAAAATATGATTGTTTACTACCAAACAGCGACTTATTAAAGGCACAATACATACGTACATACATTCTATGACTATGATGAAACTAATAAAAACAATCTGAAGAAAACTAGTAAAGTCTAAAGTTTACTATTTATGTTGTTTTAAAAAGAGACATACTATAATAAGAAGGAATACGAAAGGACGTACATGCTGAATATTGCTCAATGCACCACAATGTACAAACAGTAGAAGCGCAATGTTGACAAGTACAAAAATATATAGCTGGTCAAACAACTCTCCAATATACACCAGTCAGTGCGCAATCCCTCCATACGAAACTTAAACAACATATGTAAGCGATGTAAAGCAATTTTATACCTGTATACATATTTCAGATGGTTTATTTGGCTCATAGTAAAAGAAGATTATATACAAATTTACGAGACAGACAAGTGACAAACGTTGCTGTTAGAAGCTCGAGAGTAAATCTTCCAGAGTCGTGAATTCTCGACACGTCCCATGAGGATAAGTAAATTAGAACAGAAATGAATGGCAACGTCTTAGTAGATATTGCAATATGCCAATGTACTACTTCTTCCTCGCCTGTTATTTTTTGATAATATCGTAGGCTAATAAGGAAGTAAAGGATTATCTCTGCCACCTGACTCAGCAAGTTCTTGATCACTACATGAACCAAAACTAACAACTGCGGTGAAAGGCGTTTTGACAAATGGGTGGCAACCATGTGAATCAGTCTACCAGGACAACAATATATATTGACAGTCTGTTGGTCTGCAATATATACGAGTCACTGAGAACCCAGTTTTTCGTCATTTGAGTTATAATGTACACTTTCAATTTGAAATTTATTAAATCGCTCTAGTTTGAAAGTGAACACCATACACCCATTGTATATTCGGAATATTCGTATCATTGCTGCATCGGCTTATTTACACCAATTACACTAATAATTATTGTCATTACTTGCAGTCGAATCTATAGAAAAGTTGAATTTATTCATAGACGTATTCATATTTTGCTGACTCTAGTTGGGAAACAAAATAGGATATATATTTTAACGTTCGTGTCAGCAGGTTATTTTAATGATGTATTAGTGTATTAATGTGTAACTTCGGCACTGTGCAATTTAAAATATTACACGATGCATTCATTACCGGCATCACAATAGTTTTGAGTGTTAGTGCCTTAACATTCTTATATTTCCTTTCCTTGTCTATATATGTGTGCATACTATACTATACAGCGTATCAGGTTGTCAAGAACTTTAAATATAACATACATTGTTAACACTGTAACTAAATCGTTTCAGTTTCGATATGTCACTCTCACACGTTACAATAATATGGTATGTATAGTGGTACTATGATTCAATTCAAACTAATCAGACATCGAAAGACGGCACTTCATGTCACAAAACGTCACACATCACGTACAATGATGTACACCTGGGTATGAGACAAAACATGGCAGTTAGTTTGGTCATGTTTTATCGTGTGTAGAAGTTGTCACCTGAACTAATGAAGAGAGCCATGTTTGTCGTCATTGGGACGTTTGCTTGTAATTGTGTGTTTGTATTTAGTAATACTGTGATATTTTTAGACCGTTCGTGCTCTGACGTATATGTTGAGGTTCTACCTTTCCTGCCCGAATTGTTACTATATATTTATACTGTTTGATAATAAATTCGACGAAATACTGCTGAGGTCATCGATCCACCTTATTGGACCGATTATTCTTTGAACGCATATAAAAGAGAGCTATTAATACCGTTATTACAATGACACAGAGTGCAGATATTGCGTTGTTTACAATTTTGTGTTTCGCCGATCTTTAAGTTTGGAACTAGATTAGAAAGATCCTCCTGTTCTACAGCTATATGTATTATTCATGCTAACATATTAGTACCAAATTGGAGTTTTGTAATATGCACTGTACGTTTACAAAGAAATAAAGAACGATTTTATAACTCCAGAAAACAATTCCCGTGAACATTGAGAGTTTGTAATTAAGCACGGTATCTACTTGCTGTTTGAGAAATTGGATTGCACTCAGAGAATTGTTTAATGTACCAAATACTATTCGGTGTTAATTTTCTGTATCATCAATGTTATCAAGCGTTCATTGTTATCTGTTAGTAAATTAGTTTGTGTTATATGATCGCTTATTCTGCTCTTCTCCGCCGTGGTGGTTTTCGACCGAGTTATATAATGTGTCTGCCATGAAGCTATTTAGCTAGCTTGAACGCAGTATATGTCTTCCATAAATTAGTCTGTTTGATCAGGGTCACTTTCATGTAGAGCTAGCAATTTGTAACCTTATTTAAAGGGAAAGAAAACGCTAATTACACGTTGATGTAATGTTAACTAGCATTCATTTGAAACACATTGACGAAAACAGAATAAAAAGATGACACATTTTAATGAAGTAAGTGCACGTGGAAACCCTTGTTTGGCGTCTTTTCAGCATTTAGTTTCTTTAGTTTCTAGATAATTGCCATTATGGATTCAAGGAATAGGCGGACTTGCCTCTGTTTGCAATTGTATTTTGATGAAACGAACGAAGATATGTATTATATGCTGTATTTATCAAGTTCCAGTGATTAATCTGTTAAAAATAGGAAGGCTTCAGCTTTTAATTAGTACTTTGTATTCGATATGTACCCGTGCAAATCTAATATACTTGAATTAGAATGTAATGGAACACCAAACTTCGATAGATAATATATGTATGTTATAAAAGCAATCACTTTGGTGTGGGATAATTAAATTACTCCTGATCTTGCACCTTTATTAGTATTCAAGAAGATTAATTTCATATGAACTCGTCCTCGAAAGCATGACTGTTCTCTCATGTTGAGTAATCCACAAATTATCGACGGTACGAAAACTTTGTAACAGAATATATATTTAAGAGATAATTATTTCTGATTTGTGCATAGTACATTATCTATACAAATAACATATAAACATATATTTGTACATATGTACTTATCACAAAGACTGATATATGTCGCAAAAACACATTTTACAGTACCCTATGACTTGTTTCTGATTGCAACATTCGAGGATATATCTATGTATCTACAATCGTAACTAACTTACGATAGACGTCGCATTAGAAGAATGAGGTCGCAAGTGCAAAACACTCTTCGATAAATTACTTTTGAAAAAGCTTTTTCGAGCTGAGTTTGGTCAATATTACCTCTACCGAACTTTATGAAAATATAGCTTTATCAGACGCGCCTTGTGGTGCAGATTTCGAATACATGCGGCTCTAAGTACATGTATCACATACGAAAAAATACGATCATTTCCTAACACAACGACAAACTTCAACAAGAACTGTTATAAGTTGTAGCAGAAACGGAATATAATACCTTGGGTTCCGACGATGAATTCCTTGAGGTTTAAAGACTTTACCTCAGGTACATTCCGTCATTCGTTAGAGACGACACAACATTTTTCGATGAACGGGCGACCAGGGCTAATATAATCATATGCCTCCCCCATATTGCGGGGGCATAAAAATAAATTCTACATACCAATGCTGCCAGTGATGTTGGTGCTTTCTTCGGTATATAATCCAGTAGTTATGTTGATGAATGCAAATTAATTCCAATTAGGAACTGTTTTGTTCGCACAATATTGTTAGAACTTTATCATTGTAGTTGTTTGTGAACATGACAGAACAGAGCATAACGCATTTGTATTCAGATTCGTATGGTGTACATGTTAAGCTGTATATATTTAATAGGCATATAGTCATGTAACCTTAAGTACCAAAATGAGTATGTATAGTCATTGAACATTGACTTAGTATCCCATTCTCTTCTAGTTATAAACTGTAGAGTGATACGATTAACTCCCTACGTGTAATAATAAAATATATAATCCACTGTATTTTATTTACATTGTAGATGTATGATTGTATGGTTAAATATACGACACCTCAAGATGTGTTCATTCCCATTTATTATAAAATATAGTAATAAGAAAAAAACTACGGAATCCTATTTCTGCCTTCAATGTCCAATTTTATATTATCTGTTTGTTGCTGACATGTGTTAGAGCATCTCCAAAATTCGCACTCAAAGATCTCTCACTAGCAAGAAAGACTTCAAACTTTGGAGTACATGCGATTTTTTATTTTAAATAATTTATATTCTGTTTTAATGTCACATAACCACGTTCTTTCAATGTCGCGACATGGGAACATGCTTTTTCCTATAGATTATCCAGGTGGAGATGACAACAAATTTACAAAACCAGAATTTCACATTTTGCACGAGGAGCATCGCATATGATGTGCTATATCGGATAAAGTGTTCTTGAGTAATTACATTATGTTATAGTTAGAACATATTAAATAAATTTTAATGATTAAAAAGCGCGGAGCGAGCACAGCGAATCCTTTTTAGTCATTAAAATTTACTTAATATGTTCTAACTGGCTTAGCATATAACATTCTGGATTCTGATTGGCCGATAAAAATTAGCGCGAACGCATGACGTCAAGTCTGTGAAGAGAAATGTTTAATTATTACATTTTCATTTAACCGCCAAAATTCGGCGTTTTCATTGGCTCGTAATGTAGGTTATATTCTAATTTGTAGCTATTGTCTCGATAACACTTTGATAGTTTGTATGTACACCTGAATATTTTCATAATCATCCTTTTAATAAATCTCTTTTCATGAATATTTTTCAAATTATAGCGCTAAACATCATAGGGAACAAAACATATTTTATTGCGTAGTTATTTCTCTAGTTCGTTGTTGAGAATCATATGGAAGATTGATTGATATTGTCAAATAAGTTTCCTCGTAAACTATTTTTTCTATTATCATAGTAATTATTTTATTATTATTCGCCTAGTGTATCCGCCTTAGTCACAATGGCGGGACAAGGATTCCGTACAAAAAGCCATATGTTCTTTCGCAAGTGGTCATAAAATCGTCAGTTTTAGGTCGCAGTTTGAATTTATACGACCTTATATTGCTGCAATAAGTAGCTGTACTATAAATCAAGTAACAACTGTTTAAGAACCGGATATGCCAATCGACATCTTCACAATTGACAATAAAATGATAAGAAATAATGAATAACTATGTGGTTTACGTGAACAAATGTTATAAATTCGCATACCATTCAATTAAACTACATGTAAAAGTTTGTTAACTCTTACATTTTAAACGATTGGGTTACTCAACTTTTACAACTAATATTAATCAACCCCGACAACTTCATTCCTAATGTTATCCATCAATGAATACATGCTTTGGATTTACGAGTGTCCATAACCTTTAACCTTATGCATAGGGAGTGCTCGTAGCATCTGGCAGCGTATGTGTGAATGGTTCTTTAATTTTACGTTCTTCAAACATGATATGCATGGCACTGTTGTCACAAATACTTTCCCTCCAGGCTTCGGTAGGTAATCAAAATCAAACTGAAATGTTTCATATAGTAAACACATTACATCGTGATCAATATAATTTAAAATTTTGCTGGAAGTCCCACTTAATGGGCAATAGTAGTTCAGTGATATATACACGTAGACTAGCCAGTCACATTGTTCTGACACCAGGCAAACCAGAAAGAAATAATCAAATAGGCCCGCAAATAGCCCCGCAGAAATGCGTAGTTTAAACTATGCCCTTTTCGGAATATTTCGGACAGTATGGTGAGCATTTTTTCGGGATATTTCGGACAGTATGGTGATGATTGGTGCAAGAGGTTGCGATTATTGCATGGGCATTTACAAAAAGCCTTTAAGTACTACGGCGCTTGGAGCGCCGTAGAATCACCTGGAACTTACTATGTTGGAACTTAATCTAATATGAGCGTCAACCAAGGGAGGTGATATACTAGAACCATTTTAACGGCTTTGATATGTCTTGTCTAGGGTCGAACCTTTCATATTCGAAGTGACCACCCTACCTCTACACAAACGAGGCAGACGATTTATAGCAATAGAATGGCAGGTTATTTGTCCCCTTGCATACATGTATATGTATGTATTTTATTTAGCCATTTACTCCATTGATATAGAACTTTAGGTTAACGCATCTACCCTATCAGAGCTTTAATGCACTATGACAAATTAACTTATGTATCAGTTTAAGGCATAATCATTTCACACAATAAACAGAACAACGAGAACAAATTGAGGAATCAAAATAACCGGAGCAATCTAGGAAAGTGCAAGAAACCCATTGATGCAAAGCATCAAACTATTGCTTCTTATGTTATTGTACGAATGGTATTAAAGTTCGTGCATCCTATACTGACCTCGTGATCACACTCTGCCTTCATGGACGGTAAATTACCGATCTTCAAATCGTTGCCACCAAACCGAAAGTGAAAGTCTTTAATGCGCATGTCCAGAGTTCTTGGAGTGACACTTCGACGCTCAAACTGAAAATATATCTGTAGCTATTGTAGTCTAGAGTGTAGGTATTAGCACAGAACTGATTTTTTTGTACTTTTCAAGATTTTAGCATTGACGGATACATGCTAATTTCTTAAATTATTGCCCTCCATTTCTAAGAAATTCAAGAAATAACCCGTTTTTCTATAACTGTTATGTCATAAATAATGATCATGCCTTCCTGACAAATACTAAGGAATTATGTTAGGTTTATCAAACAATAAACATGTACATAACAATACAGTCCAGTCCTAAAAGTCGTCTTCAGACGGGGATTATCGAAGAAGTGTCAATTTGAGACCGGCTACAATGCCGCTGGTATTTAATTACCTTATATTACCTACATTATAGTTCTCCTCGGTACATTAACAGAAACCCGACCTATGTATCTAATTTTCTTTCACATCACCAAATTGGCTTCATTTAATTACGGGTGTAAATGACGTGAGACAAATTAAGGGGAGTTGTATTATATCTATTAAACAGTAGAGGTGACAGTCGTGATACGGCTGAAACAAATGACGCAGAGACCGCGGTCAATTAGGTCGCACGAGAAAAATCATCAGTTGCTTAGTGACTTTGAGAAGATTGAAGAAGAAAACCTGATATTACGGAGTGATGTTATATAGCTAATGAACCTCTAGCGTTATGGGAACGGACATATTCTGAAGATATAATAATAGTTATTGAAACAGTCCGCAGGGAAAATGTCTGTATGTACAACAAAGTATATCATTATCAGACAACGAACTGAATTTTCCAGTTGACCTCGAGTCATTTCAACCAGAAAGCACGGTTCCTATAAAAATGTCTAGGGAATATAACGATATATGCTCGTAATGTAGACTACACGTAGCATTATTAGATATATAGCCTTTGTTATATAGGGAATAGTCATTACAGTATAATAGTTTTTTTAAATTGCCTCCACATTAAAGAGATATACTCGTACTATGTCCGTTTCTATCATTTCTTTCGTCTTAAAGGGGGACTGCCTCACATATTGGTGAATTGCAAAAATAAAATAAAATTGTCAAATATTCGCGTAATTTTGGTATAGTTGCCTGTGTATCCCATAAACAACCACACTGACGTATAAAATAACTAGAGAAACTTCGGCATTTTATAGTTATTTAGTATTTTTACATCAAAAATTCTATAGGGTATTAATACCCTATAGAATTAACACTACTATTACCATTTGTTCACATTTGATGAAAACGAATCGAAAAAACGAACCAAATACCTCACTGATGTTTACGCTGTAATTTGTGGATGTAACAGTTCCATCACGTGTGGATTATATAACTCACAAAGCATGTTGAAAGGAAACTTAGCAGGTTTTTTTTCAAGAAAAAAAATACCCAGTGGGCAATATCGAGAGTGGTTAAAATTGCTTATTTGCACCAAATCTTTCATAAAGCAACCTTTCTATTACATATTATATACTTGGTTAGGTTGGAAAATCACGATATACAAAAATTTTAGCCCAATCCGTGAGGCAGCACCTTTAACAAATCTCTCTTGCATGGGCATTACATTGATATCAAGGCAATTGCAAAGAACAAAATATAATCTCGTTAACATATACGAGGGTTGTTCAAATTGGTATGCAAGTGATGCAATATCTTTCTTGTATCAATGAATTTTTAAACATAGTGAGTTGTATATCAAAGATCATTTATTAGCTTTAAAATGTTTACCCCATTTCTTAAAGTCCGTTCAGAGTAGATGTAACATTGCTACTCGTGTATGCTAATGCTTAAATGATTGAGAAAACTTAACTTTCATTTAAATCTGAACAGTGTTTAAGGAAAACAAGCGCATACATCCAGACACACAGACAGGCGTTCAGGACAAAATCAACATGTCTCCCCCACTATATGTGGGACAGTGGGAGACATAATTATATCATACCTGCAATGTTTTGTAAGTATTAGTGGTTGCTATACTCTTGTATGTTGTAGGTCGTGTTTTGATACGTTCCGTGTCACCATATTCACTCATATCTTCCTCCCAGAACATCGGCCATTCAACCTCATCATCTTCATGTTCCCTTTGTTGATATTCATTTAATACCTGTGGTGGTATACACAATGCATTTTAAGTTAGAAGAAAAACTCATGTTTTATTTTTGAATCTTTCTTAAGCGTATCAGGTAAACAAGGACATCAATAGTATGTTTTCAAAGTTGTTTAAGGAGGTACGCTCACCTTTTATCTAACGATCGAATTTTCCTTGAAACATCTTAAAATGACAGAACAGTCTTATAGAACAACATTGAAATCATAAAAATGACATGTCACCAGGCTCGTTTTCGACATACATGGCTTTCTAATGACCTACCATTGTATTTTGGTCATTTTATGCATGGCAAATATGATCAACATAAATGTAACCTAAGTCAAAATACTAAAGTTTCCATCAACTTAAAAGACGCTTTTTGAATACCTGCCCAGATAAACAGATACTTGTAATAATTAATACCTGCATACTTTGGGAGCATATTACTGGCATTGACTGTCATTGACTATGATATTGCACCGTGATATATGCCATTTTAGAATTTCACAATTTATATACCAGACCCTTTTGTTACCTTATACAGTTTGTATCTATTTATTTAAGGACAATTATACTGTCTCTGTACATTCGTTCTGCTTATATACATCTTGTTCAGAAGAAATATTAAGTTGTTAGGATGATAAGTCAAAAGTCTCGAAAACAGTACAGACATTATATGGATGTCTCCATTATTAATAAATGCCGTACTTCAACTTGTATAGACGGATTGTTTTATAGCGTAATATATCATGTTAGCAAAATGTTTAACAAAGCTGCAAGTACCTATTATTTCTTAATTACATCGACTGATTAGACAATGCCACAGTAATATACGGTATAACATGTAACATAAATAATCCTAAATTAAAAGTAACCTTATCATTTATATGTTATATTCGATTTCTTACAAAATATATCAGAATTCAGACCAATAAATCATCTTATTTACATTTCAACCTTGTAATAAATTGTCTTAAATTGCTACATACAGAAGACAGAGCTGTTCTTTCTTTGTTGCCACCAAGTAAATAGCGTGAATCTTGTCGGTCGATCATTTTCGTGAAATTTCTAACGAGTCTGTTACCATAGCGACGGTAACGTAATAATTTATATTCTTCATCAATGACTCTTCTCGATTGAACGCTTATATCATCTACAATTGGTGTCACAGAATACTGAAACAAGGACAGACAAAATTAATGTCATAATTTGTGTTATTTTTTGTTTCGATAGAGACTGACATAAGTATATGGTAAGTGTATAGCAACGATACACGCGAGATTACATCTGGGGTACCAACCAGCTCATCTCTAGTTGGGTGAGAATTAAAACTAACAAATAGTTTCAGAAATGACTCAAATGTCCCGGCCGATGGACCTCTATATCCGTATTCAAGAGCGTTATCCAATCGACCACCGTCACTGACACCCCTCGTTATACTCTAAATTGGTAGGCTATGGTTAGATCAATTCGTCGGCATGTTATTCAAATTAAATTATTATACTAAACAAGTCACTTAGAGTTGCAAGCAATACCAGATTGTTCAAAGCTATTAAAGCCATACAATTATGTTCAATGTTTTTGTTGTCAGAATCGAAGAGCATTTAGATGGAAATAATCTCCTTACATGGCACCTACTCTCATACCAAGTTTCGTAAACGTATACCTTGCATGGCAACTATTTGAGTTATGACAGGATCCAGATTTTGGACATAGTTGCACTCTTTCTGTCTCTATAGTAACCACATTTTGAGTTATTTTAGGGTTCAGATTTTTGACGGACGAACAGACGGACGTTTTAAAAGAACGGTTTTATGTGACTGAATGCTAGGGAATGAAGATAATTATGGTAGTTATGTGACTAAATAGGTCACGTAAACTGAAAATAAGCCACATACACCTAACATTCTTATACATCAGGTTAATTGAACTTATTAAGCCACATAAGGTGGATTTGTGGCCGCACACAGACAGACAGCCGGACCGATGGCAAACATATAGTCCCCTCCGACTGAAAACCAACAGGGGACTTAAAACGGTTTAACGTAGATAAGAAAACTTACTCTGTAAAGTAGTTCTTCTAAATCTTCTTCGGTTACAATAGTCCCTTCCATTCTTAGTCTTACTATCAATTCATTCATAGGATCTCTTAATTTACGCAGACTTCTTGGTTCGCGTTTCTGTTTCACCGTTGCTAAGCAACCACGACGTTGGTATAAACCCTTTGTACCTGTTTGTATTTTTATATAAAATTAAGTTGTATTCATAAATGCGTTATATTTACGAGGCCCTTAACGTGATATCCCAATATGTGTTACAAACTAATAATTGTAATAGTCGTACAAAAGTAACAATATACAAAGTCACTTTGAAAAAAGAGAGATCCTTTTAATGGAGCCACGGTCTAGTTGTTAGATGAGTTTGACTGAGACAATTAAAATGTAAGGTAACTCGAGGTTTTCCTGCCAAATTGACCAGTGACTTTCGACATTGAGGGAGTTCTTGAGCCTTATCGGCAAGAATACGTGTCGTTTGGCTTTGATCAGGTGCTAGGGCCGTTTAAATAATTATGTTATAACTACATCGTGTTCTGACAATCCGTTCTATTTTATCCGTGACGTCACGTGACGTCACAACATTATCTTACCTCCCATCACTTTTGTTCTCTCTCTTATACTTTCACGTATTTTTGCCTTATCTTTCATATCTTCCTTCAGTGCAACAACCGCTGGATCTAAATCTTTAACTAACGGTGCTTTGTTTAGTTTGAACCATTTAAGTAATTCCTTCATTTCCTCTTCCCTGTCATGTAGATGTTCTTGTGGCTTGGTCATGTGTCGAGTGTCTACAAAGAAAGGGAGGTAAGTGTGTATTACCAATCGGATCACTTTTAATATTTTTGAAATATATATATACATTTTGGACTTTAGATTTGTGTATTCTTCACATGTACGCTTGTCTCACAGAGATATAAGGGAAGTTTACTAGTGGCATGAACTTGCCATTTTGTTATAAAAAGAACCAACATTTTAATAGATATGTTATTGTACAGCGTTTCTGTTAGTCTGGCTACCCGATTAGATAATATATTTTTTTCAATCAATTATCATAACTCCATTTTCAATTTTATTTTGGGCTTGATTATCTCCTATGTTTGAGGGTGCAAAGGGAGTTAATTTCAGAAAAAATATAGTAGACTGAAGAGTTGTCTCTTTTAATTAAACATAGGGTCTTTATAGACATACTACGTTTCTGTCTGCGAGGCAAGAAGTACACTAGTTAAACATTATCAGATACTGCAATGTATACATCTCAATTCTATCTCTCGCAGGCAGAGTTCATTAGCCAAATAGACAGGGATAAAACCGAATTACCACGCACTACAACTATGTCCGTCAAACGCAAAATAAACTGTCAGCACTACATTTCTACACAATTATTAATCATACAGATTATGTTACCTTTAACTGGTTTTCCTTTGATATCTTTTTCAATTCTATTATACAAAGCCTGAAATAGCGGGACTTGGTCTCCTGTACTGTTCTCTAATCGGAAACGTAACTTCATCTGCACATGCTCGCGCACCATATCCATCACTTCCGGGTGTTTCTGTCTTATCAATCTCCTAGTTGCCATAGTAACGAAACAGTGTTTAAATAAGTAACAATTATACCGTAACTTATTTTTTGGTTCAATAAGCAACAATTGATACTATAACTGAATTCCTTTTTAAGAAGTAACACTTTATTCTGTAATTCAATATTTCTTGGAAGTAGAGAAACTAATTCAGTACTTCCTGTTAAACAGATTTTATGAAAACGTAATTAAACTCTGAGTAACGAACACTGATAACGTATATCACTAATGAACACGTGGACAAGAATACTTGTAAGACTACATGAACGTCATTTCCAGGACTGTAAATTGACATACATTCCAAATCTCTAAATTAAGGTTGACACAACCGACAATAATTCGATTTTCATAATTAGGGCATGTAGTGAACAACCTCAATTCAATGCCTCCTTCAGTATTTAGTACATGCCGTCTTTCAATAGTTTCCAGACAAAAACGGCAAATCATCGCAAAATTGTTATGCTGCAAGCAACACCCAACCATTCCACGTGACTGTGACATTCCACGTGACTGTGACATTCCACGTGACTGTGACATTCCACGTGACATTCCACGTGACTGTGACATTCCACGTGACTGTGACATTCCACGTGACTGTGACATTCTAGGTAGCGCACATATATCAAAACTCCATACAATAGCCGCCGTAGCCGAGCAGGGTGTTAATTTGAATTGATTTTTTTATTATATGGTTCATACTAATTCATTATAGGTCGAGTGTGAAACAAGTTTTTTCTTATATTAATCACTATCGGTACCTCATTCCTGATGTTGGCCATCCCCACATTTCCAGATTCCCTATTTTGCTGAGCGTCTAGCAAGGGAGTTACTGGTACCATTTTTATTTCGTATTAGGTATGACGCGTCCCGGGATCGAACCCGAGACCTCTCGCCCTCGAACCGGACGCCGGTAACCATCAGGCTATCGATGAGGGGTATGTTATATACGGCTACGTATGGCGATTTAAAACCGTTAAAAGTCAGCATCTCTAAAACGATACTAGTACTCACTTATATATCAAAGGAACTGGCAGGGTTCTGGCACCATACTTTAACAAAATGACTTTTTTTATTATATTGGCTCTCAGTTAGAGTTAAAGCAATATGAGTAAGTTCCGAACATTTTGGTATACGTTACAACTCTTGCTGCTACTTTTTAGGTCCACCTTAAATGTTGAACATGTGTTATTAACAAGTAATATATAAGAAAAATACCTGAATGGCCTCAGACCTAACGTGTATATTTCACAATCATGGATACATCTAAGGCTGTTTATATGTGTCGACAAATCTAGAACTATTTCCGTTATACCGACCACTTCCTGGTTCTGTACAGCGCATACACTCACATCCGACCTCTTTGTCTTCTTTACATCTTTATGATGGGATCTTCGTGTGACTTCACCAGAGTATACTTCGTATCTTTTTTGATAAACACGACGTCTAGATTCTCTATAATGCATCATTACTATTATAAACATTGAAAATGTAACGTCATATTTTATGACGTCATCACTCATGACGTTGTTTATCTATTAAGTGTGTTTATATTCCCGAAAAAGACTTGTAAATATAGTCGAAACGTCGATAAGTCCTGTAATTTGTCGTGTTTGGTTTTATTTATGGATATTATAAATATTAAAATAATACGTTTCGTCAGTCAACTGTTTTCGTTAAGTCATAACTGCAAAGGGTACCTTTAGGGCCAGTTTACATGGACTTTAGCAAACAAACGTACAGACAATTCAAAATATTAATAATGTCACGAACTATGCTCGGTCTATTCCAAACAATATTCTGCTTAGTATAGAACTAATTGTCATGACAACAGGAATAGTTAAGAATGTAAAATAGGTCCAAAAGGTGTTTGCATGGTTAACAAGTATCTTTCAATAAATAAACCATTAAATTACATACCGTAGCCAATCGCATTCGTTAAAGTACACATCTGTACTTGTCTCAAAGGGCCATAACTGTGGGTACTGGTTCCTATGTTTATCTGGCTCTATGATCATCTCGGCGCTTCCACTGTTTATAATAGAAAATAAAAACGTTTCTGGCGAGGAAGTTAGGCATAGTGTTCCGCTATCTGATATTGTGCTCAAACATAAGAGTTGTTGGAGATTTGTTTTAATTTATAGTTATTCACAACACTATGTGTTAAACCTATACATGTATTTTGAGAAACATTAGTGCAATATGATGACGTGGCGGGTGTGGTGGTGAAATAACAGACAGTCAGTGCGGTATTGCATTTATTGCGTTCTTTTCCAGGGCCGTATTGTGGTTACTGTGTTCTTTTCCCGGGCAGTATTGCAGTTATTGCACTCTTTTCTAGGGCAGTATAACAGTTGTTGAACTCTTCTCTAGGGCAGTATTGCATGAATTGTACTCTTTTCTAAGGCAGTATTGCAGTTTTTGCGGTCTTTTCGAGGAAAGTGTTTTCCAAGGCAGTATTGTAGTTATTGTCCTCTTTTTCAGGGCAGTATTGCAGTTATTGCACTATTTTCCAGGACAGTATTACAGTTTTTGCGTTCTTTTCCAGGACAGTATTGCAGATATTGCACTCTCTTCCAGGAATGAATTGCAGTTATTGCACTCTTTTCCAGGGCAGTATTGCAGTTATTGTACACTTTTCCAGGACAGTGTTGCAGTTATTGCACTCTTTTCCATGGCAGTATAACAGTTGTTGCACTCTTTTCCATGGCTGTATTACAGTTATTGCACTCTTTTCCATGGCAGTATTGCAGTTAACACACTATTTTTCAGGACAGTGTTACAGTTATTGCACTTTTCAGTCTTCTTAACAGTTTTCGTTTATATCCTTGAGAGCAGTTGTTAATCAACTTTGAAGTTGCGTTGTATTAGGCAAGTTAATAAAAACATAAACTTCTTCTATATATGTTATAATTATAACCGAGTTTTACAATCGTATGAAGCCAAGGGCAACCCTCAGATAAGTCCGGAATTGTTCTATTTAAGTATAATAGTTTTACATTGTTCGACAACGTGGCCATCCATAGTAATTTTACCACAAGTCGTCTATATGCGTGCAGAAAACCAGGACATCACTTCTCATAAAATGCAGAAGTGCCGTATGATTGCAGTCGAATGCATTCTAATGACAAGATAAGTATGGCGTTTATTAGCAACACTGTGGAGAGATAGAGAAAGAAACTTGATATGTATGCAAATACCGAAAGTAAATAACTGTACATAGTGCTTTATCCTAACATTTTCATCACATAAAGTGCTATGTGTCTCTCATAACATAATAATTCCAATATTTAACCAAGTCTGATAATAGAATGGTTGTCTGTGCATAAGCTTTATATCCACGTGTTTGACATGTTTATGGTCTATGACCAATCTGCATGCATTGCAGAAACAACACGCAAAACATATCAAATATATCCTCCATAACAACAATAAACATGCGGTTGATAATCTTTGGTTCAAGTAAAGATGAGCAGCTGCATATTAATTAAATGAATAAGCGGGTTTAAATAGCTCAGTGGTAACGCACTGGACTGTCAATTCAGAGGTAGTGGGTCAATCCCCGGCATCAGAACTTGATATTTTCTGAAATATTTATAATATTTCCCGATATATCTCACCGTGTGTTATGCAAAGTATCTGGGTAAAGGTGCCAGGAAGCTGTGTATCGGTGCTATACACCGGACACATTAAAGAACAAAGCTGTCTATTCGAAATAAGAGCTAGGCGCACTTCAGAAGCGCCTAGCATGCCTGTATCTAATGTCTCTCTCTGCCTTCAGGGGATTTCTCTCAGTCTGTCCCTCTGGTCAGATCATGCTGTATCTGCACTGGCAGGGGATGCACCTGCGCCCTTGTGGCTGCAACACTACATGTATAACGTAAAGTGCCTTTGAACGTGAGTTCGCATGAAAAAGCGCTATATAAATCTGGTATATTTATAACGTCAAGACAACATAATGCATCATTGTATTTTTAATAATCAAATATGATAAGCAACGCTTTACATAAAACGTTTGAAAAGTACCTTTCCACCATATGATAAAGAACACTCCGATTGCAAATTGTCACTGTTTGGTCTAGTTGACATATTGGCCAAACAAAAGCTTCACGTAAAGACAACACACTTAAAACAAAAACCAATGGTAATGTTGATTAGGATGATGTTGATTAGAATGATGTTGATTAGGATGTTGTTGATTTGGATGATGTTGATTAGGATGATGTTGTTTAGGATGATGTTGATTAGGATGATGTTGATTAGAATGATGTTGATTTGGATGATGTTGATTAGGATGATGTTGATTAGAATGATGTTGATTAGGATGATGTTGATTTGGATGATGTTGATTAGGATGATGTTGATTTGGATGATGTTGATTAGGATGATGTTGATTTGGATGATGTTGATTTGGATGATGTTGATTAGGATGATGTTGATTAGGATGGTGTTGATTCGGATGATGTTGATTAGGATGATGTTGGTTTGGATGATGTTGGTGGTTATACTACATGTTAAGTCAACCAATATGGAAATAGTAAGTACCTGATAATAAATATCAGTTTATTGACTGGGTCCCCTTGCTTCACAATATAGGAACCAGCTGAAACATGCTGACTTCTCAAACTGATCTGAAGTACGCCACGCGCATGCGCTGGTAAATGACGGAAGAAAGGATGGATGTCTACAAAGTTTGACATCGTCATCGCCTCTTGTTCATGATGCTCCTGTAAAATTTCAATGATCGTTGATACAGTACAACCTCTCTTGAGCAACACCCTTTAGGAAACAGAGGTTGTACGAGTGCAAAGGCTATTGCTCAGGGGATGTTAAGTTTGTAACATGGTTGTTTCTATAACCAAATGTGTATATGTTGCTTAAGGGAGCCTGTGGCTAGTAGCTCTATAAAGGGTTGCTCTGAAGAGCTAAACCTGTTTAGTGGCTATCTAAAAAAGCAACCAATTTGGCGGTCAAAGTAATTAAATCTATAAATTCAACTTATTTCAAACAGTTGTTTTAAAATTGTATCTCTACAATATGAAATATTAACCATATTCAATTAAAACAAACACATATTATATTTATTTTTATGCCTAACAGGTGTCAAAAATGGTACGAATTATGCCGAATTACCACTTACCTGTGTATGAATATGTTATTTCATTCATATTTTTCAAGTCAAAAACACCATCTTGGATTATTGTGAATATGTGACTACGAATTTTCTGAAAATTTTGCATCAAATCATACACCACCAACTTGAAGGAAATGGTCTTACTAAGAATCTGAACCCCCACATAGCATGATTAAGTTCAGTAATAAAAGTGTTGCGGAAAGTGTTGGTAAACTTAAAGTAGTCCCTATGGGGCGGAGCTTATATCGGTCACACTCCTTATCTCATCAGTTAGCATTTCATAATAGCTTATATTTGACGTCATGACGTCACCAGCAATGACGTGTCGTCTTTATCTAGACGTACATTATAAATAGCTCAAGCTATAGAATGGAATACGAGTATATGCAATGACTGCAGTGTCATACACCTAACCAACCTTTATATATTTGTCGTAGATTTCTTCCGAGAGTAAAATAAAGTCTGTATCTTCTTCGGCAATCACTGATGCTGTATATACACCATTCACGTCCATCACAGATCCTTCGTCAAACGATTTCCCCTTTCCTTTAACCAACAAGAAAAATTGACGTAAAGTATCAAATGGTGCTCACATGACACACTGATCATATCACATTTTTCATCTTTAAGTAAGAGGTCATCTGTCAATCTGACAGGGAAAAATAACAATAGAAATAATTTACCTCGCACGTTTGACTATATCAGTCGATGGCAAATAAACAACTTCATAATTTTGTTAGAAATCGGAATATTAGATTCAATCATAATTACAATAATAACTGGATAATATTGTTTTTTAATCTCGTAAATTCCCGTTGTGTTCCGAATGCATGTTCAAACTAAACGTCATTACACAAAGGCCCAAAATTTATCATAATGGTAATTTGATGGACGATTAGTAAGTGTACCTTGCACTTATATGCTGTGGTTTCGGATAACTTTCAACCAAGAGAATTTATATAATGCGGTAAGTGAATTAATTTGACTTGGTAATGAGAGGCCAAGATACGTGTCCGACAGTAACCTTGTCGTAAGAATATGGGAAGTTTCTAAAGTACTCTGACCTAAAATACAATACAAGCCTTTATTATTTTGAGACGGACACATCGTTGGCTTAGAATTCGAAGGTCGTAAGTACAAAATCTATATTTTGAGAAAACAAGATAAAACTGTCTGAAAACTACTCTTTACTTATGGAAAAACAAGTTGTTAAACTTCAGTTTGGTCAACATGACCACTTCCGATTTTCAAGAAAATGGGCTCATAAGAATCGCCTTGAGATGCAGATTTCAAATATGCATGAGGCGTATTAACGACTTTCTAATTCTAAACCAGCGACATGTACGAACAAATGAACATTAATAATGTATAGCTATTATCAGACCTTGATCATTACTAGTATAATAATAATAATTATGACATTGTATGTTCATACTCATTTTAAATAAAATAAAACAAGACTAACTCCAGATTTATTCAAATTTTCGACTATATTTCAACGTCTACGTCAGGAATAATAATTATAAACAAAAATGAAATAGTCATTTTACAAATACGAATCCCAGTGCAATGCCACGCGGTTTTACTTCAAATTGTCTAATTGTCGGGATGCAGAATAAATTCACATTACAGTATTAAAACTTTTGCACTGTAAAGCACTTCTTTGGTATGGTAAACACGCTAAACGTAATATTTAGAGTATACGCAGTAAATGAACATAATGTCATGATGTATACAGACTTACCGTATTTCACTACAAAGTTGCCTAGTCTACTCTTCAGTAGGTCTAGGGCAGAACGTCTAGAGGACTTTGACCTTGGACTCGGTGGTGGTGCAGTTATTTGGCGTTCGAACACCATGTTATTTGGTGTCGACGTCGCCGATTGGTTACTATCGACATTCGGTCCGTCTCCGGACTTTTCCGAATGTATGCTCGTGTCGGATTCAGCATCACTGACGTCACTGTCCGGGTGCTCTGTAAGCGGTGCATATTGTGAAAATGTAGTTTTCTTTGAAGACGCTGACTTAGGGTTCGATGCATTTATAAACGCCGATGATGCACCAAGTAGTGCCCTTTCCAGAGAATTAATGGAGCCCCGCCTCACAGAACCACGTGACAGGAAGGGGTTCACAAACACTGACACTGACCCACCGAGAGCAATATAGAAATCTGGTTTGGGGGTGCTGAAAATTATAAAGAATCCTTTAACATATTCTATACCGGTAAGTGGTTATGTTAGCGACATGAATTTATTGGAGCTCGTAAATTTTCCGAATTCGCTTATACAGGGTAGCAATACCACGTGGCTTTTGGCTACAGTTACAAGTAGAAATTTGTAAACATTAGAACACAAATATACTCATACGTATTTTATTTCTTCATCGATTTCTATAAAATATACGCCACGCTAAGGGGGAAAGTATTTGCTTGCCTTGAAATATAATATCTTTTCCAGCATTTCTACCGATTTTTTCATTATCCTGTGAAACCTACAAGTTCCACGGTTTCTCAAGGTAATGGACAAAACGGCAAAGCCGCTGAAAAAGATTTTATATTTCACAGAAAGCAAATATTTGTCCCCTTAGCGTGGCGTATATTTCATAGAAATCAATGAAGAAATAAAATACTAATGGCTATTTTATTTTCAAATTTTTACAAATTTCTTCTTGTAACTGCAGTCAAAAGTCACGTTATATTGCTACACTGTTATAGCTCATCTAATGTAAAGCTAGCATAGACATTTCATAAACCGCCTCCTCAATAGCCTAGTGGTTGAGCGTTTGCTTCGAATTTGAGGGTCTCGGTTCGATCCCTGGCCGCGTCATACCAAAGACGAAATAATAATGGTAACAGAAATTCCCTTGCTAGACGTTCAGCATAAAAGAGCAACGTGCTTCTCTTATAACCTCGTGGCGATGAATTACATCAGGAATGAGGTGTCGAGAATGATTAATATAAGTTGGAAAAACTTGTCTCACAATCGACCTTGAATAAATTAGTATAAAATAAAAATCGCTCATACTTCCACAGCGCGCCAAATATTGTTATTCAGAATTCACGAACCGCGAAAATAACCACTCCAGTCCATTAGTGAAAATGCTTCGTAGTGAATGATGTCCATTTGATACATTTATGAGAGAGCAACATGTCTATCTATAAGATGTATGAGCTGCGGTCACAGATTGCTAGTCTCAATTTTTCTTGTCAAAGGGAAGCAACTCAATTTAATGACTGATAGCATTACAGTCGAAGGGAAACAACCCCTTCAGAACGATTATGTCCAATGCACGCATACTTGATTTTTTTACCAAATGTAATATAATATTTATAGTATAACTATGTTATTCAACGGTATAATCATAATCGTAAACTATTAAACAGAACTTGACATGTGACCTTAATTTTATTTTATAGAACTCACCCGGTTTTTGGATTCCGCGTCAAAGGGAAGAAACTAAGTTTAACGACTCATCGCATTACAGTCAAAGAGAAACAACCCCTTCAGAACGATTATGTCCAATGCACGCATACTTGACTTTTTTTACAAAATATAATATTTATAGCATAACTATGTTACTCAAAGGCATAATCATAATCGTTAACTATAAAACAGAACTTAATTTAACCTTAATTTTATTTTATAGAACTTACCCGGTTTTCGGATTCCCTTGTTGGAAAATCAAATCATTCTTAGAAACATGTGAGTGTTTACAATGCCGTATTATCTCTATCACAGTCTCTGAAAATAATGTAACCCCACAGCAATAGATTAAAACATGAACGGGAATTGTTTCTGCCTTATTAGATCAACAAAATAAAATAAATATACCAGATTTATAAAGAGCCTTTTTCAGGCGAACACACGTTTAAAGGCACTTTACATTATAGTGTTGCAGCCACAATGGTACAGATGCATCCTCCACCAGTGCAGTTAAAGCATGATCTGACCAGAGGGACACACTGAGAAAAGTCCCTGCATGGGTTAGAGAGACATTATATACAGGCATGTCCGGCCCCTCGATAGCCTAGTTGAGCGTGTTCTTCGAGTGCGGGAGGTCTCGGGTTCGATCCCAGGCTGCGTCATACCAAATACGAAATAAAAATGGAACCAGAAATTCCCTTGTAGACGCTCAGCATAATAGGGAAACTAGCCTCTCTTCTCTCATACCCTCGTGGCGATGGATAACACCAAGAATGGGGTGCCGAGAGTGATTAATATAAGTTGGAGAAACTTGTTTCACAATCGACCTTAAATAAATTAGTATAAGCTGGAGAAAAATATGTCTCTGTGGGTAAAAATGGAAGTAATTCTCATCTTACTTGTATGTTAGTGGAGTCATCATATACATATAATTGTATTAAACACAATATGTGATATTGATGCTAAATGCAACAATTAACGGTATTTACTTTTTATTTGAATTTGAAAGAATTGTCATTCTGACTACAAAACTAATTTAAAACAAAGTTGGAAATAAGAATGTCGTACTGTAACGTGCGTTCTATTTGAATTTGAAAGAAGTGTCATTCTAGCTACAAAACCAAGTCGGAAATAAGATTTTCGTACTGTGACCAAAGGTAACTGTATCATTGATTAAGAGTAAAAAAAAATATTTTATTTTGTTAAATTTATATATTCATAACAAATTATGACTTGACTTGACTTTTCCGGATTATCCACTTCGCCATTCATAGGTGTGGATCTCATAATCTTCTTAAAACTACTCAAGGTCGGCGCTGAGACAACTTTTTCTGGTAAACTATTGAATATATAAATTTTACAACAAATGTATTTTTTATATTTTTTTACTCTTAATCAATAGAGAGGTTGCGATTCGAACGTGTACGACTACGTGTACGTGTAGCTACCCGTACATGTATACGTACACGTTGCAATTGAAATTGGCTTGCGAAACACAACGTGTGCGTGTAACATCACATGACAGTTGTAACACGATTTCTTCGTGAATCGATAATGAGTGTTTATATAAACTCACTGAGACTACCGGCGATAAAATCTTGGGTTTCCCGTGCATACGCATACCTGTGTGAAGTATGACACATTTTATTTTCGTCTGTCACACGTACGTAACTTGTAGAAACTACACATACCTGGATGACGAAATACCCAAAAATAGTATTCACGTACACGTACACGTTACACGTTGCCTTTCGCAACCTCTCTATTAATACAGTTACCTGTGACTGTAACAGCAAATATAAAAAGTCATCATTCCGGTTCTTACTTGTCTCAGCGTTCTTCAATACTCCCACACGACGTCGTAGCCAGGATACGTAATTCCCCATCTCCATCTCGTTTCTTCTCGTATGATCTAACGAGATTAACTGCACGAAATCTCGAAGCTTATATGACATTGTTCTAACGTTATGAGAAAGTCGTGTTTTTCACCAAATTAGCTAAAAGCAATCGAAAACGCTCATTTGATTTCAATCTACGCCGTTTACCTTGTTTTAAGTCTTTACCACAGCACATTCACGGGTAACTGTATCATTATGTAATAAAGAGTAAATAATAT